>CM025245.1:25877829-25891053 GCA_013677275.1 Gossypium schwendimanii
AAAAAAAAAAAAACTATGAGATCTCAATACTCCTATCTTTTCCCAAGTATATTTTGAGGATGAAATTTCTTAAATGGGGAGAATTGTAACAACCTGATTCTCAGTGGTACCGAAAAATGCAGTTTTGGAACTCCATTTCCATAAATCGAGTATGTAAATATTAAATATGAATATTTATCGAGAAAATATAAAAATATATTAGAGATTGGTCTAATAATTTTGCCGAATTAATAGCTAATTAATGCTTAAGGACTAAATTGTAAAAGTCCAATCGCTAGAGATTTTTAATTGATCAATGGCTTGGGGACTTAAATAGAAATTAATCAAATTTTTAAAGTGGTAAATAGAATAATTTATAATAGGGGATAGTGTAACACTCCAATCTTCAAAGGTCGACTGAGGCGTTACACAAAAGAAGACTTATACATGATACTATCTTAATTTAGTTGCGGTGCATAACAAATTGGGCTAGCGTTAACTCAAAAAGATATCAAAACAAGTATACGCCATAAAAAATATAATTGAGTTTGAAACTTTTGGTTAAATTCTTTCCTTTAGAATAAAATACTAGCGATAACAATTTCATACAAAACAGTTTGGCGTAAACAAGTAGAAATCACTTCACAGGTCATATTCATAAGACTTTATCTAATCTCTCAAGGGGTAACATTTGTATAAAACTATAGTTAAACAAAATGTACTTTATTACAGATTCAAATTTAAAATAGAAATACATGCCACCCCCAAAGATTATATGCATATGCATGTTACAAAACTAGCACAGGCGAAGCTTACTGCATAGGTCACACTTTCTGGCTGAGTCCCTTCTACAAGACTAAAACGAAGTTCCACCTGGAAGAGGGAAAAGAAAAAGAGGGGTAAGTTCATAAGAACTTAGTGAGTTCTAGAAAAGATAAGACTCAACCCTTTAGATGAATTACAAAGGCAATAATGATAAAACAATTGCACTCTTATGCATACATACTAGTACATCAACTCTACACCGCGAGATGTATGGGTGAACACTCTCATAATATAGGCAAATTCTTAACCATGGTAGATAACACTTCCAGGCGAGTTCTCACATTGGGCGTATACCTTTTTTCTTAACATCAGATGAATACTTTCATCCTTACACAAAAAAGAACTTTAACCTTAATAGAGCTGCCACTTTCTCACCAAACACAGTCTTTTAAAACACTTACCTTAGCATGTCAAACACCTCATCAAGCTAATTCATACACACCTTTACTAGGGTAGATTTTATACGCCAATTACCAACACTTAACAAATACATTACGTTCCAACACAATAAGCATGGATTAGAACTTACTAGTTAACATTCAACCTTTCTTTTCTACCAACAAATTTACATATCAAACAACCTATATAGAGTCATATTACTCACTACTTAACATTCAACCTTTCTTTTCTATCAGTAGATTTACATATCAAACAACCTATACAAAGTCATATTTGCTTATTCGTTTCAATACGTAACTTATAACATATACAAAGTCATATTAACTTACTCTTTCATATCCTTTCTAGGTTAAACCTTGGATCCCTCAATCACATATTAGAAAAAATATCACATTTCTTATCATTTCGAACACATGCATATTCTTGTGAGTTCAGGGTTCTTTGCCATGGTGAAAAACTAACATGTTCTACCATAGGCAACACCGATATCTCTAGGCCGGTTAGCAACGAACATGCCCTACAAAACCTAGCACTCTGAAAAATCTGACTAAGGCAAGTGCACCTATCAATTAATAGTATAGCTATAGTGAGCAAAGATATCGTTCCCACGAAGACTAAAAGTACTAGTAATTGCCATCTTTTTATTATTTAATCGATAAATTTGAATGATTGATTAAAACTAAAATGAACTAAATTAATTAATTATGAACCCAACAAAGAACAAATCGGGAAAATAATCGAGTAAACAATCAAGAAGCGAAACAATACCCAGGAAAGAATTTTTCTATACTTCATTTGTCATTATTAATCTAAATTACACAATTTCTTCACTTAGTATCTTTATCCATATAAATCCCTAAATTATGCTAATATCTCTTTTCAAGAATGATAGCAACTGACTCTAGGTTGATTAATTAAAATTTCTTTCTAATTATAAACCCTATTATAGCATTAAATCGATCTATGGATTCTCCTATTAGATTTGACTCTAATCCGGTAGATTTATGTCATCCTATTTCTAGGATTGCATGTAACTCGACTCAATTACGCTAGATCTACTCTTAAACATGTTATTCCTCCTCAGATTTAAGCACATCAAACATGGATCAATGGTCTAGAAATATTAAACCAAGAATTAAGCACACATAATTGAGAACAAGATTTAAATATTTATTGCGTAAAATAAAAATCAAACGACATAATTCATCATAGGGTTCATCTCTCCTAGGTGTTTAGAAAATTAGTTCATGCTTGCAAATAAAAACATCCTAAAGACCGTATAACCACAAGAAATAAAGAAATTCATAATAATCTCCAAATAAATCAAAAGGGTGTCTTCAATCTTAATGGAAATATTCTTCAGAATTAGCTTCAATGGTATTTTTCGAATTATTTTCTTTATTATTCTATGATGACATACTCCTATCTTCTTATTTTTTCATATATAGGTTTTAGAATGCCCAAAAAACCTAAAAATTACATTCTCCATAGGTTTAAAGTGCAAATCGTGAAATCAAAATGGCCTACCACATGGCCGTGTGATAGTTCGTGTGGCTCACACCACCGTTTGTCCAGGCCTTGTGGAATGGTCCAGCCTGTGTCTCCTATACCTTGCTCTAATTTTTTGGTTTTTGCTCCTTTTGCTCCCAAATGCTCTCCTAAGTATAAAAACATGAATTTAAAGGATTAGGAGCATAAAATTAACTATTAACATCGAATAATCACCCAAAAATGCAGTAAGAATTAGATTAAAACATGTTTTAACATTTATCAAATATCCTCACACTTAAGCATTTACGTGTCCTCAAGCAAAATCCACAACCCACATTCAAGTTAACTTCTCTCAATTTATTATTATCATCGATAATGTCTCAGGATAATTTGTAGATAATCATGCATTGGAAATTTACACTGAAATGAACTAAATAGTACAACGAATCCAAGTAGAGGAATTTGAGCTTTAAAAATATTAGGAATCTCCCCTATCTCAATAATTACTTGAAATTCAAACTAAACAAGAATTAACATTCTCACTAAGGACTCACTTAAAGCACTCACAGTGTTTAAGGTTCAAGCAATATGCATTCAATAGTTAAACAAGAAATGTCATTACCATATGCTTGCTTGAAAATCAAGTCTCCACCACTATAGAATGAGATGACACACCAATCAAGAGGTCTTTACAAGGTTGTAATGGGGCTTAGGTTAAGGGAATGAAAAATGTTAGAAAAGTCAGCCACAATTGAGAACGAGTTGATAAATTACCAAATTAGAAAAACAATCAGTTGTTGAACTAAAAGAATTCACATCAACAAGAAATAAATAATAAAAATGAGCTTTTCAACACAATATGAAGCTAACAATTCAAGCTCAATCAATTTTTTTTTTCAATTTTCTTTTTATATATATTTTTTGAATTTTTTTTCTTCTTTGTTTTTCTTTTTTAAAGAACAAAGTAAAATTCAGCAATGCAAATAATGAAACATAGTCAGCCAACTAACCAAATCAAATCTCGAAAAAAAAGGAGTAAATAAAAGGGGTAATTTACAACATAGATATGGGTTATGGGTTAACATTGACAGGTTAGAAGAAAAAATTGTGTTAGGATCAATAGGGTTTACTAAGGGATAATACAACAGGTAAGTTAAAGGTTAGGTGGGTTAAATCCTAAGTGCTTTTATCATCTCAGTATATCAAATCAATAATGTGGTCTCGACATGTATAATCAAAGCAAGTTCTAAAATAACAAATCAAGTTGGCATACTAAACCAATAATAAAATGAGCATGAAAAGATATGCTCTATAGGCCCAAAAGCTCACAAAAATTATGGTTTTGATGTCAAACTTGCAAATTTAAAATTCAAGATAATTCTTTAGTTTAGGGAGACAACCTAAAATAAGAATCTCTAAAAAATGACTTATCATGCTTAACCCTCTCTTGTCTTAAAGTATAAATATAACATCCTGATTTTCAGTGGTGACGTAATAGTGGTTTCGGGACCATAAATTTCTATTGTGTCGACTAGTAAATATTATTTTTAGAATATTTATGGAGTCATTAGGGATGTATTAAAATTTGGTTAAGAAATTTTAACGTTTATATAGCTAATTAAAAAAAAAGATTAAACTGAAAAAGAGGCAAAATATAGTAATTATATCATTTAAGTGATTAAAGAGCTTAATTATTAACTTAGAAATGACCAATGTAGCAAATAGTCCTTAGTATTGACATTGGACGACATTATGTATTAAAATTATAAAATATTACATGTTTTAATGGCAAAATGATAAATTTTATGAAATCAAAACAAAATTAAATAAAGTAAAGGACATTTTTTCTTCATCTTTTCTTTTTCATAGCTGAAAACACCATGAAAGCTTAGGTTTGGAGGTTCGGCTAGTTCACTCTCTTGTATGAGTAAGTTTTTGAGCTCCATTTTTAATGAATTTTATGTTTTTGAGATCATTGCAACTAGGTCCAGCTATCCCATACCTTAGTTTTTGAATTTGTCAAAAATTTTGGAAGTTACCATTGATGAATCTTGAATTTTTTAATTATAACTATGTATTTGAAGCTTTGATTTTGTTATTTGGTGATTTTGTAAAGTGATTTTTTGTTAGATTTTGATTTAGGGATTAAATTAAGAAAATGTTAAAATTTTAGGATTTGATAGTGAATTTGATGTTTAGTAGGGACTTTTTAAGGGCCTAGTATATTCAACTATAATTTTAACTTGAGAAAAATGATTAATTTGATGATTTTCGGGTTAAGAGACTAAATTGCAAAAGTTGTAAAAGTTAGGGGTAATTGTGTAAATTCAAACAAAAGGGTATAAAATGTAAAATGAATTGGAATGTGAAATTTAAGCTAATAATTGAGAAATTTTATATTTTAGATCATGATCCCGTTGATACTCGTGGAAAAAAATTACAGAATAGTCCTTGAACTCTGCAACTACTACAATTCAGTTCAGGTAAGTTCGTACAGTTTAAAATTTAGCATCTATATCAAATGTTGGATGGTATAAAATAGAACAGTAGATATATTTGATTACAGACGATGTAAAGTTATTTGAGAAATGTTATTGAATTTCAATATTTGGATCAGATTGAACGGGAGATATAAAACAATTGAGATATGGTGTGTTATGGGGGATTGGAATGGAGATTGTTGTGGAGTGATATATATATGTTTCCCGAGTAGACCAAGGTTCAACATTTGTTGCGAACTCTCCTGTGATAATCCATTTTTTTGTGAGTTTCAGTTGGATTAGCTCTTATGAGCATCTGGTGTGTTTTGGATGGATTAGCTCTTATGAGCATTTCGTGTGTTTCAGGTGGATCAGCTCTTATGAGCATTTGGTATGTTTCAGGTGGAATATCGAAATACTCATATCCGTAAGTCGTTCATTAGATTGCAAATCTCAGTAAGGTAACTTGTTTAGTGATTTTGATGGTTTTGTCATGTATTTGAGTTTTGAATTGAATTTTACAATTCACCGGATGAGATTGTGGATGACAGGGAACACATATGGTTGTATTATTATTTGATTTGTTGTAATTACTTTGGTACGATTTAACATTTTAGTATGTCGAACTTACTAAGCTTCAATGAGCTTACTTGTGTTATTTTCTATTCTTGTAGATACTTTGAAGGTTGGACGGTCAGATCGGTACTCAAGTCACACTATCCATCATTTTCTGTAGTTTCTGGAACGTTCATTTTGGATTATATGGCATGTAATACGCTTTTATGTCATTACTATTTTTTTGATATGTAAAATGTTAAAATATGATCTTAAGTGCAAATAGTCAACTTATATGATATATGTGAATGAGGTATGATGTTTAAGTGCAAGTTCATGGTAAGTGTGATTGGAATGTTGTGATTGAGCTGCTTATGTTTGGCATATTGGTTGAATGCTGGATAGTGTGATTTAAATACTTTGAATGATAGTTCTTTTTATTGTAAAATTGTATATACTTATGGTATCAATATCACACAGCCTAGCCACACGACCGTGTGACCCTTATTTTAGCAAATTTTGCATTTTTTTTTCTAAACTTTCTAATCTGTTTCAAATTGGTCTCAAATTATTTTTAGGTTATTTTTAGAGCCTCAAAGGCTCGATTTAGGGACGTTGTGCATGAGTACAAATGGTTTGTGATGTGATTATTATATTTATTGATAATATGTTCAAATATTTCTGATTGTTTTGTAATACTCTGTAACCTTAATCCGATGACGGAGACGGGTTAGGGGTGTTATATTTGTGGTATTAAAGCTACGATTTAGTCGGTTCTCAGGCTGTAATGTCTAGAATTACATGCCATATAACCTGTGATAGTGTGACGTGTTTGATTCGATGTAACATTTGTTTTTCTTATAGATTATAAAGATGTCAGATGAATCTGATCGTGCTGACAATGGTAAAGTTAATAGTAATTTACCGACCTTAGATCAAGGGATGAGTAGTAATATTTTGATTCCATAAGTACCTGAACATGAACTTAAAAACATGTTCTTCGGGTTTATGAACTAGTGGTTCAATGAGTTTATGCAAATGAATACTCTGGCTTAACGACCTCCACCCCCTGTGATACCTCTTGTTGCACCTCCACCTCCTGTTGCGATTGAATCTAGTCGATGTATTCGAATAGAGAAGCTTAGAAAGTGTTGTGCTAAAGAATTCTGAGGTAGATTGGAAGATGGTCCAGTTAAAGCTGACTATTGGCTTTAGAACATCTTGTGAGTTTTCGAAGAAATGGCTTGCCCTCCCGATGATTTCCTTAGATGTGTCATTTGATTGTTAAAAGAAAAAATCGTACAGTTGGTGGACTACATTGGTAGTTATGGTACCAAGAGAGAAAATATCCTGGGATTTCTTTCAGACTAAGTTTAAAAAGAAGTATGTCGGAAAACAGTAGTTAGACAAGAAAAAGAGAGAATTTCTTGAGTTACGATAAGGAAATAAGTCAGTGGCTGAGTACGAGAGAGAGTTTGTATATCTCAGTAAATATGCTCGAGAAATTGTGTCTATTGAGGAAGAAATGTGTATTTGATTTGAAGATGACCTGAATGATGAAATCAATATGATGATCAAAGGTAATGAAATCTGAGAATTTGTTGTTTTATCTGATCGTATACAGAAAATGAAAGTAGTGTACAACCGCAAGATACAAAGAGAGTTTAACAAGAGAAGTTCTTCTAAGTCCTTTTCTATACCACCAGCAAAAAGGACTAGAGGAGACTTTAGTCGAGCTACTTCAGTGTCTAAGTATCCAAAAAAAAATCAATTCAGCATGATTTTAAAACTCCTTCAAAACTAGTTGATAATGTGGAAAGTGTACGAGACGCTCCGAAGCCTAGTTGTAAAAATTGTGGAAAAATTTATCCTGGCGAGTGTAGAGCTAAGTTGGGAGTATGTTATAGATGTGGATCGACTAATCATTTCCTTTGGAATTGTCCAAAATAGTTAAAGGAAAATGAAGAACATAATGAAAAGCAAATGTCTACATCTTAGAAAGGTAGACGTCAGGGCCAGAATAGTACTGTTGGGACTACTCGTACAGGAGCAAAGACACCATTGTTTGGTTAAGGACTAGAGCACCTGCTTGTGCATATGCCATCTAAGCCAGAGAGGAAGCTACTGCACCTGATGTGATTGCTGGCACATTCTATCTCTTTGATGTTACTGTGCATGCACTGATTGACCTTGGCTCAACTTATTTTTATATTTGCACTGTGTTAGTAACGAAAAAGAAACTACCCGTTGAATCAACTAAATATGATATTCAAGTTACTAACCCGCTAGGTCAGAGTGTGATAGTTAACTTAGTTTGTCGTAAATGTCCACTGAAAGTTAAAGGCTGTAAATTCTAATTTGATTCGGGAATTTGATGTTATTCTAGGTATGGATTGGCTGTCATTACATGATGTTGTAGTAAATTTTAGATAGAAACGGATGGATTTGAGATCCCAGACAGGAGAGATAATTTCAGTTGAATCTGATGGGCCAAATAACGTTGTTAGAATCATTTTAGCTATTTTTGCATAGAGATTGATATGTAAAGGTAGTGAAGCGTTTCTAGCATACATTCTTGATGCCAGAGATCCAGAATCGAAGTTAGATCAGTTATCGATTGCTAGTGAACTTACTAATGTATTTCCTAAAGAGTTACAGGGTTTGCCTTCTAACCGTGAAGTTGAGTTTGTGATTGATCTTGTTCTTGGAACTGCAATGATATCGATATCACCGTATCACATGGAACCAGCAGAATTAAAAGAGTTGAAAGTATACTTGCAAGAATTGTTAGACAGATGGTTTATTCAACCGAGCATATCTCCCTAGGGTGCACTTATGTTGTTTATGAAAAAGAAGGACAACCTTTTGAGATTGTGTATAGACTACAGACAGTTGAACAAAGTCACAATTAAGAATAAGTACCCCTTGCCATGTATTGACAATTTGTTTGACAATAAGTACCCCTTGCCACGTATTGACAATTTGTTTGACCAATTAAAAGGTACCATAGTGTTCTCGAAGATAGATCTCAGATCTAGGTATTATCAGTTGCGGGTTAAAGATTGTGATGTGTTAAAGAGTACTTTTAGAACTTGTTATGGTCACTATGAGTTTCTAGTAATGCCATTTGGATTAACAAATGCTCCTGCTACTTTTATGGATTTAATGAATAGGGTTTTCTGGTCTCATTTGGATAGATTTGTGGTTGTGTTTATCAATAATATATTGATCTATTCCAAGACAGAATCTGAACATGCTCAACACTTGAAAATCATGTTACAGACTTTGAGAGACAAAAAATTGTACACAAAGTTCAGTAAATGTGAGTTTTGACTTTGCGAGGTTGGATTTTGGGGTCACATAGTGTCAGCTGACAAGATTCGAGTTGATCCGAGTAAAGTTTCTACTATAATAAAGGGTGAAGTTTCCTGGATTTAACAGGTTACTATCGTCGTTTTGTTAAAAACTTCTCAATTATTACTTCACTGATGACTAGGTTATTATAAAAAAATGTCGAGTTTGTTTGGTTTGATAAATGCCAACAGAGTTTTGATTAGCTAAAAAATAGGTTAACAGAAGCTCTAGTGTTGAGTCAGCCCGAGTTTGGGGTAGCATATGTTGTTTATAGTGATGTGTCTCTCAATGATTTGGGTTGTGTATTGATACAAGTAGGGAAAGTAATAGTTTATGCTTCACGATAGTTAAAGCCACATGAAAGAAATTATCTTACTCATGATCTTGAATTTGCTGCAATTGTATTCGCTTTGAAGAATTGGAGACATTATTTATATGGTGAAAAATGTCACGTGTTTACGGGTCACAAAAGTTTAAAGTATTTGACGCCTTAGAAGGAATTGAATTTGAGACAAAGACGTTGGCTAGAGCTACTAAAAGATTATGATTTGGTTATTTGTTAATACTCGGGAAAGGCTAATATGGTTGTAGATGCATTCAATCAAAAGTCGTCATTGTTTGTACTTTGAGCATTGGACGTTGATTTAGCTCTACACGAAGGTGGTTTAGTATTGGCAGAATTGAAAACTAAACCCTTTTTTCTACAACGAATTTGAGAGTTATAAAATAGTGATCTGAAATTGATAATGAAACAAAAATTATTTCAGGATAATTTGACTACTGAGTACAGTGTTAATGATGACAGTACGTTGCATTATCGTGATAGGTTTTGCATTCTAAATGATGTAAATTTGAAACGTGATATTCTGTCTGAAGCTCACAGTAGTACATATTCCATTCATCCTGGTAGCACGAAG
The DNA here is from genome assembly GCA_013677275.1 of Gossypium schwendimanii. NCBI lineage: Eukaryota > Viridiplantae > Streptophyta > Magnoliopsida > Malvales > Malvaceae > Gossypium > Gossypium schwendimanii. The sequence continues at coordinate 25,887,830 of CM025245.1, forward strand.
ATGTATTGTGATTTAAAACAGATGTATTGGTGGTCGAGTGTGAAACGTGAAATTTGTGAGTTTGTAACTAAATTTTTGATTTGTCAGCAGGTAAAAGTAGAGCATCAGGTACCGTCTGGTTTACTACAACCAGCGATTCACGATGGATTTCGCATCTCGTTTCCCTATAAATTCGAGAAAAAAAGATTCGATCTGGGCTATTATTGACAGATTGACTGAATCGGCACACTTTATTCTAGTCAGAACATATTTCTCACTTGAAAGATTAGCGGAATTATGTGTCAGAGATTGTTAGATTAAACAGGGTTCTATTATTTATCATTTTTTTATCATGATCTGATGTTTACATTGAGATTTTGGAATAAAATTCACGAGGCTTTGGGCAGTAAACTCAATTTCAGTACAACGTTTCATCCTCAAACAGACGGGCATTTAGAACGAGTGATACAGATTCTGGAAGATATGTCGAGATGTTTTATACTTGAGTTTGAAGGTAGCTAGGAGAAGTATCTACCATTGGCTGAATTCATTTATAATAATGTTATTAGTCCAGTATAAAAATAGCACCGTTTGAAGCTCTTTATAGAAGAAAGTGTAAAACACCGTTGTATTGGTCTGAATTGAGTGAATCCAAAATGGTGGGAATTGATTTGATCCGAGAAACTGAAGATAATGTTTGAATTATTTGAGATTGTTTGAATGCTGCATCTTGTCATCAAAAATCGTATTTGGACTTGAAAAGAAAAGACATAGAATTTGCTGTCGACGATCAAGTATTTCTAAAAGCCATAGAAGAAGTGCTATGTTTTTGTAGGAAGGGAAAACTGAGCTCGAGATTTATCGGACCATAAGAGATTATTGAAAGAGTCGGCCCTGTAGCTTACAAATTAATGTTGCCTCTTGAACTAGAGATGATTCATAATGTATTCCATGTTTCAATGCTGAGACGATACAAATCTGTTCCTTCACATGTGATTCCACACGTGAGATTGAATTACAACTAGATTTGACGTATTCTGAGGAACCAATGAAAATTTTGGCTTGGGAAGTCAAATAACTAAGGAATACATGGGTACCATTAGTAAAAATCTTGTGGCATCATTATGGTACAGAAGAAGCTACCTGGGAAACTGAGGGATCGATGAAACTACAGTATCCGAATCTATTCTCAGGTCACAATTTCGAGGACGAAATTTCCTAAGGGGGAGAGTTGTAAGAACCTGATTTTCAGTGGTGAAGGAACAATAGTTTCAGGACCACAAATTTCTGTTGTGTTGACTCATAAATATTATTTTTAGAATATTTATGGAATCATTAGGGTCGTATTAAAATTTGGTTAAGAAATTTTAACGTTAGGATAACTAATAAAAGAAAAAAGATTAAATTGAAAAAGAGGCAAAATATAGTAATTATAGCATTTAAGTGATCAAATGACTAAATTATTAAATTAAAAAGGACCCATGTAGTAAATAGTCCTTAGTGTTGACATTGGACAACATTATGTATTAAAATTATAAAATATTACATGTTTTAATGGCAAAATGGTAAATTTTATGAAATCAAAATAAAATTAAATGAAGTAAAAGACATTTTTTTATTCATCTTTTCTTCTTCATAGCTGAAAACACCATGAAAGTTTAGGTTTGGAGGTTCGTCTTGTTCACTCTCTTGCATAAGTAAGTTTTTGAGCCCTGTTTTTAATGAATTTTATGTTTTTGAGATCGTTGCAACAAGGTCAAGCTAGCCCGTACCTTCATTTTTGAACTTGTTAAAAATTTTGGAACTTTCCATTGATGAATATTGAATTTTTTTATTATAACCATGTATCTGAAGCTTTGATTGTGTTATTTGGTGATTTTGTAAAGTGATTTTTTGTTAGATTTTGATTTAGGGATTAAATTGTGAAAATGTTAAAATTTTAGGATTTGATAGTGAATTTGATGTTTAGTAGGAACTTTTTAAGGGCCTAGTATATTCAACTATAATTTTAACTTGAGAAAAATGATTAATTTGATGATTTTCGGGTTAAGAGACTAAATTGCAAAAGTTGTAAAAGTTAGGGGTAATTGTGTAAATTCAAACAAAAGGGTATAAAATATAAAATGAATTGGAATGTGAAATGTAAGCTAATAATTGATAAATTTTACATTTTAGATCAAGATCCTGTTAATACTCGTGGAATAGGAAAAATTACGGAATAGTCCCTGAACTTAAGTGCAAGTAGTTATTACTATTGTTTAAGTGCAAATAGTCAGCTTATATGACATATGTGAATGAGGTATGATGTTTAAGTGCAAGTTCATGGTAAGTGTGATTGGAATGTTGTGATTGAGGTGCCTATGTTTGGAATATTGGTTGAATGTTAGATGGTGTGATTTAAATACTTTGAGTGATAGTTCTTTTTGTTGTAAAATTGTATATACTCGTGGTATCAATGAGGATACATTGGTTAGACACTTAGGATGGTTGATTTAGCATGTTTCTAGCTTGTTTAATGTCAGTTTGAATAGGTTTTTTGGCTGGTAAATGGATTACTTAAAGTCCAAGTAAGCTTGAATTTGTAAACTTATTGTTTAAGGTTCATTTTGGGTCCACACGGCTTGAGACACGCGTGTTACTCACCCGTGTGAGGCACAAGGCCTGGAACACGGGCATGTGACTTTACTAAGAGAGTTACATGGGTGAGGACGCGAGCTGGGACATGACCGTATGTCCCTAGTTTGATTGTTACATGGCCTGAGACACGGGCATGTGTCTCAGCCGTATGAGGCACACGACTTGGCCACATGGCCGTTAGACCATTATTTTTACTAATTTTGCATTTTTCCTAAACTTTCTAAAATATTTCAAATTGGTCCCAAATTGTTTTTAGGTTATTTTAAGAGTCTTGAAGGCTCGATTTAGGGACGTTGTGCATGAGTAAGAATGGTTTGTGATGTGATTATTATATTGATTGATAAAATGTTCAAATGTTTTTGATTGTTTTGTAATACTCTGTAACCCTAATCCGACAACGAAGACAGATTAGTGGTGTTACAATAAATCACACAATTAAAAACAATTACAAATTAATCCTAAAACAGAATCAATAAAAACTCCAAATTAGAATAAATTACTTCAATGGTAGCTGTGAGAAAATTACTTAAAAACAAGCAACAATTCAGGGATTTTTATCGCATAAGCATATAAACAATCTCCCTACACTTAGGATGTACATTGTCCTC
>CM025245.1:25913653-25929602 GCA_013677275.1 Gossypium schwendimanii
CGAGAAGGGAACTAGATTTCATTAAACACACCTAAAATATTGTTTGATACATAGTACACCCCTACCTATCAGCTACTAGGGGGTTCAACAAAACTAGGTGGAGAACTGCAAATACAAAGCAAATTATGGAAATGTTAAACATCCGAGGGAGAAGAGGGTTAGAAGTTCCTCCCTAACCAAGCTAACGCATATTTGTTCCCTTTTTTCAAAAGATATTCCTACAGTAACTAATAGTCATAAATCGGAAGAGCAGTTTTATTCATGAACCAAAGGTGATAGTCAAATATTACAAGACAACTCATGTCATAAAATGGATAACAGTGGTAGCATCTATTTCAATCTCAACTCTTTCTAAATTTAATTTTTTTGCTAGTTGGAGCCCATCTCTAAGAGCCCACAATTCTGCTTCCACCCTAGTTGATCTTGGTATGTGTCTATAAGAACCAACAATCCATTTTCCATCATGGTTTCGAATTAAGGCCCTCGCTCCCGCTTTTCTCGGATAACCTAAAGAAGAGCCATCCATATTAAGTTTGTACCAACCCCTAAGGGGTGCTTTCTAGGACACTAGAGTAAATGTCAGGATGGAAATTCTCCAAAATTTTGGAGAGATGGCAATGAATTCACCTGTTGCTGCAAGGACTTTACTTACAAAATTTCCAAGAGGACGAGACTTACCAAACACATGCATTTCTAATCAGCCAAATTTCCCATAAGGCAAAGATAGAAATGATAGCCCAGGGTAATTTTAGCCTGTTAATCCAATTCTTTAGCTAGAGGTTACTGGAGAATCAATCCTCCCATTTAGGAGAATCTGGGGGATTAAATTGGGTAGCTGTGTAGAGACTCTCCCAGAGACACTTAGAAACATTGCATTCTTTAAAAAAGTGATTTATCTCGTCTTGGGAACTAGAGCAGAGAGTGCAAAGGATCTCCACATTTACTTGCCTCAAATGAAGAAATACCTTCCTGGGTATAACCTTACGATCACATTTCCACAAAATATTCAGTTTAAGAGGGATTTTAGATTTCCAGATCAATCTACATAAGTCAGTTTCAACGTGATAACCATGGGAATTCTTGTTTGTAATAAGATAATAGGCATTTGCAAGATTAAAACACTCGTATTCAAGGGACCTCAACATAAGTTATCATAGTAGTTGGGGTAACTAGAGACTAGAATACTTAAAAAAGTGTCACACCCAAATATCTTTAAGAACTCGAATTTAGAGGAATTTTGGTACATAATTGAACAAAGTAGAGACTTGGTGAACTCTACCAGGAATTTTGGAAAAAATTTGTAACTGACAAGTAAATAGTTAAGCTTCAATTCTGATTTGGTTAGGATGGAACCGGTTGGTTCCATAGTGGGGAACATAATGATTTTTTAAAATTGGCTAAGAGGGTTTGGGAGAATGTGTATGGGAGATATATATATATAGGTAAAAGCGGACATTCTAGAAAAAAACAAAAATCATCTTTAATTCAGTTTGTAAATTTTTTTTACCTACTTTGTCGTCTACGATTGCTCTAGAGAAGAAGAGAACTTATGAGAGCTTTACATGGAGCAAAAGTTGTGAGAATTGGAGTCTGGAAGTAGAGAGATTTTGAAACTAGTAAGCTTCCTAACTCTCTATGCTCGAGAATTTAATAAAGGAGGGCAAGGGCTCCTAATAAGTGTCTGTTAAGTGAATTATAGTTAAAGTTTGTGTAACTTCAATTTAACCGATTTATTCAGTTGTCATGCTTAGCTGTTAGGAGGCTTTCACGTAGAGACAAACTAAGCTGACAAGCAGAAAAGATTTAAGGTGAGTTTCTGTACTCCACTTTTGGGTGATTGATGATATTATGTCATTTTCTTGAACTATATTCACGCCAGTTCTGTGTCATGGCAAGAATCATGGTTGTGTATGGTTATGGAAAATGAGTAATTGGTGTATGAATAATATTGAGAGTGTGTACTCTTGTAATTTTAGTTGCTGAATGATATTGGTTGTTACTTGACAAATAGATGAATGGCATACTGGTTATGATAATATTTAGCGAAACAAAATGTATGAAAATACTAATTAATATTCTATGTGGAGTATGGAGGAATTTTACCTTGACAAGTAGATGAAGTTAGAAATAAGTGGTGGAATGGAGGAATGGGTGGATTATTAAGAGAGTTTGGATGAGTCATGGAATGTTATCGACTAACTCACTAGAGTGATACCGTAACAATGATCTATATACTCTATGGAGCGACACCGTGACGATGGTAACGTCTTTTGAGGAGACACCTCAAAAGAGGTTACATGTGTAAGACTTTATCTTGGCTATGACACATGGAGAGTTTGCCGAGACAGTAAACACAGGGTAGTCTACCATGACGTTAAACAAGGGGTTACATGTGTAAGACCTTATCTCAACAATGGCAATATAAGGAGTCCATCAAGACAGTAAACACGGGGTAGTCTGTCAGGATATTAAACATAAGGTTACATGTGTAAGACCTTAGCTTGGCTATGGAAACATGGGGAGCCCACTGGGATAGTAAACACAGGGTAGTCCACCATGACATTAAACATGAGGTTACATGTGTAAGACCATAGTTTGGCTGTGACAACATGTGAAGTCCATAGATCAATAAACTAGGACACTCGCCAAGGTATACAAAAGAAGTTGCGATGTGACTTGCATGACAAGTCACAAGTCAGAATGGACTTGGCGCGTCTGGGAACATTACTAACGAGATGACACAGAAATTCTCCAAAGACAATGATGAGTAGAGCCAAGGAAGCGTCTCAACCCAGATATGGGTGAAAGGAGGGAGTGATTCCTTAGACAAAATGGTAAACGTGATGTCTACTAATAAGAGTCTGCTAGAGAAGTCGCAGATCCCACATCATTAAGTAGATATAGAATAGGCTATACTAGGATACAATATTAATTTGGAAATCAAAAAAGAGGTAGTTGAAAGAATGAGTAGATGAAAAGGGTATTCATTGGAGAAAAAGTCAGCTCAAGGCTGAATGACCAATAAATTCTACCAGAAAAAAGTAAGAAGCGAAAGTCCATCAGGGCCATGAAGAATTGGAAAGATCTTGTAGGTCTATAAGGGGTGGAAACCGTCAAGGGACACTTGAGTAAAAGATAGTACATTAGGAACTACTTGTTTATTGGAGTATCTTAAAGGAATGGACTAAAAGAATAAGTATTTTGGGGTTATAGTGGGAGCATGAGTCCACAAAGGAAAAGAGGGTGTTATTCAGCGAAGCACTATGATGATTAAGTTAAAGACCTGCAGTCAAGGCAATTAATTAAACAACCACCAATAGTTGTCATCTGCCGCAATGAAAAATATGAGGCAATATTGAAGCATATCAGGAAGGGTACAATAAAAGAGGAAACAAGGCATAGTAGGGGTAAGACCCTTATGAGAATATATCTAGATAGAACATGGTTATGACCAAACCAAGGTTTATACCGCCAACATTCGGCTCAAAGTAATGGAAGCATTGGCTACGCCAACTAAGTTCGCAGATTCCCCTACAAAATCCAAGGAGATTAACTCTATGTACAAAACCTTTTTTTCTTAGAAATTAAGTAGTCTTTTATAAATTTGTATGAATAAACCCCATTAGGTTCCTTTGAACTTATAAAAATTTTTGCTTGGATACAAGGTAGATAAAGATTTGGAAATCAAGTGGAGGGATCAAGTCAGTCTCCACCAGAGTTAAGAGTTGGGCGTGATAGCTGACTTATATATATAGAGGCGCACCCTCAGAGGCCACACCTCAGGGTCTACATTCATTGCGTCAGTAATTTGATCATTAATTTAAATCTAGTAAATAATAGTCATGTTTACTTAAGGTACCAAAGTTGTTATAATTTATTTTAAATGAAATGAGTCTTGGCTGTAGTTAGTTGTTGTAAAAGTCGGGTTGTCTGAGTGCATAGTAAAATTAGAAAAAATATTTGTTAATATATTCGGATTGTGGCTGACATTCGATACCCAGACCTGTCGATTAGGTTAGGTATAGGGTGTTACAAAATGCCTCAAGAAAATCTGGATGTAGCTGGGTTGAAATGCATTGAAGCCCTAATACTTCCCACCTCTCTCTAACTTGATTGAAAGTCCATTGGCTTTCATCCCTCAGAAGTGGACCCTGCAAGATGTCCTTAATTGCTCCCAATCGAGACCAGTTATTAGTCTAGAAATTCATCATTCTCCCATGTAACAACCCAAAAGTTAGTGGTGTCGAAAAATGTTGTTTTAGAACCCCAATTCAATAAATCTTACTCGTAAATATTTTTATTAAATAATTACAGAGATATATTAGAACTAAAATGAATTTCAGTTAGGTAATTTCGTTGAATAGGTACTTATTTAGAGTACAGGGACTAAATTGTAAATGTTTTAAAAGTTCAATTATTAAGGAAATTTACAATTAGAATTTAATGTGAGGGTCTTAAATATCAAATATACCCTGGTGTTTTTATGGTCGGTATAATGTTATAAAATTTTAATAATATAATGAAAATTTATAACAAAATAACATAAATAGAACATTTGAGTGGAATGAAAGAGAAATCAAAATCTCTTTACTCTCCCATACTCACGAAAGCTAGAGGAAGAAGAATGAAAGTTCGGCCATCAAGGGTTCTCATCTTTGGCTTTTAATTTGGTAACATCAACCCAGATCCCTCGAAAAAGAAAGGAAAAGATAAAATTGTTGATAATTAGTTGTAACGCGGTTTGTGCAAGTGTACACAGTCATTCAAGTAATAAGTAAGTAAAATGAGTTATCGTCTCCACAGGGACTGTATAAGCTTAACCAAATATTTTTAAAATTATAACTTCACAATTTTATGTAAAAATTCGATAATTTGGATAGTGATGATTAAACTAAGTAAAATTAACTAGATGCAAAGATTGATCCCTATGCAATTCTAATCTAGATGCAATTTACCTAAATGTATGAATGGATGGCTTTAGCAACAAAAACAATTAACATTAAATGGGCTAGGATAATTATATTAATCAATTCAATTTACTTTATCACGCTTAAGAATGTTCGGAAATATTTCCACTGCAACTCGATCTTTCATGAGTTTGGAAACCAAATTAAGTCCTTTTGGAGTCTTTTACTTAGTTAAATATGCATTTTACTGATCATATTAACTAAGGGTTTCGTAGCATTTATGTAAGGCCACAGGGACATTTACGTTTGTAATAGTTTAATTATGTAAACCTAAACACTGTGCAAGATAATAGAGCTAACTAAAGATATTACGAACCTTAACCTAGTCGGGTTTAAGGATCTAAATTGAGCATTGTAGTTTTCAATTATGTGTCTACTAGTCGTCTTCCAGTTAGGATTGCTCAGCTAACTTGAGTGCACCTGATCACATATGAATGAAATGCATCATGATATTAATTGAAAACATGATTGACTGAGGCCTAAACATATTAAACATATATAAAATAGATATTATTGAATTAACATAATCATCCTAGCGAATAGGATTTAAAATATCATTGTTGATGTAAAAAACAATAAACTCAAAGCAAACATAATTAAAATAAATAACAAGAGGAAAGAGTAAACTCTATCAGCTCAACAGCCTTTCGGATCTATTCTAACTGATTCGCTCCTCCGTTCTACTCAATGCTTCTTTTGCTAAGGAGTTCCTACGGTGGTTGGCCAAAGAATGCTTTTGACAAAGCCTTTGTTGGCTAAAAGGATGGGAGGGAAATGGGTGACTATGCAAGGGAAGGAAAAGGGAAATGGAATGTAGAGAAAATGCTAATGAGAGAAGAGAATTATGAGGGATGAGGGATAAAGGGATTGATGTATGGTATTTATAGGTGAAGGTAAAGGGTAGAGTTTGCTAAAAATATATTTCAATTTCCTTCTTTTTCTATCACACATGGTCAGCCACATTTCAAGGAGAAGGGGATGACTTTGTCTCCTCATTTTAAATTCAAACCAAAGCTATTAATAGCCATAAGGTGGACGGGTTCAACAACAAAGTTGTTGAGTTGATTTCTGATTATTTTCCAACTGTTAGGACATTCAATTAAGTTCTCCAAAGCTTGCTTCTGGGCAGCCATCTACTTGTGCCGAAACTGGGCTTTAATTCCCCCTTGTTGGATGGTTTTACAGGTCAATGATTTAGTAGACATGTCCATCTTTTTGCACATCTTTTACTGGGTCAAATTATCAACCTCATAACCCAATTTTCATGGTCTTGTCATCCACATGAATGGATTTATGCATGTCCATGTTTCATTCACATTAATCACATCTCCAATGGTCCTCCTACATAGTAAAAAATCACATATTAATAAATTAACATGAAACAATATAAAATGTGTATAAAAATCATGTAATTAAGCACAATTTCACATACTTTATAAATTCATGCCCAATATTAATAATTAAGTAAAATTCACTTATTTTAATAATAATTACTAAAGATAAACATATTTATTAAGTAAAAAGGTGGTAAAAATATATAGAAAAACCTTATATAGTTACTAGTTTACAATAGCTCGGAGTTCACGGTTAGGTACCTTACGACTCGACCATCGGCTCAACATTTAGTGGCAAATCCCAAACTCAATCGTTGATGATGTGTTCATTTTGGTCTTGGCATGTACCGAGGATGACTTTTTTTAATGTTTTGGTTTGAACTCTTGTTGGCATTTTGAAGATCATAGTTATAATGTATATGGTTGGGTTGATAATGGTTGTGCTGATTTTTATCTTGCTAACTAGTTATAGCTAAATGCATAATGGCATGATGGTTGAGGGAATAATATACTATGTGATGTGTTCTTGGTTGGTGCATGGATATGGAATCATGGATGGTATGTTTAGATTATGATGCAAGCATGCCCCGTAGCTCACCTAGCTCGAACAAGCAGCCAATTATGTTGCCCAAAGGTCCTGTAACAAGAGCTCAATCTAAGCTCTTTAAAGAGGCCATTTCAGCCTTAGTCACTCGATTATGGGCTGAGGAGTTGATCGAACCCATTGAAGAAGTCAGGACCAACTCCATAAAGACTCCTTGCAACCTTTTGCAAGTCGACCTTAGCTCTTCCATAGCTCCCCGAGCTCCATTCAGCTCAAATCATCTCATTTGAGCTCATTCTAATTATTTCCAGGTTATCTATTTTATAGCTAGAATAAACTAAGTTATTACTTTAATTAGTTATCTTATTTCCAGCTCCTTGAATTGTTTATTAGCTCCTTATAGCTTATTGCATGTTTTTAGTATAGTTGGAGCTAGTCAAATTAATGTGTCTTAATTAAGTTCATATTTAATTTGTCTTAGCTTCATTAGACATTTATTAAAGTGAATAAGTCTGTATTTAATTTGTTACAGCCGAATTTAATTAGTGTTCATTGTCTTTTAGGTGCAGCCGAATGCATGAATTACATAAGGTGCATGCATGGTTGGATGCAACGAATAGAGAGATTCATGCATGGCCGGCTACAATGTATGGTGTGCTGGTTATTGGCCTTCCCAAGCACTTATTCAGCCAAGGAGTAGCTGCACATTAATTCTCAAATTTGGCTGAACATCTTCCCCATGCAGCTTCTATGAGTTCACACTAGCTGATTATCCATTCACATTTGTTGTCCATTTGGTTTTGAACTTTCACATTCAAGTGACCTTTCAAGATGGAGTTCAGACTTCAAGTCACATTCAAGCTGCACAATTTAATGCTCAAACCTATTCGGCCAAGAATTGCAATTTAAATGAGCTCATTAAAGCTCATGGCCGAACCTAGACATAGCCAATCGGTTTCCAAAGCTACCAAATACATTCAGCTGATTTCCTTCTTATAGAAGCTGTCCAATGGCATCCCAAATAGCTGAATACATGGCATTTTAATAGTTTTATTCTGGTTCATTTTATCTCATTTAAGGTTGAATACTTAGACATTAAGCTTTGTCAATTGTCTATTCGGCTAGCCTAGGTAATAGCTATAAATACTTAGCTAATTTCATTTTGTAAAGGAATTTTGAATCTTTAATCAAATTGCACTTTGAGTTCTTTGTGAGGTTTCTTCCTTTCTAAATTTCTTTCGAGTCTCACTTGACTTACCTGCTTGCTAGTGGAGTCAATCTAATTCTCTTTTTGATACCTTTGGTTCCTACCTTTTTAGGTAACAGGTCAAGGTCTTTTTCTTCATTCACCAACCCAACTTAAGCCATATAAGTCCCAGGTCACACTCTTATAGTGTTGGTTCGTTCTTGTCGCTTAAAATCAAATTCCATTCCATCTATCTATTAAATTTATTTATCCTTATTTCTTAATATCCCAGCCTATTCAAAACTATACTTAACCTACTTTGAGCCTATTTACACCCTTTATTCTATTAAAATTTCGAATTACAAATCTATTATAAGTTTGGGATGATACTTTCTCATAGGCAATCGGGAAACTAAGACGAATCGAATTATATCTTGGAAATGATTTGGCAAGTTGAATGCTTAAAACATGAGATTGCTTGAATGGCTAGTTTATGTTTGGTTAGGTGATAATGAAAGTGCCCTGGAAGGTTTTTTGGATTGGTATGTATGTGCTCTTTTGGTTGGTTTTTAAATTATTGATTAAGGTGCCAATTGTGGCGTATTGGTTAGGTACTTAGGATGGTTGTTAAAGTGATATTTTTGGTATGGTAGATAATATTTAAATGGTTTAACATGTAAGTTAGTTTATAATTTTGGATAGATATGAAATGGTAAGTATGTGATTTTGTTGGATATGATTAGGTATGTCCTTAGTTGATGATTTTTATGTCTATAATTATATTTGAGGAGTACCATTTTAGTCTAGGTGATTTTGGCATGAAATAGACATTCTAAAGATAGAATTTTACCATTTTTGTGCTCAAGCATTGATATTTTGGCATTTGGTATCGATACTTGGCCATATGAACAGTTTTAAAATAAACAGAATGTCAAAATGGTATCGATATTTATATGAGTATCAATACTTTTCATTAAATATCAATACTAGAAATAAATATTGACACCTTTGTTTTGCATAACAAACAGATTCGTGATTTGGTATCATACAGTATCAATATGTTGGATTTGGAGCCCTGAGTGTAGTTTCTTCGTCAATAAACACTTATAACACCCCAATCCCCGAACATCAATTGAAGTGTTACTCAGGTAAAAAACAAACATATGCATAGTTAAATATTCAGTTCAATTGCTATACATATAAACTTATCTAGGCAAAGGCTCAAAAAACTTCTTCAAAACACAAGTTTATTTAATAGTATAAGCCATAGAATAAAAGTAAATATATTTAAATCTTTTAAGTGAAAACTCTTATGTGAAATACAATGCTAGAAGTAATGATTACTTATATAACAGTTTCTTGATTACTTAGAAAACAATTTGGCGTATACGAGTAGAAATCATTTCACAAATTAAAACTTAACAAACTTTGACAAATCCCTCAAGGGGTAACATTCTTATAAAAACTGTAGCTGAATAAGAAGGCTGTTTATTATAGATTCATTTTCAAAACAGAGTTACATGCCACCCCCAAAACATATGTATGCTACAAAACAAAAATAGACGAAGCTTACTACACAGATTGCTTCTTCTGGCTTAGTTCCCTTCTACAAGCTTACAACTCAAGATCACCTGAAAAAAGGGAAAGAAAAGGGGGTAAGTTCAAAAGAACTTAATGAGTTCTAGCAAGGAAAACTCAACACTTAAATAAGAACAGATACATTGAAAGTTCATAACACATACTAATACATTAGACTCTATACTCCGAGACATATGGGTGAACACTTAACCTTGGCTTATACCTCCTTTCAGACGTTCTCAAATATATGGAGCATACCTTCTTTCATAATATTGGTTATACACTTTTATCCTTTCCTCCACTTATCACTATAGCCTTAATAGAACAGATGCTTCTTCGTCATCCTAGTATTTTCTCACAAGTACCTTTGTATCACAACCTCTCCTCAGGCGGACTCAAAGTTGCTTTCAAAACTTACTAGGGCAAATTCAATATATCAATCATCAATTATTTATGAATACATTACGATCTCAATGTATCAATAGGAATCAGAATATACCCTCTTAGTTATTAATCTTTCTTTTCATTTCAACCAATATATGTATCACAAAAATATACATAGTACCATATTAGCTTATTCTTTTCAATACATATCATATAACAAATATAAAGACATATTAACTTACTCTTTCATAACCTTCATTGGGTTGAACCTTAGGTTTCACTTATCAGAACAGATCTTTTATATCATATCATTTTGAACACCTATGCGTTCCTGTGAGTTTAGGGTTTTTTACCAAGGTTAACAACTAACATGTAGTACCTTAGGCAACACCCATAATGTTAGGTTGGTTAGCAACTAGCATGCCCTACTAAAACCTAACACTCACACCAACTGGTTAGGAACTAACATACATTACTAGTGGCCACCAAACTGGTTAACAACTAACATGTCCTATTAGTTGCCCATCATATATCCCCATCTAGTTAACAACTATCATACCCTACCAGTGGTCACACATATCTGCCATTCTAGTTTGCAATTAACGTGCCCGGTCAGTAACCCATCTTAACTGGGTACCAAGTTCATATCCCCAAGGAAGTCATTTTTGTTTCATGCCATAATCATGCACATACACACAAACAATTACATATAACATATTTCTAGGATTTAAGTTCATGTTCTTACTTGGACCTTAACTATGACATCCATACCTTAATGTTGTACACAAGACAAAATACAACACAGAAGAATCACACAACCTGGATACTCACAAATGATTTCAAGGAAGTTAGCTATTCTATCTCTAATTTTGCATTCACAACTCTTTCTTTCTAATCAATTACTTACTGCATCTTTTCTAACGAACTCCACTTAACAGGATTTTAAAGTGTTATAGAGCAAACAAAAATAGAAGGAAAAACCCCACTACAAAGATTTTCACTAATATTTATATCACACAACTTCCCCACTAAGGGTTAACATGTGGCTAACATGCAAAGCTAACTTCATTCTATCATGACCAATATAATCATTGCAGGTCATTATACATAAAAAGTAATTATAAAAATTTGGTACATTTCTAACTAGTTCCCAATTAAAACTCAACTAGAACTAGACAGAGATCACGTATGCACAAACAGACAATAGTCAGATCCACAAATCCATAATCCTTTACTAGCGTACATAAACAGAAGGTCTTAACACACAAACTTTCTAGGAGAAACATTGATTGGCGGGTTCCTCACCACGACACGCCAAATCATAAAAATTACAATTTAGACTTTGCCCAAAAGCAAATCATAACAGACTTATAAATTATACATTCTGCCACTTATGGTGCACAACTTATACAATTACCACACTGGCGAATACAACATAAATCAGTGTTACCTTAACATAAATCTTAACTTTAAATTTTAGCCCATACAAACCACCAACAAGACTACGTCGAGCGGGGTATTACAACACTTGTAATTTTTTCTTACAAATTGCTTAATAAAATAAATTCGTTGATTACATTAATATACTTTATATAATTTTTCTCACATGGTTTTTGCATGCAAAGCAAAATAGAAGCAAATGTTTCTCATTGGTTGTCTAAATTTTTAACTAATATTAAGCGGTATTACGTGGTCAAATTGTAGTTCAGAAAGACATATTATATTAGTAGACGAACCTAAACATATCCTTAGTCTAATCAGAAATGAAAAAACCGATTCAAAAACTAATATGTCATCTATCAAGTCCAATTTGGGAGCTACCTTGTCATGGGCATCAGAGGGGATAACTCCCAAAAGATAGACATAGATGTAACTAACTGGACTGACAGTACATTAGACAGGACCTAAGCAGAATAGATAATCCGTTTATGGGTTTATTCACTTGTAACGTTCATAGTGTGACATACCTAAATCTTGAATGGATGGCAGACTATGTATAAGTGACTCGTACATTTTGATATAAGTAAAAGCCTAAGTTCAAATAGATAAGGAACAAAAAGCTAGTGTGTTTGGTGTATGACTTCTTTAGTATGTAGCGTCATCCACAACAATGGAATTCATAACCCAAAACTTAGTAAATGATATACTCTCATTGGCATTACATGGTTTATGAAAAGTAAACATGGCCACAAGTTGTCCGTCTTTGTGATGGATGACTTGATCACTATTTGATAGTGATTGGCTTTTCATGAATGAAGGTGTAATGGTTACCATTAGGTAAAATAGGATCATATTGGGAGAACGTATATTATCCCAAAGAGATCAATGATATCCTATGAGGGCAACACAATAATGACAAGGTCATTGGATGAGCACTGATTAGTTGCTTTTGTAATGGTATGTCGTTGAGGAGAGCTCAGTCACGATACATAGTGGAATAACTTCGTGACCAAATGAGTTTATAATTAATAGGTAAAAATTTGGAACTTAATTGTAAATCATTTGAGCCTCAACTACATATGTCCAATCGATCCCTCCGCTAGCTTGTTGAAACCAAAAATGATTTGCATGTTTGAATAGAAATGAATAGAAAAACAGAAATGGGAAACATTCAGTAATGATTATGGTTTTCTCCAAAATAAAGAAATGGAATCATTTCAAAATGAATGTAGGTTTCCAAAAATGGAAATTAAAATAATATTGAAAATGAAAACTTGTAATCCTATATAAGATTACTTAAAAAATGATGGAATAATGATTTTATGTTTTTGGACTATTTTGAAACCCAAAAAATAAAATAAATCATTCAGTCATAGTGAACATGTTGAGTTGAGACATATTGAACGCATTTTGTCGAAATTACTAGGGGTAAAATCGTTAAAATTTTACTAGGGTAAAATTGGAGTGAGAAAATTATTTAATATGTAGATATTAAAGTTTATTTTGGGAAATAGAAAAGATAAATTGAGTTGGATCATATAATAGAGTACTGGGTCAAAAAGGCCCAAGAAGTACTCGTAATTGGACCCAATGTGAGAGAGGTATAAAACCCCTCATATAACATAAAAGGGGTGGCAACGCTAGTAGAAATACAAGGGTGAGTTGTTCACCCCACTCCAACTCTAAGTAGGATGTTTTTTTCTATTTAAAATAAACCTCTACAACTCTGCAAGGTTCTACCTTCTCTGTCTATAAATTAATGACACCGGTAAAGCTATTTACACAACTTTAAGAGATTGTTATTCTACCAAAAAAATAGCGAATTTATTCTAAACTTATAAACATGTTTTTCAAAAAAAGAATTTTACCGATTTCTATTAAAGAAGATAATTTTTATTTTCACCCCAAGAGGAAAACTCTTTCTAGTTCTATGTTTTGATTTAATTGGTTCGAGCCCACACTCGAAGCAACTCATGGTACAAGAATAGCAGAGAAAATCGTTTGGTTGAAAGCTGGAAAACATCAATGATTCGCTTATCCAAAAACATAGGTACAAATTTAGTTAAGGTTTATTCCTATAAATATCACAAACCAGGTCGGTTCTCAAAATTTTTATTTTTCGTTGTGCAAGAAAACCATTTTCAAATCGGGTTTTTCCCAATAATTGGTATCAGAACCAGTCTAACACCCTATACCTGGTCCGATTGCCCGGTCTGAGTTATAAGATATTACAACTACAAAACTTTAACATCGTTCACAATTTAATTAAAAATAACCAAATAATTCATTTATAATCATTTCCTTGCTATTCAATCAAAACGGGACCTAATTCAAGCTTACAGAATATTTAAAACAAATTGGGAATAATTTTGGATTAAAACGAAACTTTTACAAAATTTTGAGTAAAAAGTAAAAATAGAGGTCGCACGGTCGTGTGGTCAAGCCATGTGATAGAGCTTAGCCCGTGTGGCTTGAAAACATGACTGTGTGGCCACACCATGTAACTCATTGTGCCTGTGTTACTCAAGGTCACACGGCAGTGTTGCTTGGCCGTGTGGACGAGCCTGCACCAAAAATCAAAGAGGCCACATGGTCGAGCCATGCAACTGTGTGGGACACACGGCCAGGTGGCAAACTGCGTGTGACCAAAATACCTTCAAACACAAGCCATGCATTTAACACCTCACTAACCTATTAAAAAATGTACCAAAATATACTAATTAATATTCAACCTATGTGCCTAACCAATATTCCCTAGTTGGCACCACATTCCAATATAAACAACAACCATATAGAACAAGACATAACCAACATATCAATCTTATTGAATAATCAAATAAATTTCAGGTAACATAAGCTACAATCAACCATCTATACCAAACTTTCAAATGCCAAATTACTTCAATCGAAGTTCCAAGATTTATCAAAACAAAATGACCATTTCCACAACAAATCAACAAGTAAGACATTAAATGACAAGTTACTATTTCCACGATACCAAATAACAAAATCATGTTTACAAACCAAATAGAACAAATCATTATCTCCCAAAATAAAATCAATATAATGTTCCAAATTAGTTTCACACATTCATCACAAGTTATTCATGAAATATGAAATTTAACATTATATACCAACTTTAACCACATTACAAATCCAACTAAAACTTTAAATTCATCAACTTCAAAACCATATATACATGCGACAAAATTGAAATAACAAATAAAAAACTACCAAAACAGAAGCTTGATAGTGTGATTCTTGAAGTTGATCCGTCCAACCAATTTCGCAAAATGTTAACTATAGAAAAAAAGAGCAAACAAAGTAAGCTTAGGTACCTTAGTAAGTTCATATCTAATATTCAATTCAACTTGCCTCAACTAAACACTTGAAAATAAAAACACTTAGATTACTTAAAGCTAACAATCATTTACAATAACATATACAATTAGTGTTGAATTAGTTCATCATGTACTTCATGCTCTTCAATGATTCAATCAAATTCATTCATATAAATATATCTAAATTTCCTTACATCAATATTAAAATGAAACATTCTCTCATGATCATACCGTAATACAAACCTTCTAATAGATAAACATTGGAACTATCAAATCATTTTAACATTAGTCACAAATTTTCGTAGCCCGATGAACTATAGTAACATGACTCAATTACTTGGGTAACCCAATCACACCAGAGAGCATTGAAATGCTAACAGAGGCACTAAAGTGCATACAGAGGTACTAAAGTGCAAACAGAGGCATCAAAGTGTAAATCCCGTACAAGCACACATTCTAACCTATTGGCATGCCAATCTATCCTAATCGTATACTACATTCAAACGAGCATTTTAATTGAATTCATCACATTAACAAATCATAGGCACTTCCACATAAGCAATTCCATATACTGCAATAATTTACATTCATTCATAAATCATATTATTAATATTTCTCAATATCCAACAGTTCACACTTAGTCCGTACTCATCCTAGCTTTCGTTTATAATAAATTAATCACAACGCATAACATTTACAATCTCATAATTTCAAGATTTTACAACAAGTAATAAGTACAAAAATATATTTATTAATACACTATAAACTTACCAAAATATGATAGCTATCAAAACGCAACGAAGACTACCTGACGGTTTTTCCTTTCCCGCGTTTATCAACCGACTAGCCTATCTCTTTATCTAAATATAATAATTTTATTCAATTAACCAATTCAATATCATAAAACATTTAAATTTACATTTTTGACCCATTAACAAAATTTTACACTTTTACCCTAAACTTGATACTTTCAAATTTGTCACCATTTCACCTACTTCATTCCAGCCAAATTTTCTCTTATACTATTATATCCCATAATGATTCGAATTTCACTAGAATTTCATGTCAAATTTAATATTTTATCAATTCAGTTCTTTAACTAAAAACTAACTAAAATCACTTTACAAAATAGTCCTATTAACTATAAAGCTTAATAATCTATCATCAAACTTAAA
>CM025245.1:25929637-25956390 GCA_013677275.1 Gossypium schwendimanii
AAAAAAAAAACATCACAAGTTCATCCATGGAATAATTCTAAACATTTAATAGTTTTATGAATTAGTCCCCAAGTTAGGTAGATTAAGCTATAACGATCTCAAAAACATAAAATTTACGAGAAATAGATAAAAAATCACTTACATGCAATAATCTAAGCTTGGTCGAATTCAAAGCTCCAACAATGGAGGTTTTAAGTTTGGTATTCAGTGGAACAAAGAATTTTTTTATGTTTTTATGTTTTAACTAATGTTTATAATTTTAATTAATTAACAAATACATTATTTTAATTTGTTTTATTTTTTTATGTTTTAACTCATGTTTATAATTTTAGTTAACTAAAAAATACATTATTTTAATTAAAACAACATCAAATAATGTCCACCAAACTTAATAATGGTTTAATTGTCCCGTAAGTCCACTCACATTTACTCACTAAATCATTTAATTCATAAAATTCAATAGCGATTAAGTTTTACATCTTTTACGATTTAATCTTTTTTTCTTTAATTAACGCGTTAAGCGTTAAAATTTTCAAACCAAAACTCAACTTTCATAAACGAGGTCTCAATACCTCATTTTTCAAAAACACTTGACTTTAAGGACAAACCACTTATACTTAACTATTTGTTTAATTATCAAAAAATTTATCAAATCAAAATTCAATATAAACTATATTTGACTCATATGAATTAAATAATAATAATTATGAACTCATTGTAAGATTTGTGGCCCCGAAACCATTATTTTCAACACCACTGAAAACAAGTTGTTACTGTTATGTTGTGCTATGTTTATGGTGTAAACCGAGACTGAATCTCTCTCTTCATCTTATTTGATTAATATTTGATAAGATGTGGCATTCTTGTAATTATTCACATGTTTAGGGGAATTTATGTGAATGAATGCAATATTATATATATGTGTTATATAATTATTATTTTTGCTAAGGTTGTAGTTCTTAAGAAATACACCGTGGACTATCATTTCCATGTAAGATTATTTTTTATTTATAAAATTCTTGTAAGCCAGAAACAAACATAGGACATAAATGTAACTTTCCAAAAAGGAGTCCATGATAAGGAGAAGATGGAGCGATGGCGATCGAAGAGACAAGGAATGCCTTGTGGCGAAAAACTATGTAAGTTTTTGGTTTTTCATTTATTTTCCAAAAATAGAACTATAGAAACCTTGGCTAACAAATTTATTTTATTACACATCTTTTTATATAATTATTTATCATATAATTGTGATAAATATGTATGAGATGATTCATAGTTGATCTATCAAATATAAGAAGTGTAGTAATGAGAAAACACATGTGTTGTACAAACACAGAGACACAAGGAAAGAGGGTAGTAGGTAAGGAATAGAGCAGAAGCACAAGGAAGAAGGAGAAGCATTCAACCCTGGGCTTCGCAAGATATTACAGCATTAGAGTTGAGGGTTGGATTGGTGAAAGCTTTCGAAAGTTCTTCCTTCATTATCTTAATTGGTTTTTGTGAATCTTAACTGTGGAAATATGTTGTTGAATGATACTTTCATTTTGGATTTTAATTTCCAACTCATGAGCTAATCTCATTGAGTTGGGATTACTAGATGAATCTTTAGTTCCTTTAATGACCAAGGCATTATACTGATTAGATTCACTATTTCATTCAATTTGCACTATTTAAAAATGTATACATATAGCCTCTAGACATAGATGAAGGTATGGTATGTCCATAAACTTGATTTAATTTTGAAAAGGTTAGATGAGTTGAATTGTGATCAAATGGTATAAGCGAGTATTCGATAAAATAATCGTAACATTCTAGACATAGAGTTGCTCTCTATATAGAGAAAGGAAGAAACAATGTCGGGTATCCTTCTTAAGGCTTGTAGACATGCAAAGCCTTAGGTAGGGTAGCTTGAAGTCTAGCTCTCGAAATAAGCAGACTACCTTAGATTTAAGCTGAATAATAAATTGGTTAAGATTTTGCCATGGCATTATTGTGTTATGAGGAAAGAATCTTAGTAATCTCAACCTTCCCATTCAACAGCGTAGATCCTCTCAACTTTGTCTCTATATCTTTGCCACAACATTTTTAGTTAGTTATTTGATTTTAATATTGCATACAAGATTATTTCTCTACAAATTGTTATTCTATTTTGCCATAGTCTAATTCATATAGTTTATAGTAATAGCTTAACTGAATTAATCCTATCCAATCCCTAAGGAGACGATCTTACTTACTACATTATTACTTGATTTGACATGTACACTTGCACATTCGCATATTATATTCACACGCAACAAGTTTTTGGCGCCATTGTTGGGGATCAAAAATTTTGTGAAATTTGGATCTATTATTTTCTAATATAATTCCATTAGTTTTATTTAAATTTTTTTTTTAATTTCTACATGTTTATTGTTAGTGCATGAGTATAGGCATTTTTGCTAACAAAGAGTATCCTTTTGACCAGAGATCGAGAGAACCTTCAGAAAAAGGAGATGAGAATTGCAATATATGGCTAAGACTGGAAATGATCCAAGTAGGGAAGATCCATTACATCTGAATGGTTGATATGCTGATTTGCCTATCCCTCGTGTGATGGATGATAAAGAAAGACCCATTCAAGAATATGCCGTGCCAATTTTGGATGATTTGAATCTAGGAATAGTAAGGCCACACATTCAAGCTCAGCATTTCAAGTTGAAACCGGTAATGTTTCAGACGCTGCAAACGGTAGGATAGTTCAGTGGTATGCCTATTGGAGATCCATGACTACACTTAAGACTTTTCTTGAAAGTTTGTAACTTATTCAAGCAATAGGGTGTTCCTGAAGCCACCCTATGACTTAAACTGTTTCTATATTCATTACAAGATCGTGACAGAGCATGGTTGAACACTTTGCCGTCAAGGACGGTGGCATCTTGGAATGATCTTTGTCAAAGGTTTTTACTATAATATAATCCACTAAATATGAATGCCAAGTTAAGGAATTATATCACATCTTTTCGGTAATGAAAGGATGAGACGTTATATGAAGATTGGGTGCGATTCAAGGAATTACTTAGGAAATGTTCGATGCATGGTTTCCAACACTGGACATAGATGGAAATGTTTTACAATGGATTAAACACGCATAAGAGGATGGTAGTTGATGTGCCTGCCAATGGTACTTTGCTAGATAATCATATAATGAAGCATATGAGATTTTGGAACAGATTGCCAAAACTGATTATCAATACCTTACTACAAGAGTAGGGACTGGTAGAAAAGTTGTTGGCACAATGGAGCTTGATGCAACCACTTCATTAACGGCTTATGTATCCTCTTCAGTTAATATGATCAAAACACTAAAGAGACTAGCTGCTGCTCAGGAGGTGAAAATAGCCGAGCTATCATGTGTTTATTGTGGGGAAGGTCATGTTTTTTTAGGAAGGCCTTCAAACCCAGCCTCTGTGTATTACATGGGTAATTTGAAAGACCTTTTCTTGCTACAGGCAGGACTTTAATTGATGTGTAGAAAGGTGAATTGACCATGAGGATTAATGATCAATAGGTCACATTCAATGTATTTAATGCACTGAAATGTGCTAATGAGAATGAAGAATGTCGTGCCATTGACTTGATAGGAGCAATAGTTAAGGAAGAGTTAACGAGATTTTGTCACAACAGTTCTGATAATGATGAAGATTCATTTGAGCAGAGACCCTTGTGCACTTTGCTGGAGCAAAACAGACCTTTCAATTTTGATGACCAATGCTTAGTAGCTCATGTATATGCATGGAGCTATTGGTATCAAGGACATGAAAATGGGGGACACATTTAAAGTTAATAGATAACGCTTGAAGCACTACTGGGTTGCTCGTTTAGAGTGAGACAAACATTCCATTGATCTTCAAGATGTTTAACTTCAACATCTTGAAAATTATTTTTATTTCTATTTCATTTTTTCAATTCCAATTTCTCTTAGTTATTTCATTTCCTTTGTTTAATAAACTGCAGGAGGGGAAGGGGTCGATAAAGTAGAGGTTGATGAGACCAAACCTACCCCCACACACCCTGTCACTAAGGAAAAGGCCACAAAAGAACTAGAGGGAGATGAGGAGAAGACTAAATCAATGAGTATTGAGATTGACCATGACGGAGAAAAAGCAAACTCATCTTCTCCACCACCTACGGATGCTACTGCACCTGTCCCACCTCAATCAACTGCGCCAATGATACAGCATGATCGTGAGATCAATAAGCTTATTGATGATCTCAAAAAATCAGATGATGAGCACGGAGAGGTTCCAATCAACATGTTAAAAAGGAAGCAGTGCTACAAGC
The DNA here is from genome assembly GCA_013677275.1 of Gossypium schwendimanii. Taxonomy (NCBI): domain Eukaryota; kingdom Viridiplantae; phylum Streptophyta; class Magnoliopsida; order Malvales; family Malvaceae; genus Gossypium; species Gossypium schwendimanii. The sequence continues at coordinate 25,933,958 of CM025245.1, forward strand.
ATGTTGCATGAAAATCCACTCACCCAAACTAAAGTAACAACAATTTCACTCTAAGCTTCATTCATTTTTTTATATGTTATTTGTTTTTCATTTCATTTTAGCACGCATTCATCATTTTTGTCCTATCATTTTCTATCTATATATATGTTTGTGCATTCATAATTTTTTTCTGTTCATGCATTGAGGATAATGCATCCCATAGGTTTGGGGGTCTGTTGTGCATATAGGTTGCATTCAAATAGTTGTTCATTTTGTCTTTGACATTCATTTTTCCATGACACATAAATGCAAAAGAATTGTTAAACTATGATGAGTATATTTTTTCCTATTATGTTCAATGAGGAATTTAATTCTTCGACATTCCTAGAAAATTGTGGCAGTGAATTAGGTGAGTTTAGCTTAGGATAGTTGCTTGAAAGTTGACCCCTAAAAGTATAATGCACTAATTTCAATTACAATTAGTCTATAGTAGGTTTATTTTAATAGACTTAGAAATTCTTAAGGCTAAGTTTAGTGTAATGGCAATACTTAATAATTAAAAAATATATAATATTTTAAACTAATGATATCATCAAATACTTCACTGCTTAGAATTGCCTAGTAAGTCAGCGTCACTTTGTTCGCTCCATCATGTTGTTGATTAGGAAATAAAGTTTAAGTAAGATTGATTCAATAAAAGAAGCAGTTTAGGGACACTCTACTGTAGTTCTATGTTGACTAGCTAAGGGGGTAGTTACTTACTCCATCCATCTTCTAAGTTAAAATCCTTAACTTCATGAGTGAGTATTCAAATTGTGACATGATCGAATACTTGGCAATTTAGTGTATTCTCCACTGAGATTGCCAAGTAAAGAAAATCATGTGACAAGATGGATCCCCTAGTAAAAATACTTGTAATTGAGTTATGCAAAACCAGATTGTTAAAAGGAAACTGAGGTTAGATAACAGATACACTAAGTACATTAGGGGGTGCTTGCTATAGTTGAAATTGCATGAGCAATTAGAAACTTTTATTTTTAGGGCAACATTTTCTACATTTTTTTTTTGCTAAACAAGCTTATGAAACTTGAGCAAAATTTGGAAACAGAAGATTGTTGAGAACTAAAGTATAAAATAAGCGCTACATAATCTGACATTACAAAAGGTAATTATATTGTTATGGCAATTCATTCATTCATGAAATCATGCATATTTTCCATGAGGACAATCAATAACTCAGGTTTAAGGCTGTGATAACTCTTGAAAAGAGTTATAGTTCAGGCTTCTAAACTTGGTTAATTTTTAGTACTTGAGTAAATTTAGTTTCATTTTAGGAAATTATATTAGTATTTTTGTAACATTGCATCATAAAGCTTGGATTATGTTTTCAATGTCACTATATGTTACTTTTACTTGTGGGATAAAGGAATTGCATGTTGTTTATATCAGGTGCAGAAAAGAGGAAAAGAAGTGAATGAGTGAAGTTTTCTCATAACAAAAGGTTGGATAGATTACCAGCACAAATGCCATGGTAATTCCATGAAGAAGTTGACTCAACTGTCAATCCATGCCACTCTCAGCCAGCTATACTTGTACCAGAAATATCCACAGAAAAATAGGGAGAAAAAAGTGTGCGTTGAAAGAGGGACCTACCCTATAAAAAAAGAAAGAAAAGGGAGGAAAGAGGAAGTTTTTCCTTTGACAAAATTTATCATGGGAGATCCAGAGATGCAAGGAAAGAGGGTAGCAGCTAAGGAACAAAGCAACAACACAAGAAAGAAGGAGAAGCATTAAACCCTGGGCTTCGCAAGATATTGCAACACTAGAGTTGAGGGTTAGATTGGCAAAAGCTTTCTGAAGTTCTTCCTTCATTATCTTAATTGATTTATGTGAATTTTAACTATGGAAATATGTTGTTGAATAATACTTTCATTTTGGATCTTAATTTCCAACTCATGAGCTAAACTCATCGGGTTGGGATTGCTAGATGAATATTTCGTTCCTTTAATGATCAAGGCATTATCCTGATTAGATTTATTGTTTCATTCGATTTACACTATTTTAAAATGTATGCATGCAGTCTCTAGACATAGATAAATGTATGGTATGTCCATAAACTTGATTTAATTCTGAAAAGGTTAGATAAGTTAGATTGTGATCGAATGATACAAGAGAGTATTCGATAGAATACTCGTAGCACTCTAGACATAGAGTTGCACTCTATACAGAGAAACGAAGAAATAATGTTGGGTATCCTTCTTAAGGCTTGTAGACATGCAAAGCCTTAGGTAGGGTAACTTGAAGTCTGACTCTCTAAAGAAGCAGACTACCTTAGATCATCTGAATAGTAGATTGTTTAAGATATTTCCATGGCATTATTGTGTTATGAGGAAAGAATCTTAGTAATCCCAACCTTCCCATTCAATAGTGTAGATTCTCTCAACTTTGTCTCCATATCTTTGTCACAGCATTTTAAGTTAGTTATTTGATTTTAATATTGCATACGTGATTATTCCTCTACAAATTGTTATATTGTGTTGCCACAGCCTGATTGATATATTTTATAGTAATAGTTTAACCGAATTAATCCTATCCGATCCCTGAGGAGATGACTTTACTTACTACTTTATTACTTGATTCAACGTGTACACCTACACATTTGCATATTATATTCACATGTGACACTCCCCCTCATTGTATAGTCATTCATTGAGTAATAAAATTATTTAGAACATTCACTCAAACATTCTCTTTTGTGTTCTTACTTTTCTGTGGTTTTGTTCATCTTTCGATTTCTTTCAACTTTTGTGTTGTTTCCATTTTATTTTTCGTTGGTGCCTTGAAGGAATTCTGTTTGAATCCTCAATTTTTGGGAGTTAAGTTGTCTTAGGCATTTTTGTAGCGAAAAAATTACATAAGGCCGCATGGATTGCGAGACTAAAGTTCTAGCCTTATAATAGTAGAACGAGAATACATGTCAAAAATATAATATGAAAAATTTATTGGTAGCTTAATGTATGCTATGGTATGTATAAGACCTCACATTTCACAAGCAATTAGGGTCGTGAATAGGTATATGCATGATCCAGAAAAGGAGCATTAGTAAGCTATGAAATGGATTTTGCGATATATGCAGAACAAAATGGATATTGGATTGGTTTTTTAGCAGGAATATAATTAGGGTGTGGTTGGATATTGTGATTCAAACTAAATTGGTTATACAGACAAACGAAAATGAACTACTAGTTATGTGTTTACACTTGCAAAGACATCAGTTAGTTAGAAGTCTACTTTACAGTCAGCAGTTGTTACTACAGAAGGAAACTATATGGCAATCACAAATGTTGTAAAAAAAAAGGAAATTTGGCTTCAAGGGTTGCTCACTGAATTGAAAATTTAGTAGAAATATGTCAAAGTACATTGCGATAGTCAATGTGTTATTCAGTTTATCATGCAAGGATGAAGCACATTGATGTCTGGTATCATTTTGTACAAGAGATTTGTTGAAAAAATCGAGTTTAAAAATGGTTTTTTTGCACAACGAAAAATAAAAATTTAAAAATCGAGCCAATTTGTGATATTTATAGCAATAAACCTTTTATCAAAATCGAATCAGTGTTTTTGGCTAAATGGATCCTTGTCATTCTTAGCTTTCAATTGAATTGTCTTCTCCGCTATTCTTGTACCACGAACTTCTTCGAGTGTTGGCTCGAACGATTTGAATCAAACACAAAACCAAAAATAGTTTTCTTAAATTTTAGTGTGAAAACAAAATTTCTTCTCAATAGAAACCAACATAATTATTATTCTGGAAAATAGATTTAATATTTGAGAATAAACTCTCACTATTTTTGGGTAGAGCAACAATATTGGAGCTCTATTATGTAGCCCTACCCATGCCATCTATTTATAGAGAGAAGAAGTAAAACCTTTGTTGAATTGTAGAAGTTTATTTCAACTAGAATAACGAACTCCTAGTCTAACAAGAAGTATTGTAGGCTTTTGGCCTCTCTCATATCTGGTCTAATTACAAGTACTTCCTAGAATTTTAACTCATTACTTCATAATTTGATCCAACCTAATATTCTTTTTGTATTTCCCAAAATAAACACATCAATTAATTTCTCAATTAAATAATCTTCTCAACCCAATTCTAATTTTGTTAAAACCATGATGACTTTATCATAAAAGAATCTATGAGAAAATATATTTAGTATTTCTACATTCAACAGGTTCACTACAACCAAATGATTTATTTCCATTTTTGAACTTCATTTAATTCAAAAACCATAAATTCATTTCCAAATCATTTTCATTTTCATTTAGGAGAAAACCGTATTCATTTCCAAATGTTTTCATTTCTCCATTTTCATTTTCATTTAGGAGAAAACCATATTCATTTCCAAATGTTTCCATTTCTCCGTTTTCATTTTCCTTTTAGAGAAAACCATAACAATTTTCAAATGTTTCTCATTTCTCCATTTTCACAATTTCTATCCATTTATGTTCATTTGATTCAACATGCAATTCATTTCTGGTTGCAATAAGCTAGCAGAGGGACTGGTTGGACATATGCGATAATTGCTCAAATGATTTATAGTTAAGTTCTAACTTTTCACCTATTAATTATAAACTCATTTAGTCACGAAGTAATTCCACAATAGTATCCTAACTAAGCTCTACCCAACAGCATACCATTACGAAAGTAACTCGATTTATGCTTATAAAAGCCTGTTTTATAGTGATGTCAAAAATAGTGGTTTCGGGACCACAAATCCAACGAGTGAATTCGTATGATTAGTATTTAAATTATACAAGTCAATAATAATTTTTATATTGAATTTTAATTTGATGAATTTAACCAGTTGAATTAAAAGTTAGTATAAATGGTTCAGTTCAAAAGTCAAGTGGTTATTGAAAATAATGTATTATCGTTTTCGTAATTTAAAGCCATAAATATTTTTATTAAGTATTTGTAGAGTTGTATTATATGTAAATTGAAGCTTGGTTCGGTAATTTTGATGATTTACTGCTAAATTAAGGTAAAAGGATTAAATTGTAAAAGAGGTAAAAGTTAATTGCTATAGATTTAAAATAGTAAAGGGACCAAAATGTTAATTAAACCATGGTCAAAAAGTCCAAGCAATGGTGGATATGATTAAATCCACTAACTTTTGGGCTATTTGCTCTTTTAGTCCTAATTAGTTTAGGATTAAATTGAAAATAAGTTTATTTAGTTAAAATTTAATAAAATTAAAGGACCAATTATGAAATTAAACTCTCCTTGAATGGTAAATAAACCATTAGATGAGATAGTGGATGGTATTGGGCTTTAAAATGTTGAATTTAATGACTAATTAAAACGGGAATTTGGTAAATTAGGAATTAAACTAAATGTAATAGATAAAATAAGTAAAAAATCATTTTAATTTCTTCTTATTCTTCACTAATTGAAACTGAACCCTAAGAAACCATAGGATGGAGCTTCAGCTAACTTGATTTTTTATTTGGGCAAGTAAATTCCGTCTGTTTTTAGTAATTTTTATGTTTTTGAACTCGTATTAGCTCAATCCAGCCAACCCGAGGATTAATTTGTAAAACTTTAACATGTTATGGATTGTGACATTGATGAATTTGAGTTGTTCTTGGAGTTTTAAGGTAGAATATTAAGCTTGGTTGCTCAATAGGACTATTTTGTAAAGTAGTTTTTGTTGATTTTAATGTTCAAGGACGAAAATGAGAACATGGTAAAAGTACAAGGACTTGAGGCAAAATAAATGCAAAAATGGGCCAAATGACCCTTGGATATTCGGCTAAGCTAAAATTTGAATATAAATGGTTAAATTGCATGTTTTGACCTAGGGACTAAATTGCATAAAAGTGAAATATTGGGGGTAATTTTATAAAAATTCCAAAAGGACTTAATTGCATAAAATGAGTTAATTTTACTGCTAGAATTAGTTAATTGAATGAAAATGTTATTTTTAGATCAAGAACAAGTGGAAATCTGAGGAAAAGATAAAAGTACCAAATAGTCTTTGTAATTTTGTCATTGCTGCAATTTAGTCAGGTAAGTTTGTTCGGTTTAATTTTATTACATTTACATATGTATTATATGAAATTAGTTTCATAATATTAGATTAAATTTATGTGTGTAATTAGAAATGGAAATAATGAATTGAAATGACATCGATCACTAATTGAGTTATTATGAGTCGTCACTGCAAATCAATCCTATAAGTTCGTGCATTTATTAATGCTTCTAATAATTCTTAGATTCTTGATTAATATACTATTATTGAATGTTATATTATAAACCGAATGAATTTTAGTGAGTGATATCCACCGATATACTGAATGAAGCTCAAATAAGCATTATCCACTGATATATTGACTGGTGCTCAAACGAGTGATATCAATTATGTGCGTTTGAGCCATACCTAGTGAATCTACTAAAACGTATGTGCTTTCGAGTCATACCTACTGAATCTACTGAAACGAATGCGCTTTTGAGCCATACCTACCGATTCCACTGAAACGTATGCGCTATCGAGCCTTACCTACTGATTCTACCGAAAGAATGCTTTATCAATCCATACCAAATGATTCTACTGGAAGTTGCTCAAACGAGCATGACTCACTGAATATACTGAAATATTGTATAGATTGCTACCTCTCAGACAAAGTTGCAATTTACGGGAATTTCATTATTTAATTTTAAATTGATTACTATGTTAGGTTGGAAAAGCTTACTGATTTATTAAATGAACTTACTCAGCTTTATTCAAGCTTACCTATATTTGTTTCATTTTGTAGAGTTCATTTTGAGGGCTTGGAAGATCGGATCAACACAAGAAATCACACTATCCGAGAAACCTTTGGTAAACTTTGATTTCAGTTGGTATATATGGCATGTATTAGGACCTTTTGTATGCATGACAATGGTTTCTAGTTTTAGAGCAAGTTTTACTAGAACTTGTGTTGTGTGATTGAACAATAAGTGGAATTAGGCATGTTTTACTAAGTTAAGCTTGTTGATTAAGAATGATATTGCCAATATGTGGAACAATGGTATAAAATAAAATAGATTTTTTTTATGTGTAAACCATATCTTGTATATGCAACCTTGGATATTAAATGTCATGAAATGTATTGTGGTGTCAATGATGGGACATTGGTTAGCACATAGGTTGAATTGTTTGACATGTTTGAGTGTTATTAAATATGGTTTTTGGCTTGTAAAGTTCTGTGTTGAATGTGTTTAGGTACCTAAGCAAATGGGTGAAAATTTAGCTTGAAATTGGTCATTTTTGGGCGCACATGGCTTGAGACACGGGTTGTCACATGGCTGTGTGATATGCACGAGAAACCCATACGGGCGTGTGCCCTGAACGTGTATCAAAATAGTATAGGTGCAGTTTTCACACAGGCTAACACATGGCCTGCAACACGGCCATGTGACTCTACATCGAATGTTACATGGGCTAGCACACGGCCAGCGACACGGCCGTGTGGCGTCATTTCAAACGGTACACTGTTTGACACACAGGTAGTGACATAATCGTGCCCTGTACCACATGGTCTAGGTCATGTCACACAGCCTGGCCACACGGCCGTGTGACCCTTATTTTAAAAATTTACAAATTTTCCTTAAATATTCTGATTTGTTTCAAATTGGTCCCTGATTGTTCCCAAACTAATTTTAAAGCCTCGTAGGCCCGATTTACGATCCATAAGTGTATGCTTACTTCCATCTAAATTATTTTAAAAAAAATATTATTGTTAATCATTCTAGTGAACTGGATGCTATTGTTACTGAATGTCCTAAAATGTATAGTAGTACTTCGTAATCCCTATTTTGGCGACGAAAGCGGTTATGGGTGTTACAGTGCTTGTCCAATGACCTTGTCATAAGTGTGTTACCCTCATAGGACATCTTTAATCTCCTTAAGATAAATTCGTTCTCTCAATATGATCATATTTTATCCCATGGTAACCATTACATCTTCCTTTATGAAAAGTCAATTACTATCAAATTATAATTAAGTCATTCATCACAAAGACAAACGACCCGTGGCCACGTTTACTTTTCACCAACCACGTAATGCCAATGAAAGGATATCATTTTCCCATGTCTCATGTTATGAAATCCAATATTGTGAATGACGCTACAGACTGTAGAAGTCGTATAACCAACACACCTACTTCAAGTTCCTTATCTATTTGAACTCAGGCTTTTACTTACATCAAAGTATATGAGTCACGCATACATAGCCTGTCATCCACTCAAGATTTAGGTATGCCACACTGTGAGCATCACAAGTATATAAATCCATAAACAGAATCTATTCTTCTTGGGTCCAGACCGATGTATTGTCATTCCAATCAATCACATCTATGTCTCTTTCTTTTGGGAGCCATTTGCTCCAATGCCCAAGACAAATCATCTTCCCAACTAGACTTGATAGACGTCATATTAGTCTTTCAATTGGTTTGCTCATTTCTAATTAGACTAAAGACATGTTTAGGTTCATCTACAAATATAAGTTGTCTTTCTGTATCATGATCTGACCACGTAATACTGCTTAATATTAGTTTAAAAATTAGACAACCAGTGAGCCAATATTTGCTTTTAATTTTTTTTGCGTGTTAAAACCACTTAAGGATAATTATACAAAGTATATTAATGTAATCCATGAATTTTTTTATTAACCAATCTATTCGAAAAAAAATAAAAGTTTACAAAAGAATATACTACACTTAGGGCACTAAATCCAACAAGATTCTAGAAGAAGGTGGAGTAAAGATCCAAAAAAAATTCAAACATTAAAAATCCTGTCGATATGATGACTAAGGTTGTGACTGTGGTCAATTTCCAACTATGTTTGGACTTGGTCAATGTTAAAACTCAAAAGTTGAAATTTGAATACTATCAAATGTTATTTTGCAAGGAGATTGAAGATACAGAAATTTGCTAAGGTGGAGATTTGTTAAAATAGCATAATCCCACATTTAAAAAATACACAGATTTTGAGATTTTGTAGTACTATAAATAGAGGTTGTTTCCAATCTTTGAATCATCCCAAACTTTTCATATTCTTCATATGGCAACTTTTCCCTCCCTTTTTTGTAATATTTCACTTGTATCTTGTAACAACCTATTTTTTGTGGTATCAAAAATAGTGATTTCGGGACCATAATTTCGATGAGTAATTTCATAAATATTATTTATTTAATGTTTACGCGATTAGTAGAGTGTCATATTAAAGTTTGGTCGGTAATTTTGATGTTTCAGTAGTTAATTGTGGTATAAGGACTAAATAGTAAAAATTACAAAAGTAAATCATTACTAGTTTACATGGGTTAATTGAATATAAAAGCATAATATAAATGATTTAAATGGAAATTTGACCATGTTAGATTATAGTGGACAGTTATTATATATTTTAGGTGGAAAAATTATGTTATTATAATATTTTTTATAATTAAAATTTTGTTAAAACATACAACAAAGCATGTGGCTATTTTATTTTCACTTTCTTCCTCCTCTCTCCATCGAAACTCCATTTTTTTGAATAGATAATTTTGGCCAGGCTTTCAAGCGTGCATGTAAGTGAATTTGATGTTTGTTTTTAGTAAATTTTATGTTTTTGAGATTGTTATAGCTTAATCTAACTAACCCAGGGATTATTTTGTAATATTGTCAAAGTTTTGAAAAGTTACCATTTTTTTTCCTAAATATTTTTGAATGTTAATGGTTGAGTTTGGAGTTTGGTGTTTAAATAGGACTATTATGTAAAGTGAATTTAGGTAGTTTTAAGTTTAGGGACAAAAATAATAGAATATTGAATTTAGCATGAAATTCTTATAAAATTTCATTAATCGAGAGTTGTAAAGGAGTAAAAGTGAATTCGGTCAAAAGGTTTTGGGTTTAATTGTGAAAAATAAGTAAGTTTCGATTTTAGGGACTAAATTGAATAAAAGGTAAAAGTTTAGGGAAATAATGTAAAATATTAATAAAGGGTCATATGCATATGTTTAGACAATAAAAGGCATTTGAAATTGTTAACAAAATTAAATTATTATATAGATCAAGAAATGGATCAACTGGTCGATAAACATAGAAAAAGAAAAATTATAGATTAGTCCTCGGTGTGGCGTTTGTTGTTGTTTTGCTTAGGTAAGTTTGTATTAATTTCATTTCGATTAATATTTGTTTATGTTTGTATTATGTATATATATGTGTTGGCATGATTTGTTTGAAATAAACATTGAAATTGATATTGAAGGACTGAATTGTAAAGTATGGAAATTTATGTGTTTGGAATAAACTGAGAGATGATATAGAATGTGAATGACCATGATGAATATGAAACTATGTTATAATGATGAAAGAGTGTGAGAATAGAATTAAGACCCATGTGAGCTTAGTGAATGATTATGATACAAGTGACATGTCATTAGGGTTATCAGGCACTATGTGCCGATGTTATATTTTATCAGGCACTATGTGTCGATGACTATATTATCTGGTACTTTGTAGCAATGTTCAGATTATATCAGGCAGTATGTGTCGATGTTTATATTTATTAAGCATATCGATGATTGAGATCCATCATTTGTTGCGGATTCTCCACAGCTCATTTGAGTAGCATCAAGTAATGGTTAATGTCCCGCTTTACGGCTTGTGTGAAAAAAGTTATCCAAGTAGTTAATTTACTATAGTTCCTTGAGAAGAACTAAGTATGAAAATTTTTTGAGATAAAAGATGTATTTTGAACGGAATTGTTAACTATGAATTGAACATGGTTAATATGCATACTATGTTATTTGAATGTATGAAATGATGTGCTAACTTATTTTGGTTATGTCATGAAAGGTATAAATTGACTATGGAATAATAAGTATATATGTTATTTTTCACTAGATAAATTATGAACTGACAGGTATGTTGTGTTTAAATTTATACGAACTTACTAAGTTTTAAGTAAACTTACCTTGTTTCATTTTCTTCCTTGTAGAGTGTCGGAATCGTTCTGCCGATTGGATGATCTTCGGAGCTCACACTATTTGTTAATCCTTTTGTTAGATTTTTACTCATTTTGTCCCGATTATAAGTGGCATGTAAATAAGTTAATGGCAATGTAAATATATATGTAGTTGAATTATGTTTTGTGCCATATTAAATGTGAATTATGTGTATGGATGTAAACCTTAATGGTTGTTTTTGTTGGTTGAGGTATGTATTGGTATAAGCATGTTGTGGTACTTATAGTGCATTTTTCATATTGAATTTGGCAATTGGGATTGATGTTGTTTTGGTGAATAAATAGGTATGAAACTTTGGTATGTTTATACATGAATGGTTAGTGATGAATTTTTGAATTGAGGTGTCAATTGTGACATATTGGTTAGACACTTAGGATAGATGATATGTGTATGTTTTTTGTAGGTTTTTGGTGTGTTTGAATAGACTTAATGGTTGGCATATTGCATTGTTTGTGGCTTAAGAGAACATAGGATGTTATAACTTGACTTAGAAGGCACTTTTGGTACATACGATTTGACACATAGTTGTGTGACACATATGGCCATGTAGCACGACCATGTAGTCTTTATGTTTTAGGAGGTTTTTATTGTACATAGCTTTAGTGAGTTACACAGACCAGAACACAGTTGTGTGACTACTGTTAGTAATTTAGCATTTAGGTCCACACGGTTTCAGTTTATTACACGGTCTAGCGACACAGCCGTGTGACCTTGTTATACACGGCTTCAATTTATTGTACGGGTTAGGCACACAACCATGTTATCTAGCTCCACACAACATCAACCTGTCAGACGGCCGTGTGACCCCATTTTTGCCATTTTACCTATCTTTTTTTAAAAGTTTCAAATTAGTCCTAAATTGATTCCGTGTTGGTTTAAAAGCTTCGTAAGCTTGATTGAAGCTCAGTTTTGGTTGTAAGTCATATTATACTTATGTTATTGAATGTTTCCTATTTAATTGAATATTTAAGGTGAATTCATATGTGATAAATGTTGTTAACTGTCGTAACATCTTATAACTCAGGTTCGACGATCGGACTAGGTGTAATGTGTTACATATCTTTTGCAATGAAATATATTTGGTACTGTCTGAAGACAAACATATTTTGCCGAACCTTATTAAATTTCTGGTGTTCTTTATTGTTTTATATTTATCTTTCAATATTTTGTAGGGTATAATTGTAGTGATATATTGTGCTATTAAATTGCATTATAGGAAAATTCTGTCTAGGAGAAATGGCAGAGTGTAGTAGAGGCCTAAGGGGGCCATGGCCCCCCAAGGTTTAATTTTTTTTCAATTTAGCCCTTTGTAGATATACTATGGCCCTCCCAAAAATATAAGTAGGCCCCCCAAGGTTTAAGATTTTTGCAATTTTTCCCTTTGTATATATACTATAGCCCTCCCAAAAATACAAGCAGGGCCTTCCAATATTTTTATAGTATTAAAAATAATATTAAAGATATACAATAATAGGAAGTAGTATGTTTAAATTGATTGTTATGTTGGAATACTACTTCTTTTGAATCAATTGTTTATATGTTTAAATCGATTGTTACGCAACACGTCTAATTTTAGCTTGGCTCCCCCAAGATTAACATCCTAGCTCCGCCACTATCTAGGAGGTTGGGTTTTAAGTGAGACCATTTATGACCCCCTAATTTTTCTTAAATGATTTTCTAGTAAAATAATTTACTCTCTTTTTCATAAAACATATCAAAATATAATTACGAAGTATCGAAAAAATATAATTACATAGCTTATACAAAAACATTATATTTTTTTTCTAAATGTAAAAGAAAAATCAAGCAAAAAATGAAAAATAAAAACAAAAGCAACCCCTAGAGTTTGAAAAGAATAATGTAAATATAACCTCTCTAGCAAAACATTTTTAATCAAATTATCTATATGTTTCTGTCTAAGACTGTCCTATTTATATTAGTAAAGTATTTAAGGTATTTTGAATAGCAATAACTTAGTAGTTGAAATATTTACTCACTAACAACAAGGGAAAAAAAAAGGAAAGTAGTGAGTAATTTGCGAAAAATTAATGAAAATTTCCATTTAAGAGTAATTTAAAGTGGAATTTTGAAGCGACTTGTCATGTAATCAATGGCTCCATGTTTTTAGCTTTGAGAATTATTTAAATTAATTTATTAAGAAACTTTGATGAATAATTAAAATTAAAGTTGTTAAAAATGTAAAAAATTAAATTTACAAAAAAAACCCTTAAATTATATGTCAAAATAGATAAAAATTCTATTATAAAAAATAAATTTTTACAAAAATAAAAAATTTGTCATTTACTAAGATTTTACACTTTCCCATATTTAAAGGAATTGAAATATTACCATTTTAATTCAAAGATTATAATTTATTATAATTCTTTGACATTTTATTTATTTATTTATTTTATGAAACTTACTTTTACATTGAAAACGTCATTTATTTATGAACAATACAATTGAATTGTTTTGCTCAATCAAAATATTTTTATTAACGAAAATAGAAACATCTTACAAAATCGCCCCAAATATAAACATTAGACACCCAAAATAGAAACTATCGAACACCTATAAATTAAAACAAAACAAAAGGAAGAGACACATTAGAACAAAAATCAAACACAACCGCCAAAACATGGAAGAAACTCATGTCTAAACTCCACCCCTTCTTCCCATGAAGTCAACAAGCAAATATGCTCCCGATGAACAAGAACAACATTGATCATCCCCATCACCTCAAACACAACCATGATAAAGCCACCAAAAAGCTTATTTTTATTATTGTTACCCATGGAAAACGCTAACAGCTTCATGACGATTAAAGTAGGAATCACAATTAACATTGGATATGAAACACCATGAGGGCCAAGAAATGATCCGCAAATGGCTCCAGAGAGATAACAAAAGACACAATCAGAACTGATGGCTCCGTATACCATGCCCCATTAAGCAACCCGATAATAAAACCTGCAAATCATATCACAAGCCACATTACTTATTAGCTCCATGGCAATTTCGAACACGGTCCATTTCCCCTCCTTTAAAGCACTCCTTTTCTTTCTTAGTTTTCATACTTCTACTCAATTATAGTCGCAACTCGTTTGATGTCTCATTGTACGAATTAATTGGGTTATAATTAAAAACTATGGAGGCATTGAAATGTAACAATTCATGCAGTTTTATGTTTTAGTAGAATTATGTTATAATATTTGAAGCAGATTGAATATCCATCAATCGGCAAATAATCTCAGTCATCGTTCTAGACTTATCCATCCCCACTGAAACTGATTTAGATTTTGATTGATTTGTTGATTCTGAGCCATCCTCATCAGTTTCGTCTTCCTTGTTACTGCATTTGTATATTGACAACACCACTGGATCGATCTCAACTATTCTCACCTCAAAACATTTATCACCAACCTGTAAATCAATAACTTTATTAATCTTTTGCAGGTGATCTGTTATGATCTCTATACTTCCCCTAAAAAGAGAGACTCTGTTTTCAGTATCCTTGTCAACTCTCAAAAACTTACCCCAATGGCATGCTATATTATGGAAGGTTCCTTTACTCCATACATGAGGTGGAATTCCATAGCACATGAGCCATGTTCTTCGGCAATTGGACATACCATCATCATTCCATGGCTCAACTTTAAAAAACCATTTCAATAAAACTCCCCATTTTGATTCCTTAAGGTCCTAAATTAAGTTTTTGTTATTGAAAGATAAGATAACAGAGCAACCCGATAATTTGAAAACATCCACCCCTGCAATTCCTTCAGCCAGCAGCTGCTCTCTAAGCGTTTTCATGATTGAGAGATCCTCAATCCATCCTACGGCGCAATGCTCCAGCCAGCTTAGTTTATTAATATCTATCACTCCTTGTTGCACAACAGCCCTCTTTGATTCAAACTCCTTTCTAACACCTTCTAAATCCACCTTAGCATCACAACGTTTGGCATCATTCCCATCTACTTTATTTGATTCATTTTCCTCTTACTGCTGAATCACCTTCACGTTAGCTCTTGCTTGAAAATCCCTATTCCAGAAACCATTACGACCCTGAATCAAATTTTCATCTACACCAGACTTTCTCCAGAAAAAGCTCCTGATTCCAAATCGTGCCGTGCTCACTTCAATACGAAATCCATAGAGTCTGAATCTGTTTAGTCTCTTAATCGCCCTATTTGCGTTAGTCATACTTCCATATCTTATAAAACCAAATCTTTTCCCACTCTTTCCTCTTTTGAGAGGAATGAAAGCATAAAAAACTCTAATGTAAAACTATCTTGAAATACACTTCAACACACTCAAATCCCTCCTCCTACTGATAATAACGTGTCTATCAACCAAATTAAGATTCAATTAGCACCAACTTTATTTATCTTGAAATTTAACTATTGAACATACTAATTTGTTTTCTCGTGCCATACCATAGATAAGTTAGTTTGGTTTATTAACATTATAAGTAATTTTTAAAATATTTTCATAATCATTTAAAATAATCAAAAATAAATTATCCAATATGGTAATAATAATAGGGAAGTAGAATTTTATCATATAATTATATTTTCTTTTGTAAATTTCTGTAATTATATTTGATTAATTGGTTAAGAAATATGATTACTCAATAATAATATATAGTATTAACTGCAATTTTAAGTCATTTATATATCGTGATTATCATATGGTGTTTAATGCATGTGTTGATTAGAGAGGATATTTTTTAAAAAGTAATTATAATGTTAATAAACGATTCCATATATTATCAATAAAGCAATTTTAATTATCATTACCGATTGATGTGTCATTTCATATGTTAATACATCATCAATAAAACTTTTTGAAGCTCAAATAATTTACCCAAAATTTAATGTTTTTATATATTTTTTAAAAGTATTTAAATTAAGTTTAATTGAATTTCTTTTTTGAAGAATCTTATTATAGGTTTTGATCATATTTGCTCTTTTTGACACAATACCTAAAACTATCCATAACCCCTTCCCAACTCATAAATAAGAGAAAAATGCATTTCAGCACACTCAAACCTACGTTCTCTTGCATTGGCCACAATACCCATGCCAATCGAGCTAAGACTCAATCAACATGTTTAACTAAATTTTACTTACCCATGTACTGTCGTGTAAAAAATCTTTAATTAACTAAAAAAAATTAACACTCAAAATATTTGTGGGAATTTTATACATGAACTTTTATTTTGTGCAGTTGTACACATAAATTTTTAATTTGGTCCATTTTTTTACAAATTACTAACATAATTATCGTTATAACATCATTTTATGTTTATAGGTTGCATAAATAAATAATGATATTTATCCAATATAGAAATAAATTGATGCATTTATTTCTTTAAATTTATATAATTGAATTAAAAATAAAGTTTTATGTATAAATTTGAACCACAACCAAAGTTTCATTTGCATAGTTACACCAAACAAAACTTCATGTATCATCCAATTGAGCTTTAGCTTAGTTGGAATTGTGGGTTATAAATAGAAATATAAATTGTATAAAAAAATTTCATGTATGAAATTACATGTTAAAAAAATTTATATATAATTTTAAGATTTTTCCCTAAAAATAATTCAATAAAAAAATCTCCCACTTTCGTTCTTTCCTTCTTTTACTCACTCGCATATTAACTAAGATTTTGATTAAAAAACACTAAAGCTTAAAATCTGTCAGACCCCAAAATAGGGCCTAGGAGTTTTAGAGGTATTTTAGAAATTTTAGCCTTCGAGTGTTTGGAATTTTGTGACATGGCATACCGGTAATGTTTTCAATTATGAATTTTAGAAAATTAAATCAATTTCTAAAATTGAGTTTTAAATACCTTTAATTTTAGAAAAGGGACTGATTTGTAAAAGAGTCAAAATTGTAAGTTTTTATGAAACAATTAAGCCAAATTTTAAAAACCAATCTATTTCTTCCTTCCCACCTACAATTTTTCACGTTAACTTTTCCCTAACTAGTGTTGCCATCTCTTGATTCTCTCTTACTATTTCAATCAATTTTGAATTTCAATTCTTAATCCTCTTTGATTTCTATCACTCTTGAACCTTAAACCTCTATAAAAGGCCAAGAAAAACACCCAAAAATACTATAGTTCCTCCATTGTCAAGCTTTTGGATTTTTCGGGTTTCGATCAAATGCTCGATTTTCCGTCAACTAAGGTAACGATTCATCTTCCTATTAGTTTTAAATGTTATTTAGTCCTTAAAACCAAGTTTTTAGCCATTAAATCACAGGTTTTAAATAAAAGCCGAAAATCGGGTCTTTAATGATGAATATCGGGTTTGTGGATAAAAATGTGGTTTCGAAGTGTTTTTCAACTTTTTTTAACATGATTAGAAGGTTTCTAAACTCACTTTAAAGTTTTGCCAAAGATTTCTTGAGTTTTAATGAAGTTTCAAACAATAGCTATAAAACATGTCGAAAAAGTCAATATCTTGAATTGAGTAGTTTTGTGTAGTTTAAAGGTTGAGAATTAGTCGTAGGTGAATTATAAGATGAACAGGATTAGTTTTAGGCGAAAAAATTAAGTATAGATCAAGATATTCAAATTTAAAGGTTGTTATGTTATAAGTTTCAGTAACATGAGAACTTAGTTTAGGCTTATATTTTGTATGCTTGTAATGAGTCCTCGGTTAATTTTTGGATGTATTGTTGTGTGAATTTATTGTGTTGAAGTTTCGAATTCAATAAAACCTTCTACGAATAGAGATAAAGACAAGGAAAAGCTAGTTTAAGCTTTCGGCTTTTCAGCGAAAATGTAATCAATGAGTGTTTGGAATAATAACTTGTGGCCATGATTCAATGCGTTATTTGGGAATTTAGTAGTAGCCTAAACCCCTACTCTAAATTCCAAGTGTAAGCTTTCTCATACTTATGCTTATCTTGTGATTTATGTACTTATGTGAATATGAATATGTGAACTGGGATGAAATGCTATAGCATTTGATATGTGGATATGATAATTATTGTGTAAAGTGCAATTATATACATGAAATAAATGTGTAATTTATTTATTATATGACTATGCTAGTGTTTTGGAAAAGATGTTAATAAGCAATGATAGTACAAAGATAACCGATAAGAGATATGTATTGTTTTTCGGATATTTTGGCCTTGTGATCTTGGAACCATTGGATATAATTGGCATGCCATAAGATTATGAGTACTCACCTATATGTACAGTGATTTTGGGCGTTGAAGCCTTGGGACATGTTGGAGGGATAAGGGAATGTGAGCTAAGTTCCATTCAAAGGGACATGAGAAGGGTAATAAGGAGAGTGTTGGTATTATGCTTCACTTTTGGGACATGCTATGTTGGTGTGTTGGAGATCCGTGTATCCGATGAGTGATGGTAGAGCTCACTTTTATGTTTTATAGCTTAAGTGTCAAATTATCTATAAATATGATTGTGTGTATTGTGATATATGTGTAATGTGATGTATGCCCAAATGAGTATGTGGTTGCTATGCAAATTATGTTAAATTGTATATATGTGTAATGTGTGTATTGTGATATGTGTTTATATGACATGTGACCATTATGCAATTTATATATAAACATATGTTTGAGTATTGTGATATATACTTGAATGTTAGGTGATTATATGTATAACAAGATTTATGCTTAAAAGTGAATATGTTTACCATGTAAAAAAAACTAGAAAACAATACACGAATAAGTATATTATAATACTAAAGTTGGAACTGTTGAGGTTATGTTATATGGTTGTTTTGTTGATACTTGATGAATTGTTTACATGGTAGTTATTCTAGGCATTCATTGAGCTTGTTAAGCTCACTCACTCCCTTCTTAAACTTTGCAAATTAGTTGTGAGCCAGTATGAACGGTGTAGCTTTCTAAGGGGTGATCCAAGCGAGTCCATTTTCGTTATTCGTAGGTGTTTATTATTTGGTTGTGTTTTGGGAATAAGACAATGTGGTAGTTTTTGTGCTAATATTGGACATAATATTTTGAGTTGTCTCTACGATTTAATTGCTCTTAAGATTTTGGGATTTGTTTCGTAATATGTTAGCTATTGCTCAAATTTGCTTTTGATGTTTGAAACTATTATTATAGCCGTTTTGGTGTTTATTTGATGGCGATATGATAGCATGTTGAATCAGTACAAGTTGGAATGACTTATATGCTTAAAAATGTTGTATCTTTTTTATCAGAACAAAGGTATCGATATTTGTATGTTAAAAACGATACCTCTAAAAATTTCAAAGTGCAGGAAGTTAGTCTTGCTAATTGGTATCGATACCTTGGCCCGAGTATCGATACTCAAAGGAAAAATTATCGATATTTGTTCAGTGGTACCAATATTTTCCAATAGTTGGGTTTTTGATTGAGAAATAATAAGCTAGTTTGGTATTGATTTTCCATGAGTTATCGATACCTCTTGAGCAAAATATCGATACCATGTCTTTAGTATAGATACCTACGTTGATGTTTTGAGATTTTGCTAAAACAGACCATATGCATGCTCAATTACTATTTTTAAGGCTAATTGATGTATGTTAGCATGTAACGATGATAACTAAAAAGTAAGAATGGTTTAACACCTATATGAATTCTAAAATAAGAAGACAATTCTTTTACAACAAGACTTTAAAATGTTTTGTATGACACGAGACAGTAGTGAGGCATTCTGATATTCGAGCTTGGCAACCGGGCCGGGTATGAGGTGCTAGAAAATCCATGTCTGAAATATAATGGTCTTGTTTGATAATTGACTGATAGTTGATTGCTGATTGCAGTGACTAATTTGATCAACTGATTCTATTAACTATTTGACCAACTGTGTAACACCCCAAATTTTGAACATTTGTTTGATAAATTATGTCAATAATTAAGTCTTTATATTTGTGTTTAAGTGTTTTATTTATATGTTTGAGATCGCGGGTTCGAGTCTTCTTTTTTGAATTTTACTATTTATTTTAGTTTAGCCATTATCTTTAAACTCTCAACTTAAATTTATTTCTGTGTTAATCTATATCAAGAATGAGCCTGCTGGTTTAATGGTTAGGCCTCTGTACACTTTCTAGTTTTGTGTTGGAGTCTCTGCGTATACAATAAGGAAATATTTTTGTTACTACTCCGTTAAGGATGGTTAGTTTCTTTTTAAAATTAATTGAATTCTTTTCTCCTTCCTGTTACGTTTTTTCCTTCTTCTCTTCTTATTTTTTTCTTTTCTTCCTTCTTTTCCTTTCCTCGTGTTCTTCTTCCCGTTCTTGCCTTCTTTTTTATTTATTGTTGTCATTTTGTTACTGTTACGACAGGGAAACTTCGTATTTCATTGTCTTCGATTGTCGAGATAATTGCATAAGTTTGATATGAATTTCTGTTAGGATTTGGTTGTTCATTTTGTCGAAGTGGGTTTCACTTAGTTGCTTGAATTCTTTGATTAAGTGTTCGTTTGGTCTTCTAGTAGGCAAAGATAGTGAGAACAACGCTCCCCAAACATTTTAGTTCTGTGAATTATTGTTTGATGCGAATGTAAGGAGTGGAATCCTTGAATTCAGGGTTCGTCGAAACTTTTCAACGCAATTCAGTTTTGTACTCTAATTCTAGCGTTTCATTGTGATTAATTGTGTAATTGACCTTTGAATTGTCTTTTTTTAGGCTTTAGATTCACGTCGGTCGCTTCTATGTCGAAACCGTGTCAGGTGTGTAACAAAAACCCAAAATTTTGCGAACGAAAAAGGCCGAAAAATATGGTTGCTAACATCACACGGTCGTGTAACTCACTATTTTGGAATTAAAGGCATACGGGCTAGAGACACAGTCTTGTGTCTAGGTTGTGTAACTCGCTGTTTTGAGCCACACAAGCCAACCACCTAAGCCGTATGAATCCGCATGGGCGTGTAGGCCAAAAAAAATCAAGATTTTTCCCTAGAGCCGTAAATGATGTTCAAATCAAACGTAGGCCTACTGTAGGGTCCATATGATCGGAATTGGACAATGTAACCGTTATCTAATGATCTGTATATTATTTTCATGTAAATACTTTATATGAAATCTGATAAGTAAGTGCGATAGCATAATATGAGTATGACCTGAATTTGTATACTATATACGTATATTTGATATCTGTTAAATAGACATTGGGTTGGGATTGTGAAAAGAAAAAAGTGTGGGCAATTTAATCTATCAAATGTGTTGCCTTAACCACAAACATATATCTAACTTTAGCTATTTATCGCATTTGATCTAGCAACTATACTGCAATTATTTTGGAACGTGACATACGATCAGTATGCAGTGTGCAAGGATGGAGTACTTGATACCCTATATGGTGTTAGGGTTGGACAGAGATAGTGCGTAACGATTGGGGTTACGAATCTGCATCTAAATCTGAAATGTTTTGCAACTGTATCTAATGTTTTCTGTTTCTGTTTCTATATTTGATTCCGAGAATTGACTGGTTAACAAAAACCAAAATCACATTTATTATGTTGCGGATTAATTATAAATGTAAGTTACACAATGATTTGTAAACTCATTTAGTCTATTTGTTAACTTACAGGTAACCCACAAGCTTAGGCGGGTCAGCGTGGCAAGAGCTCAATTATTTTCCTTCTAATTATCTATTATTTTATCCAAACTTATACTATCGTGTGTTTTATTTCGGATGACTTGTTATAAGCTTGGATTTTTATGTTAGTTTTAACTATTTAATTAATCTTCGACTATTAAACTTTAAATAGTTGAAGGTTTGAGTTTTTCTAAAGTTATTTTATGTAGCTTTCCAAAATTGGTCTTAACATCTAGGTCAAGTATAAGATTTACAAATTGATTCTATTAACTGTTTATTTAAAAGTATTTGGTAAAACTTAGCTAATAGTTGAAAGCTAATATTTTTAAAATGACAAATAAGGGCATCACACATTTCAAGGTTAAGTATTTATTTGTTTATAATATTTTAGTCTTTATTGGGTGAAATTATTGAAATAAAATGCTATTACTAGGGAATTAAAACATCCATTATGGAAATTAATTAATGAGTATTTTTGAAAATTTAAATAAACAGATTTCTTAAGTTCCTTATTTGTAAATATTAACCTTGTGGAAATTGATAAATATTAATAGTGTATCAATATAATTGTAAACCATATTCTTAGTGATAATCATGTCATGTTTTTAGTATGTAAATTAGTAATAATTATGTCACATTCTGAATAAATTTGTCAAGTAGCACATTTCAATTTATATAAAGTTGCATAAGAAATCAATTTACACAACTAAATTAAAAATAAATTAAGAATCTATAGATATTCAAGGATGAATAGGCTCAATTGAAAATTTCTCGCGACAATGTTAATTCACTGTGGAGTTTTTTTTGTAGATTCATGGTGGAGTTTTTT
>CM025245.1:25965943-25979155 GCA_013677275.1 Gossypium schwendimanii
TTTTGAACTACTTTTTTTTTAATTGAAATTTATCTAATTTTGCAAGTAATGAATATATTCTCTTTTTCTTATTATATTTCTATTAATTTTTTTTAAAGTAGTTAGAATTTTTTAATTTTACTGTAGCGAAACAAAAATGAGAATAACAACCTATTATTGCTCAATTGGTCGTTGCCTATTAAATTGCGACCGCGATCCACCGCTATTGGTGTGATTCCGCTTCACGCCGTTATTTTTTGCAGTAACAATTTTGGACGACACTGCTACCGCTATATAAAGGCCGCTATTCCACTACCCAACAACTATTTAAATCCCTGAATTTAACAATTATTGTCTAGTGAGGATTAAAATTTTAAAAATTGAAAAGTACAGGGGTTAAAAATGAACAAATATTCAATCCACAACTTTCAAAAAGTACAGAGAGTAATGACAAAATTTACCAATTTGTTAATACTATACTTAAGCTTGACCTAACCCGTTTCGATCCATGAACACTTTTAATCCTAACCCAACTTTTTTTTTAAGGATTTAATCCATTTAATTTTAAACTTAAGATAAAAATTTCCTAACAAATAGAAAACTCTATCCACAAATATTTTAATAAAACTATACTACTATATATAAAAAGTCCATCCTTCTTTGACACCCTGTCCTTTACTTTTCTTTTACATTACTAATAATAATGGTTAAATTTCTATTGAGGCCCCTCTACTTTTTAATTATACAAAAATGGTCAAATTTTTATTTCAATCCTTTAATATTTAATTTTTATACTTTAATTTTATACATAGTTTGCTACCTCAAAGTTTATAATGTTATTAGTTAGACTAAATATTTTATTTTAAATTAAAATATTAAAGTAAATTTAAAGAATTGTTAACGTCATTTTTTTTTTGGGTTATATTTAGTCCTATTACAATGCCATTTTTCTCACATGATCATGGAATGAATATTTTTTTAAAATTTAGAATGTCACACCAACAAGTTTAATAGCAGAATTTTAGACTTGAAAAAGTAAAAGGACTAAATTCTTAAAAATAAAAATATAAAAATTAGATTCTAAAAAATACAGAGAGTAGATTATAACCTTTAACTTTTAACTATTTAATCTAAAAATAATTAAGCATGAAATGAACCATACGAATTAAAAATAAAAGGTAAGATTTGGTGAAACAATCCCACGAGATAAAGACAGAAATAATTGTCTTTTCCTAAGTCATTATACCACATATAATTTAGAGATGCAAACAGGAACCAGAAGAATTAAAAGGTTGTGTTTGCTAGTAATTATTTAGTAAACAAAATATTAGAAATTTAACTTTAAGTTATGGTTTATTAGTGGAATGTTCATTTTCTTTAAAAATAGTTTGAGCTTCAATTACGATAGTAGAAAAAACATTAAAAATTGGGGAAAGAACAATTAATTATTTTCTTTCAGGACTTATATGTTTTTTTTTTCAAATCTTGTTATATAAATATTATTCAATGAAATATTGCTTACTCTCACAAAACAATTCTTTGTTTATCTTTGAGATTATAATTTGTCTTGATTTATGCTTTGTATTTATATTGGATAATTTTATTATTTAAAAATATTTGAATAATTTAAAAATATAGTTATTAATTGATATGTAGATATTAGATCAGTTAAAGACTTTAGGTTATAATGATGTATGACGGTCCGTTTCATAAAATATTAATTTTAACCGAAATGGATATGCAGGGTTTATCCTCGCACAAAGAAAAGCATGTTCAGGGGTTATCATTCGAAACGAGATGGGCCAAACTTTGGTAGCCTGCAGTAGACTTACCAGTTGGGTTCCATCGGCATTTGCCGCCGAAGCTCTAGCTGTAATTCATGGCCTTCGCTTTGCACTCGATCTTGACTTCCAATCTGTGATTTTAGAAGGGGGCCCAAGGTTGGTCATCCAAAAAATAGTGGATAATGTGAAGGATTTATCGGAAATAAGCGCGCTTACCTGGGAAGCAAAGGAACTCGCGAAATCTTTTCGGTTTTGCAGGTTCCA
Source organism: Gossypium schwendimanii (assembly GCA_013677275.1). Taxonomy (NCBI): domain Eukaryota; kingdom Viridiplantae; phylum Streptophyta; class Magnoliopsida; order Malvales; family Malvaceae; genus Gossypium; species Gossypium schwendimanii. Next base: position 25,967,971 of record CM025245.1, read on the forward strand.
TTTTGTAGATCGATCCGGAAACAAGGCAGCGCATGCAATGACGCGGGACGGGCTGAGGAGAGACGAGGATAGATTTTGGGTGGAGGAGGTTCCCGATTTGGCTACTGTGACTGTCGATGATGATTACAGATCTGTAGACCCTCCGTAGGTGTGCTATTCAGGGTTGGTTTTGAGGGGATTCATTTTCACTTTTGGCCCTCGTATGTCTTTGTTGCTCCCTTGGGTCTTCTTTGTTTGGTTAAATGGTAGTGAAGGGAGCATCGATGGTCGGAATTTCTGTAAATTTTGTTTAGTTTTGTTTGGTGTGGGTTTTGTTTCTTTTTTGTTTGTGTGTTGGTTTTGTTTTGGCCAGGTTGTTTTGGGTGAGTCTGTTTATCTGACGTCTTAATTGTTTTTTGGGTTTTGTTTTGACGGTTTAATTTTCCAATAAGAGTGATCGGTATTTATTCAAAAAAAAATGTATAAAGATAATTAATTTTAAATTATATAAACGAATCGTCCTCCTATGTTTTATACAATTATATTATTATATAATCCTGATATGTTTCAAAAGAATCATATGATAAATATTTAAAAAATAATTGTTATAATCAAGAAAATAAATAATATGTGAATGATTTTATCATTTGCAAAGGAACGAAAGGTTTGAATAGTAAGGTATATTATACACTCAAAAAAATACAATGTAAATTTAAATCTTAAAATAAAACGTAAATTTAAATCTTAAAAATAATATTATTGAAAATTGTAATAAATCAAAACTGACATGAAATTTAATATATATCTATATATTTATGAATTTTTTATTTTAAAAATAAAAGATATGGACGGCTGAAAAGTTTTTGTCAATTAAGGGATTATATTCAAAAAGAAAAAAGAAAAAACACTTGCTAAGATGTCATTCATATTTAATATATATTTATCACGCGAATCTATGTGTCTTGTAGGAAGAGACGAAGTAAATAAATTAGTTTTGATTTAACATAATGAGAAAAGGTTGTATGAAATAATGATAATAATTTAATGTTACATTAATACTTTTATCTTTAAATTTTTTTATTTTTTGAAATCAAATAAGTTGGGCTTTATTTACTAATTACTCAAAATAGTACAACAAAAAAAACAGCCTAACAAATAGACCTGTGGGCCTATTATGAAAACAATAAAACTAACACCTAACCTATAGTCCGAAAAGAAAATAAATTTGGAAAAAACAAAGGATAAGATTTTCCTACCTAACCACATTTAATTGAGAAATTGTGCTTTCAAACCAATACTTTTCAAAAAGTATACGGTTTTAGCTTCCAAGGAACCAAACCCCATTTCCAATCTAACGTTCCTTATTCCTTTTAATTCTCTACACACCCCATTTTAGTAGTTCACATTGTCTCTCTGCCTCCATTCTCCGCATGGCGAAGCAGGGGACTCCTTCATAAATATAAGCTGGTTCCTCTCTTTTTAGACTCACAGTAGCCAAAACATGGGCTAGTTGATTTGCTACCTTGTTTGTGTGTTCAAACCGAATCCATCCAAACTATTGTGAAATTTGATGAATGTCTTTGATATGAGCCCCGATCTCTGATCTGTCTATTTAATCTGATTGACATTTCTTAATGATGGTTAATGCATCACCTTTTATTATTACCTCTGACCACCCAATTTCTATACATGTTTTCACTATCCATAAGCATACAATTGCTTCCGCTGCAAAAGGCGAGCCAACGTTCAGGTGAATAACTGCTCGTGAAATCGGAACCTCATCGAGGGCATTTCTTGCTATTATGCCAGAGCACAATCTAGATCTCTTTTTCTCAAAGACACCATCAAAATTAATTTTAATAATCGATCCAGTTGGGTGTCTCCACTTGGCCATCGTTCTACTCCTGGTATACTTCCTAACCTCTGTATCATCATCTAGTTCTCTCAAATACTATTCAATAGTATCTGAGATGTCCTTTCCAAACTTTTGCTTTCTCTCATGCACTGTTTTATTTCTTTCAGACCAAAGAGTCCACAAAGCACATCCAAACATTCGACTCTGATGCTGAGAGCTCTCCACAAAAACCTAGGCAAGCCAATCCAAGTGCTCCAAATCTGGCCTATTCAAAACCTAGATTAATCCTAAACAAGTCCAGACTTCTATTGATATAGGATACTCTCTAAAGATATGGTCCACAGACTCCATTTCTCCACCACATCGAGGACATCCTATGTTCACCATCAATCTTCTTTGTCTTAAATTTGGGAAAATAGGAATAAAATCTTTCGTAATTCTCCATATTGTAATTTTTACTTTAGTTGAAAGCTGTAAGTTCCACAACTTCTTATAGAAAGCTTTAGTAGCGGTCTATAATGCATTAAAATTAGGGCCAAAGTTGCCTACTTATAATAGTTTATAGGCACTGCGGACGGAGAATTCACCCGACGGTTCACCTCGCCAAACCACCAGGTCATCATGACGCTCCTTTGCCAAGGGAATCTGCAATATCCTATTAGTATCTCTTACCGAGAAGATATTGAAAATAACTTCCTTTTTCATCCTCTGCTAGTTTTATCAATCAAATCCGCAACTAAAGACACATAATTACTTTGCATGTTACCACATAATCGATAATCAACTGAACCTGAATCCAAGCATGTTCAAAAATTAAAATATTGTCCCCTGAACCAACCCTTCATCAAAAACCATCTTACAAAAAACCCCTTACTGCCCATATACTCTTCCACAAATAGGATGGTTGGTTCCCTAAACGCGCGTTTAAAGAAATCAGAATCAGGAAAATATTTTGCTTTTAACATGCAAATTAATAAAGAATCAGGACGATTTATCAACCGTCATCCCTTTGTTGCCAATAGGGCAATATTGAATTTCTTAAATCTGTGAAAACCTGTAACGACTCGATAGTTAGAAGTGTCAAAAAACGTATTTTTGGGACTCCATTTCGTAAACTGGACTCGTAAATATTTAATTAAATATTTACGAAGTTAGTTGGGTAGTTAATTAATTTTTGGATGTTATGACGATATTAGTTAGCTCGTGCTACCGTTTGCAATGTAATTAAATATTTTTGATTGGTTGTAATGCCTGTGACCCTAATTCGACGATGAAGATTGGTTAGGGGTGTTATATTTAGTGGTATCAGAGCTACAAGTTTAGTCAATTTTTGGACTAAATCGAGCTTAAAATTGAGTTTAGAGGTACATGCCAAAGTTGAGTCAAGATTTGGATGCTGATTATAATTATTTTTATTTTATAGTTAAAATATGGCAAATGAATTAGATAATTAAGTAGAATAAGAGTTCTACTCTAGTAATGAGCATAGTGATGATTGTAAGGTAACGGAGTCGGTAACTCCGAATGTTAACCCAACCGGTGCTCAACAACCTAATTTTGAACGAGATGATAATGATGGAGCAGGTGATTCACATTTACTTAAAGTTACCGTTGGTGTACTTTAGCGTGTTGCGGGAACTACATCTGCTACAGTGCCTGCACCTATCGTTTGACAGGCTCCGATAAAATAACTGTGGAGATATGGTGCGTTGAGCTTTTGGGGTTGAAAGGGGTCGATCCCTCAGCAGCAGAAGTTTGGATTGAATCCACTAAACGCACTTTGCATCAACTTGAGTGCAACTCACGTGAAAGCATGATTTATGTTGTTTCTCTATTGCAATGAGAAACGTATATATGGTGACAGTTAGTAACATGCCACGTACCTATTGAACAGGTCAATTGGGAATTCTTTCAAAAAGAATTTCAAAAGAAATATGTTAGAGGATTGTACATAGAAGATAGAAGGCAAGAGTTTTTGCTGTTAAAGCAGAATGGGATGTCAATGGCCGATTATGAAAAGGAGCTTGTACGACTTGGTAAGTACGCTATTGAATTTGTGCCATCTAAAATCGAAATTTGTAAGCAATTTCTACGTGGGTTACGTGATACACTTCGGTTACATTTGGTATCGCATCAGATTACAGAGTTTGCTAATCTAGTTGAACGAGCAAATATGGTAGAACAAACCTTAAGACTAGATAAAAAGGCTGAGGTTACTCGTACTTTTGAGAAGCGGTTTGGAGCTGCTAGCTCATATCCATAACCAAAACGAACCAAGGAATTTTACAGTGGCTGAAAATTAACTTTTAAGTCTAACAAATCTGATAAAAATCGTGATCGACAATCGACTATGTCTACGGGTAGTGTGCGAGGTTCGTATAGGGATACTGATATATCAAATTGTGAACATTATGGGAAAATGCACCGTGGTGAATGTTGGAAGCTAACCTGGGTTTGTTTTCGCCGTGGATCTATGGAGTATTTTGCTCGAAAGTGTCTAAAGAATGAGAATGCTTCTTCTGTTTCTTCTTAGAGGTTTATGCCTGCATCTAGGGGACGTGGAACAAGTTGCGGTGGTTCTTTTGCTAGAAGTGGTGCTAGAAAGGGAAGCGACACTGTTACTTACTAGGAAGAGGCTAGAGCGCCAGCACAAGCTTATGATGTATGGACACGTGAGGATGGTGATGCTACTGACATTGTGGTAAGTATATTTTTATTGCATTCAGTACTTTTTTATGCTTTGATAGACTCGAGACCTTACAGTCATATATTAATGTTGAATTAGTTAAATCGGGAAGTTTAAAAGCTAAGACGTCTAGAGTATCGATAGTTGTGTCAAGTCCTTTAGGATAGTCCGTAATAGTGAATCAGGTGTGTAGGCAATACCGGTTAGAAATATAGAATCTAACATTCCCTGCTGATTTGTTGATAATGCCATTTGGTGACTTTGATTTAATATTGGAAATTGTTTGGCATACTAAACATGGAGTGATTTTGGATTGTTTTAAAAAGAAATTTGTGGTTCAAAGTGAAGATAGTAGTATAATTGAAGTGAATGATGTTCAAACGAATGGGTCAACTAGTATCATTTCGACAATTCGAGTTAAGAAACTTTTCAATCAAGGCTGTGAAGCTTTTCTAGCCTATGTAATCAACTCGAATTCTAGCGATAGATAGAGTAGCAAGATTTGCACTGTTTGTGAATTTCCTGATGTATTTTCGAGGGAATTACTGGGATTACCACCAGATCGAGAGGTTGAATTTGCAATTGAAATATTTTCTTGTACAGCTCCGGTGTCCATGTCTCTTTATCCTATAACACCCACAGAGCTGAAAGAACTGAAGGTGCAATTGTAAGATTTACTAGATCGTGGCTTTATACGCCCTAGTATATCGCCCTAGAGAGTTCCAGTATTATTCGTTAAAAAGAAATATGGCTGGATGCGCTCTGTATAGACTATTGACAATTGAATAAGTTGACAATTAAGAATCAGTACCTACTACCTTGTATCGATGACTTGTTTGATCAACTAAAAAGAGCTTCTATCTTTTCTAAGATCCATTTGAGATTGGGTTACTATTAGTTAAAAGTGAAAGTGACGTACCTAAGATGACATTTCGTATGCGTTATGGCCACTATGAATTTTTTGTGATGCCTTTTGGGCTGACTAATGCTTCGACGGCATTCATGGATCTCATGAATCGTATTTTCCAACTGTATTTGGATCAATTTGTAGTATTTTTCATTGACGACATCTTGATCTATTCAAAATCCCAATCTGAGCATGAGCAACACCTCAGAATTGTTTTGCAAGTGTTACGAGAGAAGCAGTTATATCGAAAGCTTAGTAAGTGTGAATTCTAATTATCAGAAGTTGTGTTTCTTAGATATGTTATCTCGACAGATGGAGTTAGAGTTGACTTGAAAAAGATTGAAGCCATTGTTCAATGGAAAGCATTGAGGAATGTGTCAGAGGTTCGTAGTTTTCTTGGTTTGGTTGGTTGCTACAAAAGATTTGTAAATAGATTTTCGAAGATAGCTTTACCGATGACAAAGCTGTTGTATAAAAATGTTCAAATCATTTGGAACAATGAATGTTAGAGAGGTTCGAGAAATTAAAACAGATGTTGACAGAGGCACTGGTTATAACTCTACCTGAATCGGAAAAAGATTTTGTGATCAACAGTGATGCCTCATTTAGTGGCCTCAGTTGTGTCTTGGTGCAAGACGAAAAAGTGATCGTGTATGCGTCTCGTCAACTAAAAACGTATGAACATAACTATCCAATGCATGACTTAGAGTTAGCTACTGTGGCCTTTGCTCTAAAAATCTGGAGACACTATTTTTACGGTGAAAAGTGTCACATCTATACTAATCACAAGAATCTTAAATACCTCATATCACAAAAGAAGTTGAATTTGAGACAATGATATCACGTCAAGCTTCTAAAAGATAATGATTGTAATTGTTTGAGATTTCAAAATCGAATCTATGTTCCAAATGTTTTAGAATCAAAAGATTTGATACTTCGCGAAGCTCATGATAGTTTTTTTACTTTGCACCCTGGAGGAATGAAAATGTATCGTGACCTGTGAGAAGTGTATTGGTGGCCAACAATAAAAAGAGATGTAGTTGAGTTCGTAGCTAAATGCTTAACTTGTCAACAAGGTAAGATAAAATATCAGGTTCCCATAGGATTACTTCAGCCCATTTCTATTCCTAAGTGGAAATGAGAACGCATCACGATGGATTTTGTAATGGGGTTACCTTTATCACCGAGTAAGAAAAATATTGTGTGGGTGATTGGTGATCGACTTACAAAACTGGCTCATTTTATTGCAATCAGGACTGATTGGTCACTTCAAAAACTTGCTGAAGTTTTCATTCAGGAAATTTGTGAGATTACAATGTCCCTATGTCAATTATCTGTAATCGTGATCTGCATTTCACATCGAGATTTTGGAAACAGTTGCATGAATCTCTTGGTATGAAACTCAATTTTAGCAAAGCTTTTCACTCGCAGACAAACATACAAACTGAATGTATTATTAAGATTTTGGAAGATATGTTTCGCACTTGTGTAATCGATTTTGAATCAGCTTGGGAACATTATTTACCTTTGGCCAAATTCGTATACAACAATAGTTTCCAATCGAGTATTCAAATGGCCTTGTATGAAACCTTTTACGTTTGTAGGTGTCGAACACCTGTTTATTGGATGAAATTGTGTGAAAGAAAGGTTATTGGGTCGGAATTGATTCAAGAAATGGAAGACATTGTTAAGATGATCCAAGATAGATTGAAAAAAGATTTTGATAGACATAAATCGTACGTAGACTTGAAACGTAGAGATATTGAGTTTGCTGTTGGTGATAAGGTGTTTCTAAAAGTGTCACTTTGGAAGAAAAATCTGTGATTTGGCAGAAAAGGGAAGCTGAGTCCTCATTTTATTAGACTGTATGAAATCACTGAAAAAGTGGGACCAGTGGCATATCGGTTTGCCAGAGGAATTACAGAAAATGCATGATGTTTTCCACATTTCAATGCTTAGAAGATATCAATCGGATCCATCTCACGTTATTTCGACGGAAGAAATTGAGATTCAACCTGACTTGTCTTATGAAGAAAAATTGGTTGAAATTTTAGCTTACGAGATGAAAGAATTGCGTAATAAATGTGTTCCATTAGTAAAAGTTCTATGGCGTAGCCATAGTGTTAAAGAAGTGGGTTAGGAACCCGAAGAGACGATGAGATCTCAATATCCCATCTCCTTTTTAGGTAAATTTTGGGGGCAAAATTTAATTAGTGGGGGAGAATTGTACCGACCCGATAGTCATGGTGTCGAAAATGTATTTTTGGGACTCTATTTTTGTATACCAGACTCGTAAATATTTAATTAAATATTTACAAAGTTATTTGTGTAGCTAATTAATATTTGGATGTTATGACTATATTAGTTAGCTTGTACTACTGTCTGTAATGTAATTAAATATTTTGATTGGTTGTAATGCTCGTGACCCTAATTCGACGACGGAGAGGGCTTAAAGGTGTTACAAAACCCATATCTCCATGTTCTTTCAACTCACATAGTCGAGACCATTCATACCAATGTATTCCATTTTTTCCTCTGTCCCTTATACCACCAGAACCGTGCCATGATACTATTTAATTCCCCATATAAAGTTTTGGCTAGTAAGAAACATGCCATCAAGTAAGTTGGAATGGATTGCAAAATCGACTTTATAAAAACTTCTTTACCCCCTTGAGATAGAAACCTCAAATTCCATCCATCGATTTTCTTCTTGAACCTATCTTTCAAGAGCTGAAATGCTGCTTTCTTCCATCTCTCCACCATGTTAGGTAAGCCCAAGTATCTCTCAAGATCATTTGAATACCGAACTCCCAACCTTCTTCAAATCGACTTTCAAATTTCTTCCAGAGTATTTGAGCTATAAAAAAACCATTGATTTGTCATAATTTACACATTGGCCTGAGCACGATTCATATTCCTTCAAAATACCAAAAAGGGCACAACTATTGGCAGTAAATGTGAAATTTGAAGGCTCGTTTACTACCTTTTGCCCCTTTAATCAAACCCCCATACAAATCACACATAAGGGTAGAAAGACCCTTACTGCAAATCAGAAATAAAAAAGGGATGAACGGGTCTCCTCATCTAAACTCCTTAAAAGGCTGAAAAAACTCACCCATTTTTCCATTAATGCTCACTGAATATAACACTCTAGAGACACATTTCATGATAAGGTCCACCCACATTGCATCAAAACCCATACGTTCCATCATTGCCCTTATAAAGCCCCATTCAACTTTATCATAGGCCTTACTCATATCTAATTTTAATGCCATAAAACCTTTGCTCCCTGTTCTTTTCTAACGAAACGTATGCAATATTTCATAAACAAGTAACACGTTGTCAGAAATCAAACACCCTAGTACAGAAGCACTTTGGGCTTTATCAATACACAACTCCAAAACCTTCTAAAAACGATTTGCTATTGCCTTAGCTATCATTTTATAGACAACACTACAAAGACTTATATGTCTAAAGTTTACCATTTTTATTGGATGTGGCACTTTGGGGATAAGTACTATATTTGTGGTGTTAATCTGATCCAACTCCAGTCTTTCATTCAAGACTCCCAAGAAGAATGAGGCTACATCCTCTCTCACAATATGCCAACATTTTTGAAAAATAAGGCCGAAAAACCATTAACCTTCGGGACTTCAAAAAAATTAAATCCAAATGAAATTCCTGAAATTTAGGATTAAATTGCTAATGTGACATTAAACTATTGGAAAAGGACAATATCCATATTTCATACAATCTTTTCTCTTAATATAATATATATAATTAATTTTTTCTGTAATAGTATCATTTGTTTCTCCAGATTTTGTCTGTTATAAAGAGGTGACTGTTATATACCTATAACAACATGTTGTTATAGAGATATAATCTTTATAATCTTACTATAGAATCATATTGTGAATTTCCATCAAATAAAGAAAGTAATAATAATGTTCAAAAAAGAAAGAAAGTGGGAATCAAATTAACAAAATTAAAAGACGTATAACATGTGCATGTATTATTGCTTTTACGCATATTTTATTTTACATTCTTTCACATGATTAATTATAAAGTTCATAAATCTCACAAAAACAATTAATCAATGAGTTATCAAATAAAATTAATTAATTAATTATGAGTTACTAAATCCAAATAATCAATTTATAAGTGTATGATATTCCAAATTCATAGTAGAATATTTAATTAGGGAATTTAATATTTTCTTGAATTGATATCTTTAACTCCACTTATTAAAGATTATTTTTATTTTATAAAATATGATTAATATATTTCTTCAAATGAAATTTAATCATTTTATTGAAATAATATTTTAATTAAGATCATTTCCATTTAATAAATGATAATTAATAGTCTTGTTTTTATGAAATAACTATAATTTTACTTAAAAATTTTGACCATATATTATTATAGAGAACTGTTGAAAAATATGAAACCAGCCATTGAGTGTCAGGTAAGTGCCCACTTATTTAGCATTGGAGTTGTTTAATGCCAATTTCCATATTGGAGTATTGGCAATTTATTGAACAATTTGAATGAGTTATATTTGGAGGATATCTAGCCTAAAAATAAAGGTCATATTACTTAGGAGACTCATATTGAAGATTGGATCGAATTAAATCACCTAAGTCAACCCTTGCAATATGGACATTTGGATTGGATTAGAACTCTATGTGATTAGTTTCCAAGAGTCCACATTTGTTTTATTCTTTATTATTATAATGTAAACAATTTGTTGTACTACTGTTTCAATGAGACTGTTATAGGTCTTCTATGTTAGCAAGTCTCGAACATAAATCTATTTAAGGAAGAGACTTGTATAGGTGATTGTATTTATAGTTTGAGCACTTATCTTCTTTAAGTGATAAGCTTTTCTTAGAGTGCAAATTGTTAGTAAAACCATTTATCTTATGGTTTTACTTGCTGAGTTCACAGGGGTGAACTTAGTGGTGAGAGTATTGATCTTCAAGGTTTGAATGTAAAGAGAATTGTCACAAGGTGTGTGATAGGTTAGATTCACTTGTTGTAACTGTTTAAGAGAGTGGATATTTCTCATTAAGCTAGGCTTCACAAACATAGGAAAATCAAACTGCGTAAACAATTCCTCTGTGTTAATCTTGTTTACTATTTCTCAGTTTGGTGCTAGAGAAATGTCCACTTCCTTGTCACTTCTTCCAAGCTACAAGATGCTACATTCGTTTTCGGAGCAACTACGGCCAATTACAACACAATTTAACTATTTATGTATATTTTTAAGTGTATTACACATTCACAATATGTTATATAATCATTTCTGGGTCTTATACGAGCTTCTGAAATCTCTTTTGCTAACTTGAGGTCAAATAAGAACTAAAATATAAATATTTCAAAATGTCAAGTTGATGTTGCAACTCCAAGGATTCCAGGTCAAATCATACTCATTGTTTATAATCTTGCAACCTCAAGTGCATCTAATTATAACGAGATTTTGGTAGAATTACCATTTTTTATGGTGATATCTTTCTTTTAGACTATTCCATAATTCAAGTGGATCCTTTATAGTCAAATATTATGTTTTTAGTCCTTCATGAAGATGATGACAGAGAAAAATCATAACTTGAGCTTTATCCTGTTTAGATGACTCAATACATTGTATAATTGTATTCTCAATACCTTTAGCATCTAGGTGAATTTCAACATTGTACAAGCCCATTCTTTTGCCCGGCCCAAAACCAATACAAACCCAATAACTAAACCTAAGCCCAAC
>CM025245.1:26048547-26059566 GCA_013677275.1 Gossypium schwendimanii
TTGAGAAATTACCTCCACCGACAAATGTGAAAGGTATTCACAGTTTTCTTGGGCATGCGGGGTTTTACCAAAAAATTATTAGAGATTTCTCAAAAATTGCAAAGCCCTTATGCTCATTACTAGAACAGAATCAAAAATTCCTCTTTGACGATACATGTCTGGATGCATTCATTCAATTAAAGACATAACTAGTAAATGCACCCATTGTCGTGGCACTAGATTGGTCTCAACCTTTTAAAGTTATGTGCGATGGAAACGACTTTACTGTGGGTGCTGTTCTAGGATAACGCAAGGGAAAAATTTTTCACGCCATCTATTATGCTAGCGAAACTCTTTCAGAGACTCAAATAAATTATACCACTATAAAGAAAGAATTGTTGGCTGTAGTCTTTGCTGATCACTCAAATCAATTCGTTCTTATCTTGTCGGTGCAAAGGTTATCGTATTTACTGATCACTTGGTATTGAGATGTCTTTTTGCGAAGATGGATGCAAAACCAAGAAAGATACGCTAGATCTTATTATTGCAAGAATTCAACATCTAGATAAAATAACGCAAGGGTTCAGAGAATCAAGTTGTAGACCATATGTCTCGATTGGAAGTTGGTAGCAAAGATTGAAACATACATAAAATTGTCGACGTATCCCCAGATGAGAAGTTATTTGCTGTAGATGCAACCCCTTGGTATGTGGATTTGGTTAATTATCTAGTGTGTGAAAAACTCCCATTGGGTATCATAGGGCATAAAAAAGAAATATTTCTTCATAAAGTAGTGAAGTATCATTGGAACGAGCCGTATTTATTGAAGGTATGCAAGGACAACATTATTCAGCGTTGTGTTCCAGAAGAGGAGATGCTTTCAATCTTGAAGCACTATCATTATGCTCCTTATAAAAGTCATTTCGGTGGCATACGAACTGCTGCTAAGGTTCTCCAATCAAGATTCTACTGGCCTTCATTATTCAAAGACGCCCACAATTTTGTGAATCAATGCGATAGGTGTCAGCACACTGGTTCTATATCCTGATGCAATGAAATGTTGCAGCAGCCAATTATAGAGGTTAAATTGTTCAATGTTTGGGGTATGGATTTTATGGGACCATTTCCAAGTTCATTTAGAAATCTTTATATATTAGTAACTGCTGACTGCATCTTGAAGTGGGTTGAAGCTGTTGAAGTCCCAAAGGATGATGCAAAGACAGTGCTTAAAGTTTTTCACAAGTATATACTCACCCACTTTGGCACACCAAAGGCATTGATTAGTGATTAGGGTACACACTTTCATTACAACCAAGTGGTAGCCGCACTGAAGAGATATGGAGTTTATCATAGAATGACTACTATTTATCATCCGCAAACTAATAGACAAGCTGAAGTATCAAATCGAAAAGAGTCCCCAAAAACTGAAACACTGACATAGGCCAAATATGCCTCACAACCTTTTCAAACCAGTTTTTTAGCCATTAGAGCAGAGATCACATTAGATAAGTCATCTCGATGCTCACTGATCATAACCACTTCCTTATCATCCTCGGTCCTCAGAACAACCCTCTTAGTTGCGCAGTCCAAACTAAATCCGTGCTCTACTAACCAATCCATACCCAAAATTAAGTCGAACTCCCTAAACGGTAGCTCCATTAGATTTGCTGGAAATACAGTCCCTTGTACTTCTAACAAAACATTCCTATATAATCTACTAACCTGAATAGATTGTCCCAATGGACTCAGTACAGAAATCTCACCTGCAGTACTCTCAACCACAATCCCTAGGTTTTCAAAAATAGAACTAACTACATATGAGTGAATTGACCCTATGTCTATCAAAGTAGTATACGAAATATCATAAACAAGGAAAGCACCTGTAATCACATCAGGGGCATCTCTTTCCTCTCAGCGTCAAGTAGCATATACTAACGCAGGCTGCCTCACTTCAGTCTGATTAGCACCTTTGCCCAGTGCTCTCTGTCGAGACCCATACCATTACCACCTCTAGCCGGACCATGGGCCTTAGGTGGCTGTTGTTCTGCCATCTGAGGTTGAACAAAACTTGATCCTGTAGCTTGCATCTGATCAAAATGATGTGGACACTCTCTAATTTGATGCTCCAAAGACCAGCAATGTAAACAACCCACTAATCTCCTCCAACACTCGTCCGAATGGCACTTACCACAATCGCTACACGGCTGAACTCCAATAGAAGCAACTGGAACTCTCACTCTAGAAGGTCCATCAGGTCTAACCCATTTCTTAAGCCTCTGAATAGAGTTAGAGGGCTCCAAATCCCTCTTATTCTTGCCTCTTTCACGATCTCAGTTTTGGCACTCCACACACTTAACCTCCTTGGCAGTCTTCACCTTATCTACTGAAACAACAAAATCTTGCTCCCTCTGCCGGGATATCAGTATCCTTAGATTGTCCCTCAAAGCATCCTCAAAGCAGACATATTTCTAGTACTCAGATGCCATCATGCCTCGAGCATAGCGATTTAGTCTCAAAAACTCGGCCTCATACTAGGCCATAGTCCTATCACCTTGCATAGGATTCATGAACTCATGTCTGTGAGCATCCACATAACTCGCTCCTACATAATTCTTTTGAAAGGTAGTCTTAAAATAACCCCAATTAAGACAATCTGATTGGGTACCCTCCTCAACAGATAACCACCACATGCTCTAAATAATCATTTTTCAAACATGCCAACACTTACCACTTTGGTCATAAAAACAATGCATCAATTTGATCATATAAACACCAACCATTAAGCATCAAAGTACCAAAGCACACGAACCACCAGGGCATCAAAATAACATAAGTTTCACAAATTCATAACAATATTACATGCCAATATCATCAACTAATTATTAGACATAGTCCACCTATACATGCCATTATAACCATGACTAAAGCATTAAAATCTACCAATAAAATCGATGGATAGTGTGATGGATCTCTGACTAGCTTCTAACCCGATCGAGCTTCCGATAATTTGTAAAGTTAAGGGAAATAACTACGTAAGCAATGAATGTTTAGTAAGCTCATATAAACTTTAAGGATAATATTTCATTTCAATAATGAAATCTATAGGTTAAATACCTATACCAATGCCTCAAGACTTATCAAACCATAACCATCAACTTACAAATTAATAAGTTCATTAATGTCGCATATTTATTGACCATTCATAACATGATAGAATTTCTCAAGACATAATATATAATCATCAATTTTTTATAAGATTATATATATTTTTATTTACTTACTTTCCATTCTGTTCCCAATGCTTATCATAAACCTAAACAACATTATTAGTTCTCGATTCAGTGTATTTATCCATGATATAGGTAGATTCATCCATAGCATAAACAATTTACTCACATACAATTACATCATTTATCACATTAAACCTTTTATAACATCATAACACATCCCAATTACGTACTTACCATTTCATTCCCTTTTCTTACCGTTTCATATGCATAATAATCATAAACATCAATCATATGCATAAGCTTGGCATAAGCCTAAGCACATCAACAACACATGTTAGTTCATTTAAACATGATTCATATGAATTTGACATGAATAACCATTATACTTGAGCATGATTCAATTGGATTTATCATCCATCTCAACATAACATATTTTTCATGTAGTCTCCATTTCAAAGTCATTCATACGTACATGCCGTGGTTCACATTGACCACTTCCCATTTCATTTGCATAACACATAAAATAACTATAGCCATAAGCTAGTGATTAAACATATAACTTAGCAATATCATCATATGGTACATAAACATAACATTACTTAAATCATACTTTTCATGATCATGAATATTTATACTTTGATGATCGATACATCATACATTTCGATAATTGTTGTAGTGATCATATTTGACGAAATCATCCCTTACCGAAGCTTACTCAAAGCGTGTTAAACGATGGTCGAAATCATCCCTTTTCTTTAATCGATGGTCATCACCATCCTTTTTCATATTTGATGGTCGAAACCATCCCTTTTCATTAAATGATGACCATCACCATCCCTTTTCATATTCGATAGTTGAAACTATCTCTTTTCATATTCGATGGTCGTCACCATCCCTTTTCATAGTCGATAGTCGAAACTATCCCTTTTCATATTCGATGGTTGTCGATTCGTCATTGGATTTTTCCGCTGAGACATAATATGATAATATAACATGATAACATTTAAAACATAAATTTAAAATGCTATTTAAACGTACAAACTTACCTCGACGATAAAACGTAGATACGAAGCCAATTAATCTGAAACTTTATCTCTGCCCTGATCTAAAGCCATACGAGGTCTATCTTGATCTAAATGAATAAATTCAATCTATTTAATATGCATTTCAATAAATTCAATCCAAAAATCATATTTTTGCAAAATCATGCTTTTGCCCCTAATGTTTTGATTTCTTTACAATTTAGTCTTTAAGCACGTAAAGTGAAATTCATGCAATTTCATCACTAACCCATGCTATTTGAATTTCATATAGGTCACTATCAGCTCATATAATTATTTATTTCATAGTTTTCACCTCACATTTTACACATTTTACAAATAAATCCTTATTTGAAATTTTCAACAAAATTCCCTTTACAAAAAGTTGTTTATCTAAAACAAAGGCTCATTTTCTTCCATCAAACATCACAAAAAACATGTATACAATCATGGTAAAACCATAATCTTTTAAAATTTTTTCAAATTAGTCCCTAGGCTACCTAGATTATGCTACGACTCAAAAACATTGAAATCATTAAAAACGAGATGAAAACACATAGCATGCAATAAAAAATGCCATGACCGAACCTAGCATGCTCTCATGATTTTTCTTTCTTCTTAATTTCAATGGGGAAGAAGATGAATGAAATAAAATGACTTTTGTTTTATTAATTTTAACCTTAATTACCTATTTAACTTTATGCCCTTAAAAAACATTAATAATTTCAAATAAACCAATCCCTTAAATGTCCACTATCACTTAAATGGACTATTTACCATCCAAGTACTCATACATTTAATTTCTATGGCCATTTAGTGCCTTTATCTTATAGAACTCAAATTTTGCACCTTTTACGATTTAATCCTTTTTATCGATTTAAGCATGCAAACGATAAAATTTCTTAATGAAATTTTTATACGATAATACTAATGTGTTTTAGACATTAAAATAATAATAAAATAAATATTTTCACGTCAGATTTATGGTCTCAAAACCACTATTCTGGTTTTACTGAAAATGGGCTATTACAACTCTCTCCCTGAAGAATTTTTTGTCCCCAACTAGAAAAGAGGTTCTGATATTGTTTTCTCATAGCTTCTTCTGGTTCCCAGGTGGCCTCCTCTATACTGTGTCTTTGTCAAAGAACTTTCACTAAAGCTATGCTTTTATTTCTCAATTCTTTAACCTCTCGAGCTAATATTTTGATCGATTCTTCGCTATAAGACATATCAGGTTGAATCTCGACATCCATTGGTTGGATAACATGTGAAGGGTTTGATTGGTACTGTCATAACAGAGATAAGTGAAACACATTATGAATCCTTTCTAACTCTAATGGCAAATCTAAACGAATCTCATACGGGTCGATAAATCGCGAACTTAGCTTTCCTTTACAATTGAAATGAAGAACTTTCTTCTAGGGCAATACTTTCAAGAACACTTTATCGTGGACTTGAAATTCAATGTCTTTACGTTTTAAATTTGCATACCATTTCTGTTGATCTGAAGCTGCTTTCAAACTATCTCGAATTACTTTTTACTTTTTCTTCAGTTTCTTATATCAAATCAACATTGTGAATCTTTTTCTCACTAAGCTCAATCTAATGCAACAGAGTTCGACATTTACAGCCATACAAAGCTTCGTATGGTGCCTTCTTTATGCTCAATTGATAGTTGTTATTGTATGTGAACTCAACCAACGGTAGAAATTTCTCCCAGTTGCCTTCGAAATCTAAAATACAACATCTAAGCATGTCTTCAACTATCTGGATCACTTGCTCGGACTGACCATCAGTCTGAGGATGAAATACAGTGCTAAAATGTAAATGTGTACGTAGAGCCTTATGTAACTTGCTCCAGAATTATGATGTAAATCATGGATCTCTATCAGAAATAATGGAGACCGGTACTCCGTGCAATCTGACAATCTCAATAACATAAAGCTCGTCTAATCTAACAAGAGAATAATCTGTGCGTACAGAAATAAAATGTGCAGACTTTGTTAGCCAATCAACGACAACCCAAATTGTATCTTTCTTTCTCGGAGACAAGGGTAATCTCAATACAAAATCCATGGTGATACGCTCCCATTTCCATTACAGTATCATTACTGGCTGTAACAAACCAGAAGGTACCTGATGTTCAACTGACACACTAAACATTTCGATACAAACTTAGAAATTTCTCATTTCATGCCCGGCCACCAGTACATTTGTTTTGCATCACTATACATCTTATTTCTACCTAGATTATATCTCAATTTCTCATAACACAAAGCCTCTGAAGTACAAACAATCATTGGATCCAATCTAAAAATCTTAATCAAAAGTCGACTCACCTCGTTTCTGTTTAGCTAACAACACATTATCACATTTATTAGCCTCGTAAATTTGTTGTAAAAACATCAGTCTAGCTTTCAACTCAGTTAAGATCGAACGATCATTAGACAACGTCAATTACGTATTCAATGCTCGCAAAGAAAATATAGAATTTCTGCCTAAAGCATCAGCAACTACATTCGCTTTACCCTGATGATAATTAATGATCAAGTCATAATCTTTCAATAACTCGAGCCATATATACTGACTCAGATTCAAATTTTTCTGCGACATTAAATACTTCAAACTTTTATGATCTGTAAAGATGTGACATTTTTCACTTACAAATGGTGTCGCCAAATCTTCAATGCAAACACAATAGCTGTATGTTCTAAATCGTGCGTCAGATAATTCTTTTCATGCGGCTTCATCTGTCTGGAAGCATAAGCTATCACTTTGCCTTCCTGCATCAAAACATAGCCTAAACCATTTAAAGACGCATCACTAAAAATTACAAACTGTTTACTCGACTTAGGCTGAACTAACACCGGTGCCTCGGTCAGCAACACTTTCAACTGATTGAAACTTTGCTGGCATTTCTTAGACCACTGAAATTTATCATCTTTTTGTAATACGCTCATCATTGGCATAGCAATCATCGAAAATCCCTTAACAAACCTTCTGTAGTAACAAACTAATCCCAGAAAACTTCTAACCTCAGATACATTTCTCTGACGTTTCCAGTAACAACAGCTGAAATCTTGCTCAGATCAACTCTGATGCCCTCAGCTGATACAACATGTCCCAGAAATATGACTTTCGGAAGCCAAAATTCACATTTCCTAAACTTGACGAATAATTTCTTTTCGCCTAGAGTTCACAAAACAATTCTCAAATGCTCGACATGCTCAGTCTCATCTCTTGAGTAAATCAAAATATCATCAATAAATACCACAAAAAATCGATCTAAATATGGTCTAAAAATTATGTTCATCAATTCCATAAATACTGCAGGTGCATTAGTTAAACCAAATGACATCATAAGAAATTCATAATGTTCATACTTGGTTCTGAACGCGGTTTTTAGCATATCAAATTCTTTAACTTGTAGCTGATAATAGCTAGAACGAATATCAATATTCGAGAATACTGTTGCACCTTTTAACTGATCAAACAGGTCATCAATTCATGGCAATGGACATTTGTTATTGATCGTAACTTTATTGAGTTGGGGATAATCAATAAAAATCTCATAGATCAGTCCTTTTTCTTAACAAACAGAACAGGTGCACCCCAAGGTGAAAAACTGGGTCGAGTAAAACCCCTATCTATCAACTCTTGTAACTGCGCTTTCAACTCTTTAAACTCAGTAGGAGCAATTCTGTAAGGAGCTATCGATGTCAGAGATGTTCCTTGTACTAACTCAATAGCAAACTCAACCTCTCTGATTGGTGGTAACCCGGGTAACTCTTGTAGAAACACATCTGGATACTCACAAACCCCTAGAACTGATTCTAACTTCAATTCAGAAACTCTAGATCAAATACATATGCAAGGTACGCATCATAGCCTTTTCTCACATATCTCTGTGCTGACATAGCCGAAATAACATTAGGCATTCCACTCAAACTATCTGATTCAATCTGAAGCTTTTCACCATTTGGACACTTTAACACAATAAGATTTCGTCTACAGTTCACAATAGCATGATGCAGACTCAGGCAATCCGTGCTCAAAATCATGTCAAGCTCATTAAATGGCAATATCATCAAATCGACTAGGAAATTATAATCCTGAATCATCAACGGACAGTTTTTGGAAACCTTATCAACTAGTACATACTGACTTAGGGGGTTCGATACTTTAATGATCAATTCAGTGGACTCAAAAGGTAAATTCCTTCTTGAAACTAGATTCATGCATACATACGAATGGGTTGATCCTGGATCATCAATATAAAAGATAGAAAATGTACCAGTAATAACATCTGGCGCTGAAGCTTCCTGTCATACACGGATCGCGTAAGCTCTAGCTAGTGCTCGTGCCTCAGATCTTATAGTACAGTCTTTTGTTCTAGCACGGCTACTAGTCACATTTCCAAGATTATGAGGTGGTCTACCTCCTGTAGCAGTGTTGCTCGGTCGAATAGTCTGAACCTTTTCTTTTTTGAGTACCTCTGGGGAATCTCGAATAAAATACTTATCTAATCCACATTTGAAACACACACCTTCTTTCGCCCTGCACTCCCCAAAATGTCGATGTCCACACTATTGACAATCAGACTTAATATCTTTAATAGTGCTTACGCTCGCTACAGACGTAGCTTGAGCTTTTGAACCCGCATGATGTTTACTTCGGTCTCTACTAGAATATCCCACTAAAGCAGTTGAACGATTATAATGTTCTCTCGATTTCTTTGATGACGACTTATATGACTTTCCCGATGATCTCTTTCTTGAATCTCTAGCTTCAAAATCAGCTTTTCTCTTTTCTTTGCTAAGTTTTTCGGTTTGTGCACTCGATCAGCCAGAATAACAAATTCTTTCAGTTCAAGTATCTCGACTAACAACTGTATGTCTTCATTTAACCCGTCTTCGAACCGCTTACAAATATCAACTTTGGTTGGAATACATTCTCGAGCATACTTGCTCAATCTAACAAACTCCCTTTCATACTGGGACACTAACATTCGACCCTGTTTAAGCTTAAGAAATTCTTTACGTTTTTGATCAAGAAATCTTTGACTTGTATATTTTTTTTCTGAATTCGGTTTGAAAGAATTCCCAATCTATACGCTCTCTTAGCAGAACTGAAATTAATGTATTCCACCATTGATAAGCTAAATCTTTCAAAAAAGATACTACACATTTTACGCATGCTGCCGGTGTACAAGACAACTCGAAAAAACCCTGATAGTGTTCTCTAACCAGAACTTGGCTCTCTTTGAATCATCATCAACTGTAGCTCTAAATTCTTCAACCCTATATTTACGAATTTTGTCGACTGGTGGTTTATGAACTCATATTGGATCCAAACCCTGAGGAACTAGGGGATTGGTTGGGGAACGAGTGGGGTGGAGGTTGCTGAGCCACCAAGTTTGTTCATACGAACTCGGTAAAGCATTCACTCATCATTTGGAAGAAGGCTTCCTTAGCCTCTTCTCCTCAGCCCTTAAATATGGGCCTAATGCCACTCAACGCTGCTCCATGAACGGAGGCTTGTGCGTTACTTTCAACTTCATCAGAGTCAGCTCGTTTGGATGTCATTACTATATGAAAAAGTAGTTCAAACGAGTCAAGAGTTATTACACTATCACAGGTTATATGGCATGTATTTCTAGACTTACACACGCTACGTTTAGTATGAGAATCAACTAAACTGTAGCTCTTATACCACTAAATATAACACCCTAACTCGTATGTTTCACCAGAATAGGGTTACAAAGCATTACCAGAAAAATGTAACTCAAATCATTCATTTACAACATTTCATATTCGTTGCAAAATCCAATCAAACACATGCATAACGTCCTTTTTTCGAGCCTTCAAGGCCTTAGAAACAATTCGGAACTAAATCAAAAACATTTAAACTTTATGGAAAAAGATAGAAAAATTTACATTGCAGGGGTCACATGGCCGCGTGGCCAGGCTATGTGACTCACACGGCTGAGACACACGCCAGTGTCTTAGGCCATGTGGACATTCGAAGTAAGGACACACGGCTGTGTCCCAGCCTGTGTCCGTGCTCGTGTGTAACACACGACCGTATTGCATGCCGTGTGTAACACACGGCTAAGTCACGTGCCCGTGTCTTATGCTATGTGGACAAGAAATAGGCTATTTTCAAGCAATCTCGCTCACCCAAAACATGCCCACACATTCAAGCCATTTGCACCTATTTCAAGCATCAAAATATACCCAAACATGTATTTTAAGACCAATTCAATAGGTTCTTTATCCATACAACTAATATACTAAAAGGCATCTCAAACATAAATCATCAAGTCAACCTAAACATGGGCAGATTTACCATTTATCAAATAATTTGCTTCTATGCCAAAACATATCACAATTGATACATATCAACCATACCATATTAGATTCATGCCATATCAAAATAACCTTACCCTTTTGACCATTCCTCACATGCATAATCAATCCACCTAAATGACATAGACTAACCATTTCCAAATGGTACCAAACAACAGACATTTATATACCATATTTACATCATGCACATCTAGTTTAGTACCTTTCCAAAGTAAACCATATTCCACCTGTATATATATTTAGCTTAATTCCATAACAAGTTATACCATAACTGACAACAAGCCAAATTCACATTCAAACATACCAAATGGTTCATAATTCAACCAATTATACTTAACTAAATTCCATATTAGTTCATGCCCTAAATGATCATTTTGCAAACATGCCAACACTTACCTCTTT
>CM025245.1:26066454-26084737 GCA_013677275.1 Gossypium schwendimanii
ACTTAAGCAATTAAAACCACTCATGTAGCATCCATTATAAGTTATAATGGCTTAATTGCCATTCCAAACCTTGCAAAAACACTTTTTAACTCAATTAACCAATATTAATAAATAATGATTAAGTTTTACGATTTTTACAATTTAGTACTTTTTGTTTAATTAGCTATCTAAAATCAAAATTTCTGAACCAAAATTCAATGTACCTAAATAATCACTCCATAAATATTTAATAAAAATATTTACGGGCTTGGTTTACAGAAATGAGGTCCCAAAACCTCATTTTTCAAAACCACTTGACTTTAGGCATAAACCACTTGAACTTAACTATTCATTTAAATAACAAAAAATGTCATATCAAATTTTAGTATAATTCTATATTTTACTCGTAAATATTAAATAATAATTTTTTATGGACTCACTCGTCGAATTTGTGGCCTTGAAACCATTGTTTTTGACACCATTAAAAATTGAGTTGTTACATGGGGTTTGCCAATCAAAGTCAAGTCAGACTTAAATTAGGAAATTAAGATATTGTGTATCTAGGATACATTTCATGCACGTAACCTTATTCTAAATCAACTAGGGTTTCTTAAGTCAAGTAGGGTATCCTAAGAATACTAAGACACTAAGTACCTATAAATAAACCCTATTTCCATGAAATTCTCTCATCAAGTATTATGTTCGTAAGTCTCTATTCATAATCAAGTTCGTAGCAACCAAGGCAAGTTCTTGTCCTATTAGGGTTGATCATCCAAAAAGCTAGGTTTGCTTGCATGTATGAATTTTGTAAGTTCTATAGATTTAAATAATTTGTGTGTGCATCTATGTATGTTGTGAAGCAGCCGAACCTTCTACCAGTTAGGATAAAGGCAAAGCAATACTCATTTAAAATTATCAGCTTTTTGGGGAATGTCTAGTACTCGTTATATATGTGTTAACTATTACATTTTTTAGTATGTATGTATTGATATGCTTCCAAAAAACTTAAAATTTTAAAGTAAGCTCTAAGAGTAAGCTTTTCTATAAACTTTGCTTTCAAGTTATGTTTTCAAGTCATGTTTTCAAGTTATGTTTTACACGAGCTCCTATGTGAGCCTATATTTTAAATATATGTTTTTACAGTACGTTTTTATAAATAATTTTCTTTAAGAGCTTTTGTGTGAGATCTATGTGAACAAGTGCTTTCAAGCAAGCTCTTTATGCGAGCTCTATGTGATAAGTATTCTATGCGAGCTCTTTCATGAGCTTTATGTTGGATATATTGGTATACCAAAGGTATGTGAGTACTCACCTACATGGTCTATGATTTGGGCGTTGAGGCCTTGGGACATGTGGAGAGATAAGGGAATGTCGAGCTAGGCTCTATTCCATGGGACATGTTGGCCTACAAAAGAGGGTTTAGCTTACGCTACACTTATGAGACATGTAAGGACCCTTTGAGTCATTTTAAGACGTTATAAGAAGATCCACTTATCCAACAGTAAGTTAAGACAGGTGTTAAGAACTTGTTTCATGTTCTTCAACTATTTTGATAAGTATACGAGCACGTTTTATTCTATATGACAAGAATAATCCAAGATTTTATGTATGATTTTCAAAAAGCACATTTGAAACTATTTTACAAACTTATATGTTTTCTAACAAATAGTATCTACAAATTGGGTCTCGCATTTCACAATAAACCCAACAAGTGAAATGATTTCTAGACTAAGTTTCTTTATGTTTTAAACTTCATATTTTAAGCATACTATTATGTTTTCTGACTATCTAAGTTCTCACTGAACTCACCCACTCCTCTCTTACTTCGTAGGTAAGTAGGTCGTGGATGGTAGTGGCGAGGTAGATGAATTAGGTGAGGTTAATTCCTGAATAGATACCAACAAAACCAAGAGAAAGGCAATAGGATTAATTGTGTGGGCTTAGTCTTATGATGTTGCTACTATTACTGGAACAATTTTTCTTAAGTTTGATTTATTTTTATTTTATGAAATCTTGAATTAAACCCATGTTATTAATTTATTATCTTCTGTATAAAAAAGTTAGATGTTTCATTATTTCTCCTTACATCCATGTCGTATTGTATTCTTTTAATTTTTCCAATGTATGGCTTTTACCCTTTTACAAGATAGTTCTATTGTGACCCTTGTATGATTGCGAACCAATGATGTTTTGGTTATGTGCGAAATTAGGTTGTATGCGGACCACTGATATAATATGAACCCATGCTTTTGTGCGAACTCATGCTTTACGTTGTTATGTGAAGTCATGTCTTATGTTGGTATGCGAACCTATGTTCTATGTGAACCTTTATAACACATTCAATGTACTTGTATATATGTTTGAAGGCGGGTACCTTAAAGCTCTATGTTTAATTTCTTTCATGCAAACCTTTAAGGCTTACTGGTCAGATGATATGCGAACTTTATTTTCTTTATTTGTTCGATAAGCTCGCATGTTTTACATTTTATGTATGATTTTATTCTGCTACTATATTATAACTTAGCACGTTATATGTTGTATATACGTGGTTTGTTAGAGGTTAGGTTGGAAGTAAATGGAGAGTCACTTTGGTGGCTAATGTACCTCATAAAATTTGGGTCAAACCAACTCAACTAAGTTTAGGGTGTTACATTTTTTGTCTCAGAGCTAGCCACGTTGATTCGCCAGTTTGACAGGTGAGTTCACTAGAGTGGCGAAACAGGTTCACCATTTTGGCGTAGTAAGTTTGCCAAGATTGATAAGGTAGGTCCGCCGAATTTTTAATTTTGAAGTGCTCTATACATATGTGTGTGACTGCTTGATTGCGGTAAGACTGGGAAACATTGCCTTGGTTGAATTGTATCTTTTTCATGTTTATGACTCAGATCATCCTTCCGCTGTTTGCCATTCCAACAAGTAGTAGTGTTTTGGTGAATTGTGTTTGCGTTTATGTTTGTTGTTTGCGAACACAAATATGTCTGTAAGTATGGATACCCAATTATGTGTGTTTGATGTCTTATCTAAGCCAATGCCTCATGTGCATTTAAGGTAAGCAATAATGCCTCCCCGTAGAGTGAATGCATACCATGTGAATGAAGCTACCAACCCCTCTGAAGGTCAAAAGACTTTGGCTACGCATGAGCAACCTCACATGGCAAATGTTCTGGAAGATGGCATAGAGCCTATAACAGGCCGTTTTAGTGAAATCAGAATAGTGGTTTGGGGATCAGAAATCCAATGTCATAAAATTTATTTTATTATCATTTTAATGTGTGTAGCATGTTAGTAGTGTCGTATAAATATTTCCTGAAGAAATTTTATTATTTGCATATTTAATTTGATAAAAAGGACTATATCGCATAAAGTGCAAAATTTGTATTCTAATAGTAAAAGGTTTCAAATTGCTATGAAATTGAAATATGACTAGATTAAATTATAATTAGACCATTAATTTTAATAGTGGAAAAAGATGGACATCTTTTCATGGTTATAAATGTTAAAAGATAAGGTTAATTTGGTAATTAATAAAATAAACTAAAATTAAAGTAAGAAAAAAAAAGGTATCATCTTTCTTTCTTCATTCTTCAACCAAAATTAACCTAAGTAAGCCATTAACAAAGCTTTAAAAATTCGGCCAACCTTTATTCTCATGCATGTAAGTATTTTTCATCTCGTTTTTAATGATTTCTATGTTTTTTGAGTCGTAGCTTAATCTAGCTAGCCTAGGGACTAATTTACAAAACTGTTAAAAGTCTTAGGTTTTACCATGAATGCACGATAGTTGCTTTTGATGTTTGATGGATGAAAATGAATGTTTGATGATAGTTGAACAATTTTTGTACAGGAAATTTTGATGAATTTTTCAATTAGGGATTAGATTGAAAAATAGAGAATTATTCTTGGTGAAATTGTGAAATAATTGAAATGTAGTGATTGTTAAGGGCCTAAGTGATGTTCGGCTATGGTGGGTTGGTATTAAATTGCATATATTTCTAATTTTATGAGCTAAGGACTAATTAGAAATGAATTCAAAATTATAGGGGTAAAAGTGTAATTTTCCCAAAACATTATTTTTAAATTGAATAGAATGAAGTTTCAATTAGTTAAATTTGATTATATAGATCAAGAAAAAATGTAAGGATTTAGATCGGGGAAAGAAAAAGTATTGGATTCGATTGTATTTCTTCGTTCGTGTTTAAGGTAAGTTCGTATATTTAATTTGCATTGACTTATGTTTGATTTAAATGCTTTTATGTTATATTTTTGGTATTAAGACTTTACGGAAATATATAGGATACAAATGACATGTCATTAGGGGTTACCGTGTTTTAGGTGCTGGTCTTATACGTCCTACCGATGGCTAAGTTTCTGACATGTGTGGTGGTTACTTGACAGCTTGTGTGAGCAGCACTGTGTAGCTACATCCTAACTGATAGCTTGTGTGAGCAGACCAATTTATGGTTCGAGAGAGAGAATTGATATGAGATATGAGATAGTAGTGGTTTCGATCACATGTTGGCACATAGTGTCTGAGATTCACGAGTATCTGATATTATTCTAGTGGTTCAACCGGTATGAAAAAGGGAGGGTTCCACAAATGCACCGATAAATAATGTTACAAAAGTGTAAAAAGGTATGAGTTGATGATGTTTTGAATATGCTTAGCCATATACTTGAAAGTATGAATGCTTATAAGTAGTGTGCGTAAGAGCTACGATGTTTTGAGTTGAATTGTTAAGCTATGTGATTATCCAACTTGAAAGGTTGTTGTGGCTTAGGCTAATGCCAAAACTTGTTGAATTGTCTCAAATTTTTTTTATCCTTATATATTGAAATGGTAAGCTTTGTTTATGAATTATGAACTCACTAAGTATTATATGCTTACTTCGTGTTATTTCCTTTGTATTTTTCGATAATCAGAACCTCGTTCGGGCTTGAAGTTGTCGAAGATCCATCACACTAACGATCGGCTAAATCGGTAGATTTTGATGATTTTGAGTCATGTTTATAATAGCATGTATAGGTTTCTTGTTTAATGAATTTAGCCATTATGTGTAGCTTGTATATATGTTATCTTGGTTGATGAACTAGTTGGTATGATATTAAGATTATATGGTATTTTGCATGGTTGTTAATATGATGTTGTGTTGGTTAAGATGATGGTAAGAAAATGTTGATGGAAATGGTAGGGTAGCTATTAATGGTTGGTGTGGAATGAATGTAGCATGATGTTGAAAATGGCTAGTTTTGGTAGTTTTTAAGTGATCATCTTTTGGTCAAATTGGTATGGTATATGTTAGTTGGGAAGATGGTCATTTTGTATTGGTTGTACATGAGTTTTTGGTATATGATCATTATGGCAATTGGGATAGTGAAATTGTTCAATTGGTTATTTAAATGATGAATGAATTGGATAGTTGTTTAGGTAAGTTTGTCTATGAAGTTGTGGTGCCATTTTGGCATATTGGTTGAATGGATAGTTCATAGGTTGTTAATCTTGAATTCACATATGTTAAGTGAGTTTGGAATGCTTTTTTTTATATGTGTATTTGGTTTGCACAAGTGGTAGGAAATTGGGTGAGAAAAAGGCTTGAAAATGACCTATTTTTCGTCCACATAGGTAGAGACACGAGCGTGTGTCTCAGTCATGTGTGACACAAGACCAGGCGACACGGCCGTGTGTCCCCTGTAGCTTTCAAAGGGTTGCAATTCAAGCTTTAACACGACCTAGAACACATCCTGGCACACAGGCGTGTAGGGTTATTTCGAAGGGTACATGGCCTGGCACACGGGCGTGTGGCTTGGCAGTGTAACCCAAGTCAGTGAGTTACACGGGTAAGGACACGGGCTGGGACACGGTTGTGTATCCCTAATTTGAATTCCACACGGCCTAAGACACGGGCGTGTCTCTTGGCCATGTGATGACCCTTGCAATTTGAAAAATTTTGCCTTGTTTTGAAAATTTTCATATGTTTCTGATTTAGTCCCGAATTGTTTCTAATTTCTTTTTATGGATTCAAAGGCTCGTATAAAGGACCGTATGTATGTTTTTTATTTATGTTGCTATGATTTGCCTTGTGAACAATTTATGATTATAAATTGTTCATTGTATGACATTATGCTTCGGTAATGCTCTGTAGTCCTAATTTGACGATGAATACGGGCTAGGAGTGTTACATTTATTAGTATTAGAGCTACGATTTAGCCGATTCTCGTACTGAACGTAGCGTATGTGAATCTAGATACACATGTCGTTATATAACCTGTGACAGTGTGATATCTCCTGACCATTTTAAGTTTGTTTTCATATAGTAATGGATTCCAACTGAGTCGACTCCGATGATGTAGAAAGTAACGTGCAAGCCTCCATCTGGTTTGAGGCCCGTATTTGAGGGTTAGGGAGGAAAGGCTAAAGAAGCCTTCTTCCAAATGATGAACGTGTGGTTTATAGAGTTTGTCTGAACAAATCTGGCTGCTTAACAACCTCCACCCTCACCTACTTCCCAACCAGTTCCCGTAGTCCTTCAAGTTTTGGAACCTTTACGAGTGAATAAGCCACCTGTTGATAAAATCCACAAATATGGGGCTAAAGAATTCAGGGCTACTGTTGATGATGATACTAAGAGAGTTGAGTTTTGGTTAGAGAATACGATCAGAGTCTTTGATGAATTACCATGTTCACCGATAGAATTTTTTAAATGTGTCGTATCTCTATTGAAAGATTCAGCCTATTAATAGTGGAATACGTTGGTTTCTGTTGTTCTGAGAGAGTGGGTCACATCAGAATTCTTTCAAACTAAGTTCCAAAATAAATATATAAGTTAAAGGTTTCTCGATCAGAAACGTAAAGAATTTCTTGAGCTTAAATAAGGTCACATAATAGTATCCGAGTATAAAAGAGAATTCGTCAGGTTCAGCAAGTATGCCTGAGAATGCATTCCAACTAAAGTTGCTATGTGTAAACGGTTTGAAGATGGGTTGAATGAAGACATAAAAATTTTAGTCGAGATTCTTGAGCTGAAAGAATTCGTTGTTTTGGTTGATAGAGCACATAAAGCCGAGGAGCTTATTAAAGAAAAAAATGTGATTTTGAAGCTAGAGATTCAAGAAAAAGACTAGCTGGGAAATTGTATCATTCATCATCAAAGAGATTAAAAGACTACCATAATCGCTTGACTGCTTCAGTGGGATATCCTAGCAGAGATCGTGGTAAGTAACAAGCGGGTTCTAAAGCTCAAGCAACATCAGTAGCAAGCGTTGGCAGTGTTAAAGCCAACAAGCCTGATTGTCAGCGATGTGGACTAAAATATTTTGGCGAGTGCTGAATGAAAGACGAAGTCTGTTTCAGATGCCTGGATTGGCTAAATTTGCATGATGCTGTAGTGAATTGTAGATGAAAGCTGTATTACACTGAAATGTCAGAATGGTGAGACACTTCGGATTGAATCATATGAGTCGAGCGAGTTGTCTATTGTTATTTCAGCTATTTCCACGAAGAAATAAGTGAAAAAATGTTGTGATGCCTACCTTTCTTATGTTTTGGATTCTAAAGTGTTTAAGTTGAAACTTGAATCAGTGCTTGTGGTTTGTGAATATCCAAATGTGTTTCTAGAAGAGTTACCCGGGTTACCACCGATTAGAGAGATCGAATATGCTATTGAGTTAGTACTGGGAACATCTCCGATATTGATATCTTCGTACAGAATGTCTTATACAGAGTTGAAAGCTCAGTTGCAAGAATTAATAGATAAAGGTTTCGCTCGACCTAACTTCTCACCTTGGGGCGCACCGATTCTGTTTGTTAAGAGAAAGGACAGGTCAATGAGAATGTGTATCGATTACCGACATCTCAACAAAGTTACGATTAAGAATAAGTATCCATTGCCGCAAATTGATGATTTGTTTGATCAACTAAAAGGTGCAACAGTATTCTCGAAGATTGATCTACATTTTGGTTATTATCAGCTGCGAGTGAAAGATTCGGATGTGCTAAAAACTGCATTTAGGACCATGAACAGACATTATGAATTTCTTATGATGCCGTTTGGTTTAACTAACGCACCTGCAGTATTTATAGATTTCATGAACAGAATTTCCAGACCATTTTTAAACCGATTCGTCATGGTTTTTATTGATGATATTCTAATATATTCCCGATATGAGATGGAGCATGCTAAACATTTGAGAGTTGTGCTGCAAGCCCTGCGTAATAAACAATTGTTTGCCAAAATTAGCAAATGTGAGTTTTGGCTTTGAGAAGTCAGCGTTTTGGGACATATAGTATTAGTCGAAGGCATCGAAGTTGATCCGAGTAAAATTTTAGTAGTTATTGATTGGAAACCACCGAGAAATGTATTTGAAGTCAGAAGTTTTTTGGGATTCACTGGTTACTGTAGAAGACTAGTCAAAGGATTCTTGATGATAGCTACTCCGATGATGCGACTATTACAGAAAGATGTGAAGTTCGAATGGTCAAAAAAATCTTAGCAAAATTTCAATCAGTTGAAAGCACTATTGACTGAGGCACCAATTTTAGTTCAACCTGAATCGGGTAAAGAATTGTGATTTTTAGTGATAAATCTTTAAATGGTTTAGCTGGGTGTTGATGGAGGAAGGTAAAATGATAGCTTATGCTTCCAGACAATTAAAGCTGCATGAAAAGAATTATCCGACACATGCTTTAGAGTTGGCAGCGATTGTGTTTGAATTGAATATTTGGCAACACCATTTATATGGTGAAAAATGTCACCTTTATACCGATCATAAGAGTTTGAAGTATTTAATGTCGCAGAAAGACTTGAATTTGAGACAGCGCAGATGACTCAGTTGCTGAAAGACTATGATTTGATTATTGATTATCATCCGGGTAAAGCAAATATAGTGGCTGATGCTCTGAATAGAAAATCTTTGTTTGCTTTGCGAGCATTAAATGCACGATTGTCATTGTCTACTGATGGTTCGATTTTAGCTGGGCTAAAAGCTAAACCGTTGTTCTTACAATAGATTTGTAAAGTTTAGAAATGCGAAGGTAGGTTGAAAGCTAAATGGAAGTTATGTCAATCGATTCCTGATTTAGATTTTTAGATTGGGTCTGATGTTAGCTTACTTTTTAGAGGCAGAGTTTGTGTACCTAGGGATTTAGAGTTGATACTGAAGATTTTGTATGAAGCTCATTGTGGTAGATTGTTTGTTCATCCTTGTAGCACTAAAATGTACAATGATTTGAAACAGATGTATTGGTGGCCTCTAATGAAGTGAGAGATTCCAAATTTTGTATCGAGATGTTTAGCATGTCAGCAAGTGAAAGCTGAACAAAAGGTACCTTCTGGTTTGTTGCAACTAGTGATGATACCGGAGTAAAAATAGGAGCGAGTTATTATGGACTTCGTATAGGGTTTACCCCTATCTCTGAGAAAGAAAGATGCCATTTGGGTTGTTGTTGATCGGTTGATGAAGTTAGAACAATTTATTCTGATACG
The DNA here is from genome assembly GCA_013677275.1 of Gossypium schwendimanii. Taxonomy (NCBI): domain Eukaryota; kingdom Viridiplantae; phylum Streptophyta; class Magnoliopsida; order Malvales; family Malvaceae; genus Gossypium; species Gossypium schwendimanii. Next base: position 26,075,913 of record CM025245.1, read on the forward strand.
TACATATTACTCCCTTGAAAGACTACCTGAGTTATACATCTCTGAGATTATCAGATTTCATGGAGAGCCAATTCTATTATTTCAGATATAGATCCTCGGTTTACGTTGCGATTTTGGAGTAAGTTGTAAGAATCTCTTGGTACGCGGTTACATTTTAGTACTGCATTTCATCCCAAGACAGATGGTCAGTTCGAGTGAGTAATTTAGATACTCGAAGTTATGCTTCATTGTTGTGTACTAGAATTCGAAGGCAACTGGGAGAAATATTTGCCATTAGTTGAGTTCATGTACAATAACAATTATTAGTCAAGTATAAAGATGGCACCGTACAAAGCTTTGTATGATTGTAAATGCTGAACTCCTTTGTACTAGACCGAGCTTAGTGAGAAAAAATACACGGGGTTGATTTGATCTGAGAGACTGAAGAAAAAGTGAAAGTAATTCATGACAATTTAAAAGTAGCTTCAGATCGACAAAAGTCATATACAGATTTGAAATGTAAACATATTTAATTTCAAATTGGCGACAGAGTATTTCTAAAAGTGTCACCTTGAAAGAGAGCTCTTCGTTTCAGTCGCAAAGGGAAGCTTAGTCCGCGATTTATTAGACCATATGAGATCATTGAAAGAATAGGGCCAGTGGCCTATTATCGTCAGAGTTAGAAAAGATTCATAATGTGTTTCATGTATCCATATTACAACAGTATCGATCAGACTCTTCGCAGATCATTTCTCCAGTAGATGTTGAGATTCAGCTCGACATGCTGTATAACAAAGAACCGATCAGAACTTTGGCATGAAGGATTAAAGAGTTAAGAAACAAAAGCATAGCTAAAGGTTCTTTGGCAACGTCATGGGATTGAAGAAGCTACCTGGAAACCCAAGAAAGCTATGAGAAAGTAATATCCTACTTTATTTTCTGGTAAGATTTTCAGGGATAAAAATTTCTTAGGGGGAGAGTTGTAACAACTCATTTTCAGTAAAAGTCTATGGTTTTAGCTTGAATGCATGTTAGTTTTTTTTTATGTTTGATGGACGAAAATGAATGTTTGATGATAGTTGAACAACTTTTGTAAAGGAAATTTTGATGAATTTTTCAATTAGGGATTAGATTAAAAAAATATAAAATTATTCTTGGTGAAATTGTGAAATAATTGAAATGTAGGGATTTCTAAGGGCCTAAGTGATGTTCAGCTATGATGGGTTGGTATTAAATTGCATGAATTTCTATTTTTATGAGTTAAGGACTAATTTGAAATGAATTCAAAATTATAGAGGCAGAAGTGTAATTTTTCCAAAACATGGTTTTTTGATTAAATTGAAAAGAATGAATTTTGAATTATTTAAATTTGATTATATAGATAAAGAAAAACAATGTACGGATTTAGATCGGGGAAAAGAAAATGTATTGGATTAATCGATTTTATTTCTCCGTTTGTGTTTGAGGTATGTTCGTATATTAAATTAGCATTGAATTATGTTTGATTTAAATGCTTTTATGTTATATTTTGGGTATTACGACTCTACGAAAATATCAAACGAAGTTTCGGTGACTTTCAGATCCCGTTTGAACCTTAGGAATATATAGGATACAAATGACATGCCATTAGGGGTTATCGTGTTTTGGGTGCTGATCTTGTATGTCCTACCGGTGGCTGAGTTTCCAGCATGTGTTGTAGTTACTTGACAGCTTGTGTGAGCAGCATCGTGTAGCTACGTCCTGACTAACAACTTGTGTGAACAGACCTACTTATGGCTCGAGATAGAGCATTGATACGAGATATGAGATAGTAATGGTTTCAACCACATGTTGGCCCATGGTGTTCGAGATCCATGCTATTCGATATTATTCTAGTAGTTCAACAGGTGTAAAAAGGGGAGGGTTCAACAAATGCTTCGATAAATGATATTACGAAAGTGTAAAAAGGTATGACATGATGATGTTTTGAATATGCTTAGCAATATACTTGAAAGTATGAATGCTTATAAGTAGTGTGCATAAAAGCTATGATGTTTGAGTTGAATTGTTAAGCTATGTGATTAACTAACTTGAAAGGTTGTTGTGGCTTAGGCTAATGCCAAGACTTGTTGGATTGTCTCAAATTATTTTTATCCTTATATATTGTAATGGTAAGCTTTGTTTATGAATTACAAACTTACTAAGCATTATATGCTTACTTCGTGTTATTTCTTTTGTATTTCTAGATAATCAGAAGCTCGTTCGAGTTGGAAGTTGTGAAAGATCCATCACACTAACCATCGACTAAATCGGTAGATTTTGATGATTTTGAGTCATGTTTATAATGACATGTATAGGTGTCTTGTTTAATGAATTTAGCCATTATGTGTAGCTTGCATATATGTTATCTTGGTTGATGAACTAGTTGGTATGATATTAAGATTATATGGTATTTTGTATGGTTGTTAATATGATGTTGTGTTGGTTAAGATGATGGTAAGGAAATGTTGATGGAAATGGTAAGGTACCTATTAATGGTTGGTGTGGAATGAATGTAGCATGATGTTGAGAATGGCTAGTTTTGGTAGTTTGGAAGTGATCATCTTTTAGTCAAATTGGTATGGTATATGCTAGTTAGGAAGATGGTCATTTTGTATTGGTTGTACATGAGTTTTTGGAATATGATCATTATGGCAAATGGGATAGTGAAATTGTTCAATTGGTTGTTTAAATGATGAATGAATTGGATAGTTGTTTAAATGTGAAGTTATGGTGCCATTTTGGCATATTGGTTGAATAGATAGTTTCTAGGTTGTTAAGCTTGAATTTACATATGCTAAGTGAGTTTTGAATGCTTGTCTATATGTGTATTTGGCTTGTACAAGTGGTAGGAAATTGGGTGAGAAAATGGCTTGAAAATGCCCTATTTTTTGTCCATACAGGCAGAGACACGAGCATGTGTCTCAGCTGTGTGTGACACACGGCTGGCAACATGGCCATGTGTCCCTTGTAGCTATCAAAGGGTTGCAAGTCAGTGAGTTACATATGTAAGGACACAGGCATGTAGGGTTATTTCGAAGTGTACATGGCCTGGCACACGGGCATGTAGCTTGGCCGTGTGACCCAAGTCAGTGAGTTACATGGGAAAGGACATAGGCTAGGACACGGTCGTGTGTCCCTAATTTGAATTTCCACACGGCCTGATCACATGGCCATGTGACCCCTTCAGTTTGAAAAATTTTGCCTTTTTCTGAAAAATTCCATATGTTTACGATTTAGTCCCAAATCATTTCTAATGTCTTTTTAGGACTTCGAGGGCTCGTATAAGGGACCGTATTTATTTTTTTGATTGATGTTGTTATGATTTACCTTGTGATGAATTTGTGATAATAAATTGTTCGTTGTATGATGTTATGCTTCAGTGCAAGCTATAATTGGGGCTTTTCAGTGAGCTCCTGATGCCAATATTGGTCCTGCGAACCATGGATTGCCACTGTAGCATTTGGGAGCTTTAGGTGGTAAGGCATTTAGTGGTGTTAGAGGAACTGATCGTACCAAGGTTGAATATTGGCTTGAGGGTGTTGGGAAAATCCTTGAGCAGACGGCATGTTCTAATCATGACAAGTTGGGATGCACTGTGTCCTTACTCATCAATGATGGCCATCATTAATGGAACACTGTGAAGCATTATGAATCAGTTATCATGGGAATTCTTCTTGGGAAATTTTAAGAAGTTCATGGGCTAGTAGTAAATGGAATCTCGCAAATTTGAATTCAACAATTTGGTAGAAGGCGAGCTATCTGTGGCTGAGTATGAGGCAAATATGTCTGACTAAGCCAATATGCATTAGATATGGCCTCATAGAAGAAGGATCTTTGTCAGAGGTTTCGCTTTGGACTGTATAGTGATATCCAACTTTATTTGGTAACTCATGACGCCGTGAACTTCGACGAATTGGTTGACAAAGCTAAAGCCATCGAGGAGTTTATGGCTCCACAAATTGAAGTTAGAGCAGGAAAGCAAGTGTCTTGGCGGACAACCAAAAAGGATCATGTGTAACAGCACTAACTCGTATCCATTGTCGGATTAGGGTTTCAGAGCATTACCGAACAATTAAAAATTTTAAACTTAATTTCATTCAATAACATAAACATATCATAAACAATCATACTTATACATCCCTAAATCGAGCCCTTGATGCCCTAGAAATACCTTATAAATGACTCAAGACAGAATTAAAATCATCTGGAAAGTATAGGAAAAATCAAAAAATTTTGGAAACAGGGGTCACATGGCTAAGACACACGCCCTTGTCTCAAGCCGTGTAACATTCAAACTAGGGACAAACGGACATGTCCTCCCTCATGTGACTCTCTGAGTAGGGTCACACGGCTGTGTCATGAGCTCGTGTGCCAGGTCGTGTAACTCTTTGAGTTGACCCACACGTCCATGTGTCAGGCCGTGTGCTAGGCCATGTAACTCACTAACTTGGATAAAAAAAGGAACTCTTAGATGACACACGGCCATGTCCCCAGGCCGTGTACCCCATACGGCTGAGTCACATGCCTGTGTCTCGGGCCGTGTGGACCCAAATTTGCCTAAAATCAAGCCATTTCCTATATCATTTCATGCATAAACTTTTAGGTATTTTGCGTACATATTCAAGGCATCAAAACCCTATCAAAACATACATATAATAGCCATTTCAAGATTCCTAAATTAGCAAACCAATATGTCATCCAAGGCACCTCAAATGCATTCATCACCACTTATCTAATCATGGTAATTTTACCACATTTCAATCATCAAGTTCTAGTTCAAAACTTACCAAACATGCCACAAATTTACCATTACCATACCATATCAAATATACCGTAAAATTCATTCCAAACATGCATCATAAGTTAACTAAAATGACACAACCAAGCAAAGTATCAAACGGTACCAAACCAAGATAACATCCATAACTTATACAAGCTAATTCACCAATTAACCATTCAACAAAATGACATTACAATTCAACCTATACATGTCATTATAACCTTGGCCAAAACATTCAAAAAATACCGATATTTATGTTGGATAGTATGATAGATCTCCGACGAGCTTTCAAACTGATCGAGCTTCCGATAATCTATAAAACATATGAAAGAAAATACGTAAGTCTTTAATGCTTAGAAGCTCATATAACTTAAACAAAACTTACCATATCATTTGCATAATGTAAATAGCATAAGTATAACACCAACTAAGACCATAATCTTGGCACAATGCCTATACAACATCATCAAATCCACAAGTTAGTGCATTTGTACATGGTTCAAATGAATTCATCCATAGCAAGTATTTTATACATGTATTTACATCATTTGGATCACCATTCCTTTTCATAGGTTCATGATACATTACATTTGAACACTTACCATTTCTTTTCCTTTTCATACCTTTGAACCATCTAGAATTTCATCGGATACTCGAGAAAGCTCACACGAAGTGTGCCTTTACATAACCGTAAACTTTCCTTTACATCATTGCTCACACGAGCTGTGGGTTGGAATGTAAGCTACACAATGGTGCTCACATGAGCAATAGAGTATTCGCAACAAATGCAGAACCTAAGTAATCTGTAGGACATTCAAGACCAGCACCCGAAACATGAAATTCCTAATGACATGTCATTTGTATTCTAAGAATTCTTAAGGTTCAACCGGGTTTCTATAACCGTCATAGCATTGATTTATTCATTCACTGATCAACTTACATTATAAATAACATAATAACATAAGATTTGAAATAGCATTAATATGATAACCAATTATATGAACTTACTTCGACAACTAAGGGCGTAGAAGTTAAAACGAGCTATTCCAAAGTTTTTGCTTTGCCTTGATCTAGATCCGTACGTGGTTTATCTTGACCTAAATAGATAATTATATTTAATTAAGTACTTTGATTGACCTTAAACATTCAATTCAATCCACATTTCATATTTATACAAAATTACCATTTTGCCCCTAAAATTTTAACTTTTCACAATTTAGTCCTTAAGCTCATAAATTGAAATCTAAGCATTTTAATCCTCCATTCAAGCTAATCAAATTTATTAGGAACTTATATCAACCCAGATAAACCATCATTTCCTAAATTTAACATGAATTTTTACCATTTTTATAAATCAATCCCTAAATACAAATTTCTTCAAAAATCACTTTACAAAACTTTTTTATTCATCAACAAAGATTCATAATCTAGAATTTAACATCAAGAACCATACAAAAACATTAATGGCATAACCCTCAACCTTTAACAGTTTAAAAAATTGATCCCCGAGATGCTAGATTAAGTTAAAACGACCTCAAAAACATAAAAATTATTAACAATAGGGCTCGGAATTAGTTACATGCACACATGTATTTTCTCATTACCACACTTCTTATTTTTAATCGATCAACTGTGTTCATCTCATATATATATATCACAATTATAACATTACATAATATAAACATTATAAACAATTACAAAACAGATATATAATAAGATAGGTAATTTAAAAAAATTGCCAACCAAGGTTTCCATGGTTTTATTTCTAGAAAATAATTGCAAAAAGAAAATTATATAATTTTTCACCACAAGGCATTCCTTAGGTCTTCAACCGCCACCGCATCTTTTCCTCATCATGGACTCCTTTTTGGAAAAATTATATTTAAGTCCTATGTTCATTTCCAGCTCACAAGAATTCTATAAATTTTTAAAAAAACATAGTAACGAATGTGACACTTTATTGTTTTTTTATTTTGTTTTTGTTTTGCCTCTTTTCTCCTCAATTGAACCTCTAGTTGTCGTATTCGATAGCTGTAGATTTCGTCGTTGGCCTTTCATGTCGATTTCAATATCAAAGAAGAGATTTCCTTCTTCTCAATGACTTCTACAATTCAAATCTTTTAGAAGTTAGTTTCAAATCTTCTAAAACAATGACCAAAACTTCAAACTACTCTTTCGTCAATCCCCTTTTTGCATTGTCAGATCATTACTAGTTAGACATATTGTTCCCCACAATTAAACATACCACCTCACCGTTCGAATCACCGAACGGAGTCACGGAGCTTCTAACCTGAACTCAAAGTTCTCTTTTCCTCTTTTGCTTACTGCTGATTCAATCTAAAAAATAAATTATTTTTTTCTTTTTCAAATTTTTTTACAACTACTTATTTGTTTTCAGATTTGAAAACATAACCACATATTGTTTTTGGTTTCTCTCTCCCCCCTCCCCCAAACATCCTTTTTTGTTTTATCCTTAAAAGTTAAAATATTTTCTTACCCAACATTGTTTTCAGATTTGAGAACATAGCCACATATTATTGTTGGTTTCTCACACCCTTTTTTTTATTTTTTTATTTTTTTTAATTTTTTCAATCTCTAATCCTTTTACATGACATTAATTTTAAAAAAAATAACCGGTGTCACCTAACACACTGGTGACACCATTAAATTTTTTTATTTTTTTCCACAGTTTATATCCATATTTTCACGGGTATCTAAATAAATACAAATGGGTGTTATTTGACATAGTGGCGATACCAAAAAAATAATTTTTTAAAAGCCTAATGATTGTGTGATGATTAACCAAAAAGGAGGGTGATGTCGTTGGTATGTTAGGCAGCACTGGCATCTACTATAGCAAATGACTCATCCCCATAATTAACTTTTTCCCATCTCATTTTTGTAAATAATTAATTTTTTTAATATTATTTTTTATAAAAACAACTTATTTAATTGAAATAGCATTATTTTTCATTATTTAAATAATTAAAAAAACTCACCCAAATTTATCACCGAAAAAGATCTACCAATAATAAATTCCGATTGATTGAATTATATTCATGTTCAAGCTCTTGTAAATGTAATTTATAAAATTTTAAAAATATTAACATTTCTAATGTTTTTTTTAGTAATTTTTTTATATTTTTCTGCAATTTTTTTATATTTTTAGTAAATGTTATAATGATACTTTTTTAATTTTTTCTATTTTAAAAAGATCTGTTTAGAGTTTTTTTCAAAAGAGGATGTCATTGTGATGTCATTTTGTAGTTGTTGTATTTGTCATATGGCATTTATATCTAAATTAATTTGGCATCTCTTTTTAAGCTCTTTCAACATATTCCGCCAACGCAAATGTTAGTCAATGATCCTCAATACAAAATTGAATCTTTTGGTTCCTTTAGCAATTGTTTGTGGAAAACCTTTTTTCTTTTCAACAATTAACATGTTTATATTTAATGCATTGCATGTTAAAGATATCTGTTTATCCATCATCTCATCATCCCAAAGTTGATGAGACATTATCTTTTTCTTTTTGTTGTATTCTACATTTTCATGGTTAAATTATTTGTTTAACTCGAAAGTTCATCAAAAATTTAAGAAGGTTTGGACAAAAATATTATGTGTAAAAAATAGACTTGGATTAGTCATTTAGAAATATGAGTGAGATCGGACAAATTTGTAAGTCTATATTTTGGGTTGAGCCGAGTTTTGATAACATAAAATATATTAATACCATGCTTAAGTTCAACCTGAACCCAACCTAGCTCGATCCATGTTGGGGTTTATGACTACCTCTTCCAACAATATCGCCCCAAATTTCATACCCGTATTTTTCTTTGAAAATATAATACAAATTACCATTATACCCAACACTTATCGATAATAAAATATCTTTTAATCTTGCATTCCAAGTTTTATATGGCTTCCATTCTACAATCAAATGGCATTATGCCACAGATGTTTTTAAGGGTGTTAATCGGATATATCCATATGTCCTAGTAAAAATCTCGTGAAATTTCTTAAAATTTTGATATTAATTATTTTA
>CM025245.1:26087457-26117863 GCA_013677275.1 Gossypium schwendimanii
AAAAATATCATATTAATTTTAAATAATTTGATTAATTTAATTTTACTTGATCAAAATTAATTTTCCTAAAAAACTCTAAGATTTTCCAAATTAAATTTTCAAGAAAATTCTTTAATTAATTTTTCTAGTTGAACAATTCTTAGGACTGCCTAATTTAATTCCACATCGAATAAATCGACTAAATTAAATTATTTCTAAAGTCGTAGAATTTTTTTTCTGATTTAAATGCAATCCGATTGAGTTTTTGTTGAGTTAGTGGAGGTAGCAATCAGACATATACAATTAGACTCTAATAATTGCAATTATGTCCAAAAGCATTGTTTTGATAATTCGTAATTTAATAAATCATGGAGTTAGTCCACAAGAATTACCATAATTGAAAACTCCTTATTGTATACTCTTTACGAAAGAAATTCATCCAACTGCTTTGTCCAATGACTTCGTCATGTCTGTGTTACCCTCATATGATATCTTTGATTTCTTTGAGTTAAATCTGTTCACTCAATACAATATTATTTTATCTCATTTTCGCCATTGTGTCTTCTTAATGATTAATATGACCACTGTCAACAAATGACTGTGATAAATTGTTTGTTCAAGAACAAGCAACCCTGGCCACCTTCCATATTTATCAATCCACACAATGTCAATGAGAGGATATCGTTAACTCTTTAATCGAGCTATGAATTCCATTGTTTCTAGTAAAGTCATGCCATAATCAAGTCTTGTACCCAACATACTGACCATGGGTTCGATCATCTTTAGAGCATAAGCCTCCACTTATATCAAAGCACATGAATTACATATGCATGGTCAGTGACCAACACAAGATTTAGGTAAGTCACATCATGAACATCAAAAGTGAAATAATTCATAAACGGATTCAAAATTAATTCCTCTTAGGTCCAGTCCAATGTATCATTCTTCCAATGAATACATCTAGGTCTCTACCCGTGGAGTCAACTATTCCGATAGCCAATACTAGTCATCTCCCATATTGGAATTGTAGATGACATAATAATTCTTCTAAGTATTTGAATCAAATGTTCACTATGATCCTTTTACGAGATTACGGACTCGTTTAGATTATCTACTGAAGTAAGTTATCTTTCGCAATATAAATATTCTTACAGTGCCACTTATCATCAGTTTGAACTTAGACAATCAATGAGCTAATATTTGTTTGTGACAATTTTGTTATGAATGCAAAACATGAAAGAAAAAACACTAAAGATATCACAATGAAATGTGAAATTAAATTTATTTATTTATTCATCGTTAATATACATAGAAAATAGTTACGTGTTTACTACAATATGAGCACATTTCCCAACAAGTTCGTCATCACAAATCTCTTTTGTAGTAGAGTAAGAAGATTCAACAAAAGGCACAAAGTCATATTTACTTTCTTCTCTAGTTGGATATTGAATTGAACATTAGAAACCCTCATGATCTTTTAAACTACACAATAACATTTCACAATAGGTGAGAGATCAATTGTACTCCTCTTTTCGTTTGGTCATCCCTTCTTGAAATGGCATACTAATTTATGCCAACTTTCCCATCATAATATGTTTTTTGGATCATTATTTCCACGAAATTGTGAAATAGAGAACTTTGGGGTAGCCAAAGAAGGCTCTTCACGATCATTATTAACCAAAGTCTCACCATTCGTGTGAGGTGCACCTTTAACATTATTTGCATGGAGTTTCTATTGGTCATCCTCATCTCCCCAATTACGATTCAGACGCTCAATTTGGGTACTCAGACGTTCCAATTTTTTTTCTAATTGTGTCTAGAATAGTGTTTCATTTCTAATCTCGAGCATCTCGATCCCTTGACCCATTTGTAACTTTTCAATCATGGTATCACGAATCATTATGAAAGCTTGAAAAGAACACAACACTCAAGAAAAGAAAAATTAAGCAAACCTCACTATTATGCAAGTCTTTTAAAAGTGTTTATATCAACCAATCAGAATGTGTTCATCTAACTAGCAATGCAAACCTAATGACACTAGGATTCCAAAATTGGCTAGACACCAACTAATTGTGTTGCACAGAGAAAGAATGCTCAACGTGTTTTAACCTACTAACAAAAGAAATAATAAAGTGTTAAAATGCATAAAAAATAAAAAGAAAAAGCAAATGAAAACCAAGGCTAAGAGTCAATAAAAATCATTGAAAACCCGAAAATTTTGCAGCAACTTGATAAACTCTATTCGAGGTGTTCCTGATTTCCAAAAACTATGAAATTTAAACTAGAGCCTCTTAAAATAATGTAGATATGATATAGAAAGTTTTGACACAAAATTCAATCAAGAGAATATTTTTTTTTATTTTTCTACTTTGTCCATTTTTCGATCATTTTTTGTGAGAAATATTTTTAAATATTCTAAGAGAGTTCCAAAAAGTAGTATATAAAATTTTAGATTGTTTGGAAAACGTTTACCTACTAAAAAATATTTTTTTTGAAAATTTTCTAGGTAAAATACTGCTTTAAGACTATTTTACTGGAAATCAGTTTATGAAAATATAAAAACCACCCAAAATGCCTAAGAAACTGAAACCAAATGATAAAAGTTCACGCAGAATAGGATCGTATGTTTGTCTAAGTCATAGGTTTGGCCTAGGGCTCTAGACGAATGAAGGAAAACTTGGAGTTTGACACAACCTGAAACACAAACAAATCCAAGTCAGGTTTATGAATTAAAAAAAGTAATTAAATTAAATAATTAAGATGAAAGAAAAAAAAATGGTTAAATAAATCAAAGATTTGACCAAGTAAACAAGAACAAGATAGAATAAAGAAGAAAATAAAGAAGCTAGATGGAAAGTGGTGTGTAGAAGTCCTAAGGAGCTTTGGAAACCAGATGAATCCACAATACCTTAAAACGACTCTAATTTTCCCTCTAAGAAAGAAAATTTTGCAAGAAAAAGCTTGAAAATGATCCTCACAATCTGAAAAGGTTGTTAAAACTCCTTTAAAAGAAAACTCAAGAAAAATTCTTAAAAAGAAAACCTAAAGAGAAGTTTATTAACTCAAAGTGAATAATGAATATATTGATTGAATTGTGTACAGTGAAAAGTCCTTTATACAGGCTGGCAAAGAATATCTAAATAAAACTCTCAAGTATACTTAAACTTTTGTTAATCTAAACAAGTAATTTTGAACTAAATTTTGTTGTTGACATAAAACTCCTAAATAACTTAAAACATTTAAAAATTATCCAAAATTTAGAATAAATAAATAATAAAATAATAAGACTTAATAAATACAATATTGGGCTCATATATAATAAAGATTAAGCCTAAAACTTAAATCCAATATTTTTTAAACTCAGATAAAAAGCCCAAAACTCATATTTTTCGTAATAATATTGTTTAGAAATTTTGCTCGCACAATCTTCACTAAAATGATCATAACTTGAGTTCCTGAACTATAAATCGAGTGATTCAAAGTTCATTGCAAAGCTAAAAGATAGATCTCCTATTGATAAATAGACATATTGACCCAAAAATGCCTAGATCCTTTCAAAACTTCATTGCAAGTCAACTGATTGTAACATGGCAAGGCGTGTGGGCTTGATTGGGGTCCTTGAAGTGTAACGCCTAAGCTTGTTAGCATCTTTCACTTGTGCTTGTCATCATGGATTGGGATTTTAAGCCCACAAGCAAAATTGATCCATTGTAATTCATCATTGCTCAATATTGAACTCCAATGTCTATCATCTTGGACATTCAGCTTTTCTTCTCAAAATTTCTTCATGATAAAGTCTTGAATGAATAAGTTGAGTTTTGACTTCAATTGCTTAGATTTGGATTTTGCTATTTAGCCTTGAGGGAAACTGAGCCCATCATGTTCTTGGGCCTTGAAACTTGTATAATCATTTGTGTTGTGATTTCTCGAGTCCTTTATGGTTCATTTTGTTTTTTTTTTCCTAGCAACTACACCTCTATTTTTTTCAGGTTTGTTATGTTATGTCCATTGAAACCGTAGCAAGGACCTACAAAGGGTTCTCAATGATTCAAGGTGATTTGTTCGCTTTGTTTGTTGGCAGCCTTTATCCCGACGTGCTTGATTTGTTCGCCGTGAGGTTTTAGTTTTGCTTTGCTCCCTTTAGATCATGGAGGCATGATGCAAGTGTTGTTTTCTTTTCCTAGTATGGCTTGGTTTTACACCAAGCATGTCTACTATGTCTTTGGTTGTAATTTGTACTGAGCATACCAATGTTTTTGGGGTCTTTTTTATCCTTTTTATTTGTATCGATGTTACAATCAATGATTTCTTCCTTTGAACAAAAAAACTTCATTCAAGGTGTATTTAGGATCTATTTTTTTCATGTAAAAGGTTTTACTGAAAACATTTTCATTATTTTCCCATGTTTGTTTGGTAACTCATTTTCCAAGACACGGTAAAATAAAGGCTATTTTTTTAGGAAAATGCCTCACGCTCTATAATCTTATAAGACATTTTCCAACCTTTACTCCTCTAATCCCTTACCCTCAAAACATCCCATATTGTCTTCCAATCAAGAACCATCATCGACATTGGTGCTTCTCCCTCTCTGGCAATGAGAACATAGGTGAGATATCTTTGGCTATGGGTTTCTGAGTTTCTAGGTTTTTCTTCATTTTCAATTTCCTTTCTAGATTTTCTATTTCCATCTCATTTCTTCCTTTATGATCTTCATTTCCTTTGCTTTAGTTTTGATGATTTTCCATCTTCTGTAGCATATCTTTGATATCTTCCTATTTCTAGTTAAACGCTCACCTTGAATCTTTTTTTTCCTTTTATTTTTTTTTCCTCTGTCTAATATACTTAAAAATTATTCTATTTGATTTTTACCACTTTTTTATGCTTAATTTTCTTTTAAGGAATGTTGCATTTTCTTGTATTACTTTTTGTCTCTCGAGTAAATCAATGTAGATATTTATTCTTTATGTTATTTATGCTTCCAAATTAAGAACAATTTGGTGATATGTTATAATGGTAGAAACTTTCATTGGGAATCCTTTTAAAGCGGAAGCTTTTTTGTTTTCAATTATTTTTTTATACCATTGTTAGTCAAATTATGCATACCTTAGATGTTCAGTTGTCAAAGGGATGGCCCTTTGTAGTTGTGTTTCCATGGTATCATAGGCTTTGGATTGGTCAGTATATAGCAGTCTTTTTCCAAGAAGATCATTTGTAGCAATCAACGTAACCTTGAAAAAAGTAAACATCACTTGTGAACTTCATTATAATAAATATATTCTTTTGAAATGAAAGAAAAAGTAAAAAACTTGGTGAAATATTAGGGGTTGTGCCATAGAGGTAGAAGCTAGCACATTAAACATGTCTCTTTTTTTAAAAAAAAGTAAAAAAAAAAAAACATGGTGAAATATTATGTTAGAAAAAGCATCCTAATCATATACGATACCAACATGCATTAGTTTGATGACATGGTAAGATAACAAATAATCATAGTTCCTTGGAAAAGAAGTAAAATTTCATCTAACCAAGTTATAAAGTAAATTATGGTTAAAATTTCACTACATTTAATCCATCTTCATGGAAGCCATAACCTGAAAAATGAAGTTAAGTTACTATGATGAACATACTATAAATAGAAAACTAAGAATTAAAAAATATAAATATGACATACATCTTTTGAATGAGGACATTCATAAAACTAGCATATGATATTTCTCAATATTACCCAACTAACATATTTGACTGTACATTTTACTTTATGGCATGTATTTCATTTTTTTATTTTATATTATTGAAAATTTTGTTTGTTAATACCATAAGTACATATTGAAGGCTAGAAGTTGAGTTAATTTTCACTATTCATATTAATATAAAATGAAATTAAAAAATTGCTTGAATTCATTTATGAGCTCAATACTTGTGTGTTAATACCATGTTTTTCTTTTTCTTTCCTTTTAAAAGTGATATCAATGAAGACGAAGGGGTTTGATGACGATTATTTTTTGTAATGATCAAATACTTGGGGTCATGGCTTTAATTTTAGTTTTTGGGGCCCTTTGGATTAAAAGATTAAAAACTAGGAAGCAAATTGCTTGTCACCTTTGTGTGAATCGAGACTATGAAAGAGAAAATTATTGATGTGAGCCCATAATTGATTTAAAAATTACAAGTCACGCATATGCCCAATCGTTTCTGAACAAATACTTGATAACAAAAAAAGATAACGAAATCTCGATATCAATAATTTGTACGAGGAAGGAACCAATGCTATTGGAACATGACCCGTTTTCTATATGATAAACAATTGAAACAAGAGTTGGACTTGAAAGACCTTAACCCATTGTTTATGAAAGAAACAAAAATCGTAAGTATAGAAGAAATAAGGTTAACGCCACAAGACAAAAGCTCTGATAAGTTCGATATGATTGTTCTTAAGAACTCAAGAGAAATCTCTTACATATATATTGATTCAGCAACCTTCAAATTACAAAATGAGCAACTATTTATAAACTACTCTAGGTATGTGAATAGCCAAACTGGCCAATAAATATAGTTTCTGGAATGTTCTAATTTTGCATGAATTTTATAAATGCATGCAATTTATGAAAAGTCACATAATCTCCCCCCATTCATACATGTATACTTAATATGCAATGAAATCTTCAAAAGTCACATTTAGCCCCCAATTTGGCCGGTGGAAATGAATGAACATGTGGTGGCCGAATAGTCACATGTTGTACATGAATGTAATGTTTCTAGAATCCCTTCAAATTTCATGTTTAGCTCCCGTCTTGGATGGTGACAATTGAATGAGCTTTGGTTGAACGAATAGTCACTTTACATACATGGATGTGAATATACTAGAATTCCCTCCTTTAAATTTTTCCATTGAATGCTTGAATCCTTAAGTCTTAAGTTTTTATATTCTTGAATTTTGGTTGGAAGTTGAAAGATCTTCATGGAAAATGTACGGTCAATAAGGTACCTGCAAAACACTATAAATAGAACCTCATTTCACAACTCAAATCATCCAAACGCATAAACTAAAATATTATAACTATAACAAAAATATTAAAACAAACAAACAAACAAACTAGAAAAACAACTTCCTTATTTAAAATGTGAATTTGAAAGAAAAACTTATTGGGAAACGAATAAAACCTTGCAAGGTTGTTGTTCCATGTTAAGTCCAGAATACAAAGTGGATTGTTCCAACTTATAGCAAATGACTTGTATGAGAACATTGAATTCCTCATTTAGTTTTCTAGCCCTTGCCCTTGTAATTTGCCCTGTAGGTACTTGCAACACATCTCCGAACTCATGATTAGTCCCTTTTTGAAACAAGTAACAGAATTTTCACATTTGGTCCTAAAGTCGTACCCATGCTCACATCAATTATATTAATAGTATTTTATATAGAGGTGACCAGCATTGTATTGATGTGATAAGGATGAGTTCAATTACTTTTTTTTTTAATTTGTATGACATTCTTACTAGGAACAATTTGTTACAATCAACTAGATCTGTGAATGTTAGGGAGCAAGTGGTTATATTTTTACATATAATTGGTCATAATGTAAGGTTTTGAGTGAATGGATCAAGATATTATAGATCAATTAAGACAATTCATCGTTACTTTAGGGTTGTATTGAGAACTATTTTGAAATTGCATAAACTAGTCATTAGATTACCTGATGAGTCAACTCCTAGTGAAATAAAAAACAATCCAAGGTTTTGTCCTTTTTTTAAATATTGCATTAGAGCATTAGATGGAACTCATGTTTGTGCATTTGTTCCACTTAGCATTCAAGGAAGATTTCGTGGCCGTAAAGGGGGGATGACACAAAATGTATTGGATGTCATTACATTTGATTTGAAATTTTCCTATGTTCTAGCTAGTTAGGAAGGTAGTGCACATGATTCTCTTATTTTAAGTGATGCACTTCCATGCCCAAGAGGATTTAGAATTCCGTAAGGTAACAATTAACATTAATTATACAAAATAGTTCAATTAATATCTTAATTTATTAGTAATAATTATGTTTTGTAAATTTTAAGTAAATATTATCTTTCTTATGCTAGATATGGCATCCAAAATGGATATATTTCTCCCTATCGTCGTGTCCAATATCATTTAAAAGAGTTTAGTAATCAGCAACCAGAAAATGCAAAGGAACTCTTTAATCTTCATCATTCTTCATTGTGAATCACTATTGAGCATGTTTTTCAAATTTTGAGGAAATGGTTTTCTGTGTTAGATGTTGAACCATTTTGGAATTTCAAAACTCAAGTAGAGATAATGTTGGCTTGTTGTATCATTCATAATTATATAATGGGAGTTGGTCCTAATGATTTACTTAATCAAGGATTATATGAGGAGTCTAAGCCTGATTTGATAATATCAACTCTTACGGAGCGAGAAGAAAGAGAATAAACAAGAGAATGGTCTACTAAGAGAGAGGAAATTGCACAAACTATGTGGATTGATTATATGGCTAGAAACATTAGTTAGGTTTAGGTCTTAGGGTTAACATTTCTACGTTATGTATGTTTTAATATTAAAATTGTTTTTTTTTTCATGTTGGTTGGATATTGATATTGAAATTAACTTGTTGGATATTGAAATTATTATGTTTTAAGCTTGCTGGATATTAAAATTATTGACAATGCAAATTATTAATGAAGAATGGGTAAGGACAACAAATAAGGGACAATAAAGCAATTCAGGTGGACAAAACCAATGAAACATCTTTTTCTTGAATTTCTTACAGAGGAGGTCCAAAAAGGAAATAAAACGTCTAACACTTTCAAAGAAGTTTCTATTAATAGTTCTGAAGTTCCATAACTTCACTTTACGTGCACAAAAAGGTTAAGAACCTTACCCGCTTGTTGGTTTCCCTACTTTTCCAGGTCCATCCTCAAGAAGTTTGCTCCATGCAACACCTTCCATAGTTACTCCTTCTTCGAGCTACCGAAGAAGATAAAGAATAAGAGAATTTGGAACAAGGTTGAGAAGAAAATCATCCTTGGAAGCCATCTCTCAATTATTTATAGCCCTTCCTACTCTAATTCTAATCTTATAAGAGTCATACATGGCTAATTATTATGTCTCCCACTAAGGAACCGACCAATTCCATCCTAATCGAACCAAAATTGGATCTTAACCATGTCTAATTTAGTTTCTAGTTTTCCTATTTCTTCCAATAGAGGTCGCCAACTTGCAACCTCTTTCAATTTAGTCCTCTATTTATTCCAATTTTATAGGTTATTAGAAATTCGGGTATTACATTTTAGGTCTCTCTTGAATTGGGTCCAATTATATCTGTTTTCTCGACTTTTGATCCAACACTTTATAATTTAATCCAACCCAATATTTTTTTTCTATTTCCCAAAATAAATATTATTTAGTTAGTTAATTTAATTATTCGAATTAACTCAAGTAATTTCCAATTAAATAATTTTCTCAACCCAATTCTAATTCTGTTAAAGTCATGACACCTTTATCGTAAAAGAATCTATAAGAAATATATTTAATTTCCACATTCATTAGGTTCATAATGACTAATCAATTTAATTCCATTTTTGAATTTCAATTATATAATTATAAATAATTAAATAATAATTCAAAAACCCTAAATTAATTCTCAAGTCATTTCTATACTTAGTGAGAAAATGCATTCATTTGAGAATGTGACTTATTTCTCCAACTTCATCATTTATGTTCATTTGGTTTTCCATGCAATTTATTTCATATTTCAAAGAGCTAGCAAAGAAACCGATTGGACATATATAATTAGGGCTCAAATAATATATAGTTAAGTTCCAGCTTTTCGCCTATTAATTATAAACTTATTATTCACGAAGTCATTCCACTATAGTATTGTGACTAAGTTCTCCCTAATTACATACCATTACGAAAGCTACTTAAAAAATGCTCACCTAATGACCTTGCCATAGGTGTGTTACCCTCACATGATATTCTTAATCTCTTTGGGATAAATTCATTCTCCCAATATGGTCATATTTCATCTCATGGTAACCATTATATCTTCCTTTCATGAAAAGTCAATCACTATCAAATAGTAATCAAGTCATTTATCACAAATACAAATCACTCATTGCCATATTTACTTTTCATCTATCATATAATGTCAATGAGAGGATATCATTTACCCATTAGATGAGCTATGAATTCCACTATTGTGAATGATGCTACATATTGTAGAAGTCGTATACCAAATGCACTGGCTCTCAGTTCCTTATCTATTTGAACTTAGGCTTTTACTTCTATTAAAGTATACAAGTCATGCATACATAGCCCATCATCCACATTGGATTAAGGCATGTCACACTACAAATGTCACAAGTGAATAAATCCATAAATGAATCTAGGATCTATTCTACATGAGTCTTGACTGATGTACTATCAATCTAATCAGTCACATCTCTATCTCTATCTTTAAGGAGTTATTCGCTCTGGTGTTCAAGACAAAGCATCTCCCTAACTGAACTTGATAGACAACATATTAGTATTTTAATCAGTTTGCTCATTTCTGATTAAAATAAGGAAATATTTAGGTTAGTCTACTAATACAATCTATATTTTCATATTACAATCTTGCCACGCAATATCGCTTAGTATTAGTTAAACGCTAGATTATCAAGGAGTTAATATTTGCTTCCATTTTTCTTTGCATGTAAAAAAATCGAGGAAAATATACAAAGGGTATTAATGTAATCAATGAATATTTTTACTAAACTAATTTATTCAAAAAAATATATATATAAAATGAATATACAACACTTAGGACACCAAATCCAATAGTATCTCACTTGCCTTAGTGAAGTAGATGAGCCATATTTTGCATTTTCATACCCTTTACATGTTTCTTAAAACTTCTAGCTATCAGAGTCTTGGTAAACAGGTCTACAAGTTTGTCTTCTTATGCGACTTTGACTACATTCATTATTTTGTCTACTATTGCCTGTTTGGTGATGTGATACTTTCTATCAATGTGTTTTGTCTTCTTTTGGTTTATGCTTTACTTAGTGTTAGCTATTGCTACACTATTATTGCAATGTAGTGTGATAGCTTTTTTCATACAAGGAACAACTTCAAGATTCATAAGGAACTTTCTAAGTCATATTGTTTCTTTTGTTTCCTTAGAAGTAGCCACATATTTGACTTCCTTAGTAGAGTCAACAGTACAACTTTATTGGACAATTTTCCAAACTATAGACCCACCGCTTAGGCAAAGAAAGCTTGATGTCCGTGAATCTCAACACATTTGGAAGTCAAAATTGATATATCCAATTGGATTGATATCTCCTCCGCAATACACAAGCATATAATCCCTCGCTCTCCGTAAATACTTGTCAATGTCTTATATCAAAATTCACTTGATATTGATTCACCAACCCTACTGTGAAATAGATATCTAGATGTGTGCTCAACATAGAATACATGAGATTTTCTACTGCCAAAGCATAAGGAACATTTCTCATGTATTCTTTTTCTTTCACCATCTTAGGACAGTCCTCCAAAGAAAGATGAAAGTCCAATGCAAAAGGTTGAGTTCCCTTCTTCGAATCGGTCATTATATAACATTCCAATATCTTGTCTATGTTTGAAGTTTGTGTAACACCCCAAAATAGGCCCTAATAGTTTTAAGGGTACTTTAGGGATTTTTGCTTTAGTATGCTCAGAATTTTGTAAGCATGGTAGTCGTAAATATTTTTGTCTATGACATTTTGAAAATTAAACCTATTTCTAAAAATAATACTGAAAATGCTTTTAATTTTGAAATAACAACTGATTTGTAGAAGGGTAAAAATTATGAGTGTTTATGAAGCAGTTTTACCAAATTTTAAAAATGCAACATAAAATCATTACCCGCCTACAGATTTCACATTAACTCTTGTCCTTTGCTAGTTTGCGCTGTCCCTTACTCTCCCAACATCTCATCTTTGATTTTCTTTATTAAAGCGTCATCCTTTTGATTCCTATCATCACCCAAGTCATTAATCTACATAATATTTCAAGAAAACACCCTAAAATCTCACTAATTTCATCATCTTCCTTACTTGTGGGTTTTCTCGGATTCGCATCAAAAGCTTATTTTCTTCCATCAAAGGTAATCGTTCATCTTTCTATTAGTTCTAGATATTATCTAATCTTTAAAACTGAGTTTTTAATCATTAAATTACATGTTTTGATTAAAAGTCAAAAATTGAGTTGTTAATGGTGGATTTTTTATTTTTGAGTAAAAACGTGATTTCAATGTTTTCAATTAGTTATGACATGATTAGGAGGTTTCTAAATTGATTTTAAATTTTTTTTAATTATTTCTAAGAATTTAATCAATTTTGATGAAAATTACCATAAAAATGTCAAAAAATTTGATGTGATAAATTGAATAGTTTTGTGTGGTTTAAAGGTTGAGAATTAGTCGTAGGTGATTACATAGATGAATAGAATTTTTTTTAGGAAAAAAGATTAAGTATAGACCGAGATATTTGGAATTCAAGTTTGCTATGTTGAATGTTTCGGTTATATGAGAACATAGCTTAGGCTTATGTTTTTGACTACTTGAGTTGAGTCCTTAGCTGATTGATGATTGTGTTGTTGTGTGGTTTATTGTGTTGAAGCATCAGATTCATTAGGACCTTCTACGAGTTAAGGAAAGACTAGTTTGAGCTTTCGACATTTCAACAAAAGCATAATTGGTGAGTGTTTAGAATCGCTGCTTATAGACACGATTCAATGTGTTATTTGGGAATTTAGTTGTAGCCTAAACCTCTACTCTAAATTTGGAGTGTAAGTTTTCTCGTACTAATGTCTAACTTGTGAAATATGTGATTGTGTTATTGTGAAAATGTGGGTTGAGATGAGATGCTTTACGTGTGTTATGTGTTCATGATTACTGTTGTGAAAGTGTATATGGAGGCATGTCATACATGCTAAGTGACAATGATAATATTGTGCTAATAATGCAAAGTAGTGATAGTTAGCAAATAATCAGTAAAAAAATATATGTGTTTAATAACGAATATTTTGGCCTTGTGAACCTTGAGACCGTTGGATATAGTTGGCATGTCATAGGATTGTGAGT
The DNA here is from genome assembly GCA_013677275.1 of Gossypium schwendimanii. Classification (NCBI taxonomy): domain Eukaryota; kingdom Viridiplantae; phylum Streptophyta; class Magnoliopsida; order Malvales; family Malvaceae; genus Gossypium; species Gossypium schwendimanii. The sequence goes on from CM025245.1 coordinate 26,100,546, forward strand.
ACTCACCTATATGTATTATATTATTTAGGTGTTGAGGCCCTGGGACATGTTGAGAGATAAGGGAATGTTAGCTAAGCTCCATTCAATGGGACATGTTTGGTGTGATGGAGAGTGTTAGCTATATGCTTCACTTTTTTGGATCTGTTCGACTCTATAAGTCATTTGGTGTGTTAGAGATCCGTGTATCCAATTTGTAGTGATAGTGCCTACTTTTATGTTTCATAGCTCAAGTGCCAAATTATCTTTAAATATGATTGTAAGTATTGTGATGTATGCATGAAAGTGAATGTGATGACTATGTAAATGGACCATTAGATATGCATGAATAAGTAAAACAGGACACTAAAGTTGGAACTGTTAAGATTATGTTATATGGTTGTTTCGATAATGCTTGGTGAAATGTTTGCATGATAGTTGTTCTAGGCATTCATTGAGCTTCTTAAGCTTACCCACTCCATTTAAATCATTGTAGACTACTAGCATTTAGATGTGAGCGGTGAGCATTTAGATGTGAGCGGTGTGCATTTCGTGGGATGATCCAAGGTAGTCTATTTTTGTTATTGTAACAGCCCGTTTTTAAGTGGTTTCGAAAATAGTGGTTTTAGGGCTACCAAATTCGACAAGTAAGTTTGTAAATATTATTATTTAATATTTACGAGTCAAATATGGTTTTAAAAAAGTTTTTGATATGTTAATTATGTTATATAAATGATTAATTAAGTTCAAGTGGTAAGACCATAAATTTAAGTGGTTTTAGAAAATAAGATATCGGGACCTCGTTTCTATAAACCGAGTCATAAATATTTACGTAAATTTTACTGAGTGTTATTAAGGTTGTATTAAAATTTTGTTAAGAAATTTTAATGTTTCAGAAGTTAATTTAAGAAAAAGGACTAAATTATAAAACGTGCAAAATTTGTTAATTAATGCATTTAGTGACCAAATGGCTTAATTATTAATTGAGAAGGGACCTATGTGATAATTAAGCCTTAATTAGTGTTGTGGGATGGCATTAGTACAAAAAAAGATAAAAATATAAATTATTTTAATGGCAAAATTGTAAATAGTTTGAAATAAGGTAAAACAAATTGAAAAACTGATTCAATTCCTATTCATTTTCTTCAACTTTGGCTGAATTCACCATCTGGAAGAGCTTCAAGATTCGATTCTTTAATCCTTATTCATGTGAGCTTAATTCTCATATATTTCTTGTAAGTTTTATATTTTTGAGATCGTTGCAACTAGGTCCAGCTAACTCTTACCTTCGTTTTTGAAATTGTTAAAGATTTTGAATGTTGCCATTGATAATTTTTTGTGATTTTAGATGTTAAATGATAAATTTGAAGTGTTAGTTGATATTTAAAAGTATTTTAAGTAATTTTGATGAATTTTTTGATTAGGGACTAAATTGTTGAAATAGTAAAAGTACAGGGATATGATGTGAAATTTTTACAAATATTGGTGATATTGGATGCCATGAATATTCAGTTGGCATGGGTTTGCATTAAAAATTGTTAATTTGTATGTTTTAGGCTCAGGGACTAAATTGAATAAAAGTAAAATATTTGGGTAAGTTTATAAAAATGCCAAAAATGAATAAATTGCATAAAATAATTTTTTTACTATCTAAATTAATAAATTGAATGAATTTATTAATTTAGATCAAGATCAAGTGGAAAATCGAAGAGAATGGAAAATTACGAAAAATCTTATGTACTTTGACATTTCTGCGGTTTGGCTAGGTAAGTTCATACGGTTAAAATTAACATTTATATAAATTGGTGATATAATATATATATACATATATATATTCCATTGTTGGAAATAAAACATTATATGACTTATAATTTTGAATTTGATGTTTGGTTTGAATTGAACGCGGGATAGAGTACAATCGTGTTTTGGTGTATTACGAGGGCTTAGAGTGGAGATGGTATTGGAGGGAGATATCATTATATTACCCAAGTATACTGAGGTTCAGCATTTGTTTTGAATTCTTGCATTATACTTTCTATTTCGCGTGTTTCGGGTGGATCATCTTTTTTGAGCTTTTGTTGGCGTGTTTCGAGTGGACCAACTCTTATGAGCTTTTGTTTGGCATTTTTTCAGTTGGATCAACTTTTAAAAGCTTCTGTCTGGTGTGTTTAGTCTATCTGACGATGTACTGTTACCCATAAGTCATTCTTCGAATTGCAATTTTGGTAAGGTAATTTGTTTATTAAATTTGATGAATTTGCTATTCGTTTGAGTATTCAAATGATTTATATCATGAAAACTATGAAAAAGGAATGAAAAGAAAATGTTAAATGAAGGTATGTCTATGTTCACGACATTAATGATTTCAAGTGATGTTATGCTTATGTACCATATCTTACTATGTAATGATATTATTAAGTGTTTAATCATAACTTGTGTTGTTATGATGCTTAGGCTTGTGCCAAGCTATTGGTTGGATTGTATTATGTTATTTTAAAGATATGCATTGAAATGGTAAGTGATCTAATGGAAAGATGCTTATGTGCATGAAAGAGTGGTAAGAATCAAAGTATGTAATTTCTCATGAAATGGTTTGTTGTGTAATTGATTCTAAGAGAGTTATGTTTAAATGAACTAGCTTGTGGCTATGATTAATGTTATGTTTAAACCTTGTATGTTATAAATATGAAACAAGTGAGTAAAGGTAATGAAATGGTAAGTTCACAGTTGAATTATAATATGATGAAAAATGGATGGATGAGTTCAATGATGTATTTATATGAGAGATTTACGTATGCTATGGATGAATTTACTTAATTCATAAACGAATATAATAATTAGTAAATTGATGATGTTATCTAAGTTTATGCTAAGTGAATGAAATGGTAAGTAAGTAAATGAAATGGTTCATCATTTTAAGGAAAGGTTTATAATTATGTAAGTTAATCTAATAGACTTTATTATGTTATGAATGAAAGATGTATGAGATGTTTCTAATATACTCAATTGTGAGTTGAATAGTGTTTAATAGGTTTGTACTAAGTTTAAAGTATTGGTGTTGAACCATGTTTAATCTATGTATGATATTATTGAAATAATAAGTTATGTTTCAAGTTATTGCGAACTTACTAAGCATTCATTGCTTATGTGGTTATCTTTCTCTTACTTCTCAGATTATCAAAAGCTCGATCGGGTTGGAAGCTTATCAGAGATTTATCACACTATCCAATGATTATATCGGTAGATTTGATATCTTGACCGAGGTTACAATGGCATGTATAGGTGAATTGTGTTTGATAAGATGTTGTTATGTTTGGCTTGTAAATATGGTATTATGGTTGTTGTGCTTTTGGCATTTGATGTCTTGATGGTTGGTGTTTTATTGCCAAATCCATGTATGGTTTAAATTGGCCAAAGTAGTATTTGTTGGCATGGTTGAAATGTGGTCAATTAGGTTATGTCTTGATTTGGATTTCAGTTAAGGTTGTTTGGATAAAACATGATCATTTTAATGCAAATGTAAGTATGAATGCTTGGTCGTGATTGAGGTGCCTGAATGGCATATTGGTTGAATGGACTTATAGTATATTAAAATGGTCTTATTATGCATATTTTGACATGCTTTGGTGCCTTGATCATAAGTTCATTTGGCTTGTAGGTGTAAGCTTGAATTGGGTGAAAGAAATGGCTTGAAATTAGCCTATTTCTTGTCCATGCAGCCTAAGACACACGGCCTGCCACACGGGTGTGTGAGGCTATTTTGAGAGTTACATGGCCTGCCACACGGGCGTGTGGCTTGGCCGGGTGACCCCTATAGTATACTTTTTTCTAACTTTTTTCTAAACTTTCTAAATGTTTCTAATTTAGTCCCGGACTATTTCTATTGTATTTTTAGGGCCTCGGGGGCTCGATTAAGGGGCGCTATGAATGCATTTGAATGAAATTACAATATGTATTGCATTGATGTCTCAATTGAATGGTTTGTTGTTTTGTTTGTTCGGTAATGCTCCGTAACCCTATTTTGGTGATAGATACAGGTTAGGGGTGTTACAGTTATTTCGTAGGTGTTTATTAATTCTTTATCTTTTGGGAAATAAAGGCAATGTGGTAGACCTTTTTGCTGGTATTTGAGATGATATTTGGACGCTTTCATAGCATATTTGTTCTTAGGATTTAGATATTTGAATCATGATATGTTATTATTGCTCGAACTTATTTTCAATGCTTGAGACTATTATTATGGTTATTTCGATGTTTACTTGATAAGGTAAAGGGTGTATGTTGAATAGACTTGTATTGTAATGGTTGGTATGCTTAAAAATGCTGAGTTTTTGTGGTCTGGAGCAAAGGTATTGATATTCATGTGTAAAAATGATACCTCTGAGATATTTTGATGTACGATACGTCAGAATCGTACTTTGGTATCGATACTATATCACGACTATCGATACTCGGGGTAAAAGTATCGATACTTTTTGAAAGGTACCGATAATTTCTAGAATTTTATTTTTAGGCGAGGGACAGAATGCTATTTTGTTATCGATTTTTCAATCGGTATCGATATCGTGTAAGGAAAATATCGATACCTATGTGCTTGTATTGAAAATATTGCCAAGTGGTACTAAAGCATGCTCAAGTGTTAGTAAATACTTAATTAAAGTGTGTGTAGTAATTTATAAAGATAATTAAGGATTTGTTTGACTTAAAACTTGTGCAAATATTGAAATAGAGGATGTTCCATTAATAATAAGTCATTTTGTATTTGTATAATGTCAGACGGTGGTGTGGCATCCTGATATTCTGGCTCGATGGTCGAGCTAGGTATAGGGTGTTACAGTTTGTGATAATGATATCACTTTGTTCTTTCAACCCTTTAGCATTCAAATACCAAGAATAAAGTTAACTTCACCCAAGTCCTTCATTCTAAACTGTTTAGTTAAACATAGTTTAACAGATCACAATACCCCTATATCATTTCATTGAGTGGAATTTCATTGACATATCGAACGAGAAAGACCACCTTTCCATCCACATTACGTTTATAAATACAAGGTTCATCTATGTTTTAATCAAGTCCAAAAGATTTCATCACTTGATCAAATCTTTGATTCCTTGAGTAGGATGCTTGCTTAAGTCTGTATATGGATCTAACCAGTTTGCAAACTTTATTCTCATTTCATTTAGCTATATATCCAATGGATTGCATCATATAAATGCTCTCTTCAAGATAGTCATTCAAGAAATCTATCATGACATATATTTGTCAGATCTCGTAATCAAGATTCGTCGCAATGGATAACAATATACGGATTGATTTGAACATGGATTTTAACCCTTCTCGTAAGTCTATAAGTTCCTACATTAATTTGGAATTCATAGAATTCATCTTAGCTTCATAACTATTTTCAAAAGCCTAGAATCAGCACTCTGCATTGCTTCATCAAATGTGAGTGGGTTATCATAGTCTTTTTCTGCAGAGTTAATGTTTAAAACTATTTCGCCAAACTGGAAAAGCTCAGGCCTACGAGAGATCCTCCCACTACAATAAGGCTCTCTATGTTGTTAATTGTCTTTAGGTATATTATTAAGAGTTGGTTCTAAAACCATAACAATAAGGTTTTATGTATTTCCCAAAAGTTCCTTGAGTACTTCTTTACTTCAAGGTTTAAAGTTGTTCATGTAACATTCCTCAAGGAATGTAGCATGGGTCGACATTGTAATAGCTTGTTTTCAATTGTGTCAGAAACAATGGTTTTAGGACCACAATTCCAACAAGAGAGTCAGTAAATATTATTAATTCAATATTTACGAGTATTTATTAATGTCATACTAAATTTTCGTTCAAAAATTGTAATGTTTAAATACTTAATTAAGTAAAAAGGATTAAATCATAAAAGTTACAAAAGTTTATGTTTAATAGCTAAAAGTATTAAATGGCTATGTAATCTTAAATTAGTGGACTTCATGGGTACAAATACCATATCTTTAGTTAGTGGATAGTTATGGCATGGTTTTTGGTGTAATTTTGATGATTTATAGGGGTCAGTTTTGTAATTAAGTAAATTAGAAAATTAATCAAAAGATGATAAAAGAATCATCTTCATCTTCCTCCTTTTCTTTTATTGAAAATCGAAACCTCCATAGCTAAGGTTGTGAAGCATCTAGCCAAGCTACTTTGGTGTGCATGTGAGTGATTTTGGTCCTATTTTTAATGATTTATATGTTGTTGTTATCGTTTTAGCTTAATCTTGCTAACTCGGGGGTTAACTCATAAAATTGTTAAAATTCTAAGGACTTACGATGAATGAATTGGGTATGTTTGTAAACTTAGTTGATAGAATATTAAGCTTGGTTGATAAATAAGCTTACTTTGTTAAGTGATTTTTAATGATTTTATGTTTAGGGATTAAATTGTTGAAATAATAAAATTCAATGAAAATAGGGTGAAATGATGAAAGATATGGGCTGTAATGGACCCCTAAGACTATTGACTAGCATGGTCTTTCTTTAAAAAATGGTAAATTTACAAGTTTCGGGTTTAAATGCTAAATTGCATGAAGGTTAAAACATTGGGGGTACTATGGTAAATTCACATTGATAAGGGTTGTAGGTTGAATTAATTATGTTAAGTTATTTGAATGGTTTTATTAAATACAGATTATTATCTAGATCAAGAAACGGGCCAATCGGATTTGAATCAAGGAAAAACAAAAGTATCAAAATAATTGTCGACTATGTTTTTACAACCATTTTAATCGAGGTAAGTTCGTACAAGTACTAAACTTATTAATTGATGTTTGAATGTAATGTTAGTAAATATCATGCTATGTATAATATAGATTGATAGATGTTCATTGTTTTGATATTGGATCAAATTATGATGTTAATTAAATTGTATGTTATCTTTGAAAAAATGTATATTTCATGGAAGCATATTTTAAATAGTATAATACAATGTAAATAAAAAGAATTGGAATTCTACACTGGTCTCGTTCGAACCTTGTGAATACTTAGGATACAAATGACATGTCATTAGAGGTTATACAATTTCGGGTTGCTAGTCTTGGATGTCCTACCGATGGCTAAGGTCCTACATTTGTTGTGGGTTCTCCACAACTCATGTGATCAGCATCATGTAGCTTAACATCACGACCCACGGCTCATGTGAGTAGCCCATTTCACAGCTTGTATGAGCATATACGATTACATGTTACAGTCACAGCTCCTGTGAGCATTTCCTGAGCATCCAATGATATTCCATTTGGTTCAACAGGTGACTAAATTTCAATCCAAATATGTATGTATATGAAATGGTCTATGTTACTAAAAGATGATATGGAGAATGTTGATATATGTACTTGAAATGAAAAGGGTATCATTTGAATACATAATGGATGAAATATATATTGAATGCTTATATTGATATGTTCCATGAGTTGATTCGATTTATATGCTCATTTATACGCCTACTAACCTTATGAAGTAGTGTGTTTAGGAAAGGAAAAATTGCTCATGATTTAATGGAATTATGCTTGGTTGTTTTTAACATAAAATGTACAGTAAGTTTTAAGTTTCCTTTATACGAGCTTACTAAGCACTAATTGCTTATGTAGTTGTTTTCTTTGTCTTGTAGATCGTCGAAAAGCTTGACCGATTGGAATCTCATTGGAGCACCATCACACTATCCATCCGTCATTTTGGTAGTTTTTGGTTATTTTGGTTAATGGTTATAAATGGCATGTAATAGGCCTATATTGTTATCTTGGCATTTTGATATGTCATTAGTTGTGCCAAGCTTACTTGTGTTTAAATGCCTTTCGTTGTTGTTTTGCAAATTTTGGTGTAAATATGTAATGTTCGACATATATATATGCCTTTTGAAAGTAGTTAAATTATGGTAGAATGATATGCTTTTGACATGGTCATTTAGCATGTTTGGTAAATGTTTAAGGTGTGAACTAGTATCATTAAGTTTTAATTGTTTTGGTATATGGAATATGGTGTCAATGATGACACATTGATTAGAAAATTAGGTTGAATGTATTTTGAAGATTTGTAAATAAGTGATATTATCATTTCTTATTGTTAGGTGAATGTAACTTGAAATGAACTCTTAAATATGAGATTTTACCATTTTGAAATTAAGTATCGATAATTTGGCATCTGGTATCGATACCTAGCCTTATGAAATGTTTTAAAACAAATAGAATGCCAAAATAGTATCGATTTTTATTTAAGTATCGATACTTATTCATAAAATAGCGATACCCGAAAATAATTATTGATACCTTTTGTTTTGAAATGAAAACAGTATAGTATTTTGGTATTGATTTTCTAAAAGGTATCGATTCAGTATCGATACCACCTATGAAATTTCACTATTTACTTTAAACTTCAAAATTTTTGAACTTTTGACTTTACAATTAGGTCCTTATAAAGTGCGAATTCTTAATACATTTAATCATATGATATTTTCAATTAAATAATTGAGTCTCTATTTAATAAAAAGTATATATCAAATGTTGATCATTGTCGTAGCATCCTTTACTTAGGTCCAGCGATCAAGGTAAAGGGTGTTATAGGAACTATAATTGTTTGCCCTTTCAGGTTATAAAACAAACCACCCTTTGTTCTTTTAGGATATCTCCCAAACATGCATAATTCTATTTGTGAATCCAATTTCTTGGCATCTTTATTCAATATGTGGGTTGGGGATCCCTAAATCCTAAAATGCTCTAGGCTTGGCTTCCTTTCATGCCAAAATTCGTATGGAGTCTTAGGAGCGGCCTTAGTTTGTGCATCATTTAGAATATAGCAAGTCATTTGCAAAGCATATCTCCAAAAGGAGACTGCAACTACAAATAACTTAGGATTGATCGAACCATTTCAAAAAAAGTTTATTCCTCTACCATGCCATTTTGTTGTGGAGTTCCTAACACAGTTAATTGGGATAATATCTCATTCTCTATAAGGTAACCTAAGAAATCAACTTATAAGTACTCCCCACTTAGAGCAAACTGAAATGTCTTTACGGGTAAACCGAGTTATTTCTCTACTTTCGCTCGAAACTCTTTGAATTTATTAAAGGTTTCACTTTTACAGTACATTAGGTACACACACCCATATATGGAATAATTATCTATAAATGTTATATAATAATCGTAATCACCTTGCGCACTAACGCTCATGGGACCACATACGTTAGTGTGCACAAGTTCTAAGGGTTTCATGGCCCTTATTGCTTTTGTCTTAAAAAATTGCTCAGTCATCTTACCTTCCAAGCAAGATTCATATTATGGAAGATTAACTTCCTTAAGTGAACTTAAGGTTCTTATTTTCACAAGTCTAGTGATTTTTTCTTGATTAATATGAACAAGTCTCAAATGTCAAAGGTAAGCCTCGTTAGAGTGAAGTGTTGAATCTTTTAACTAGAAATATTCACGCATACACTAGGCATTGATTGTAAGGAATGACTTAGAATTTGGAGATTGTTTTAACTAGATTTTGATTTGAGATAGTGAGGCAATTTCTAAGAACATTTGAAATTAGTGTATTTAAATTTTGAGTTGGTTAGAGTTTTAGTTCACTTTTTTTTGTCTTTCACTTAGGACAAGCAAAAATCTAAGTTTAGGGGTGTGATAACTCTCATCTTTTGAGTTGTTTTAGTACAGGTTTTATAGCTTTTTAGGAGGTAATTTTAGCATTTAGATTAATTTTTAGTGCATTTTATAGTTTTCCAGATTAATTATGTTTTATTTGATTTTTATCATTTGTAGAGTTAGTTTGAATTTACTTTCTATTTTTCTCTTTACATGGTTTCGAATGAAGAATAGAAGGCTTGGAGCATAGAGTAAAAAGTATTGTAGAAAAGTCTTCCTCTCCATCGAATTTCAGTGTGGTGGAGCACAATCTTCAATTTAAAATTTCAAAAAACAAGCAGTCTACTCCACCACAATTTTGCGTTTAGTGAAGCAAAATTATTGAAACCCTAAGAAATAATGGGTGACGTGATTTAAGAAAAAAAAGGGGAAAATAGTGAAAATTAACTTAGAGGCTAGGAAAAAATTCTCTCACGCCAAAGGGAGCTTCAAGCATGCAAACACGAGAATAGAAAGAGATCTAAAGCATTCGACATTAGTTTGATTATTATTTTTATTTGTAGATTATTTATTTTACTTTCTTTCAATGCAACTTTGTTTTGGATTTCCTCTTGTGTGGTTTTCATAAATCAACGTGAACTAAACTCTCTTTTCTTGGAATGATGTTGGATCTTATTCTTAGTTAATTAATTATTTTCCCTTCAATTGTTTTGATTTATGTTAATTATTTATTCAGTTATGTGCTTATTGAATTTGCTTGCCTAATCACCAAGTTGTATTAATTTGATAATCTTCATTTGTCTTGGAAGAGAAAATTAAGGTTTAGATCTAGACTGAATAGATTAGGATTAACTTTAGTAGAGTTAACGAATGAGATAATTTGTGGCTAGGATAGGAATATACATAATGCCCTAATCAACCCGATAGGTTTGATCGTAGCGACTTCGCCCAACTTGCCTAGCATAGGAATATAGCTAGTTGGGAAGAGGGATTAACTTAGCTAGAAAATAGAGGGTCTAGTTAATGCCACTGATTCTTGGGTTAGTAATTACATAGGTTGAACAAATGAACTAGAGATAATTGATTAACTGGAATAGGTAAAGTTAAAGTTCCAAGATCATTAAAATTGATTGAGAAACTTATAGATTTTTAATTTTTTTTTTAGTTTAACAGAATTTTCATAATTTCTTTAGTTTAGTTTTAGCAGTAATTAGAATTTAATTTATTGATCCGGAATAGATAAAAACTGAATGGTTGATACTTAGCATGTTAGAATTTGGTCCTCGAGGGAACAATATCTTCTTATCACTTTATTACTTGATCAGTACATTAACTTACATTACGAATTTTTGCACAACAGCCTTTGTTGGAATGCCAACTGAAATAGCTTTTTCTCCATCAAATTAGCTTACCATATTTCTTCCAACTTACTCAACCCACCTCAACTTGAATCAGGTGACAGGTTATGGATTTGAAACCATAAGTTTTCTTCTAAAGTTTCTTTCTTTATCTAACAAGTTATTGGTCGTTATATTTCTACTTGTTCCTTACTTTAGTTAAAAGGGATGGACATCAACATTGGCTGCCTTTTTGCAACTCTCACCCCAAAATTGTTGAACATTTTCTTAGGGAATGCTCCTTCACCTCTCAACTTTGTAGTCTTCTTCTTATACCCTCCTTTATTGTGAGACTATAGCTCCTCTATTTTTTCAGATTGCTTAAAGGAAATTTGACTTCAAAATCAACATTTCCTTTTGTTTTCATTCTTCAAAGTATTTGAATTGCTAAATGTGCAATTAACTTCAATAAAACTATGAGCGATAATGATATTTGTTTTAAAAAAATTTCTTGTTTTGTGTAATTCTTCGCTCATTTACATGATCCCATATTCCAAGGTTATCCTATTTCTATTCAAGTTAAGTGGACTTCCCTTTATATGGATGGTTCAAACTTAATTAAGATGGTTTCTCCTCCAGTAATCTAGGTGTCGTTGGTTCAGGAGCAATTTTATGTGATCATAGTGGTAATTGGATTGTGGGTTGTCACTGTTACCTTGGCAATACTACTAATATGACAATTGAGCTTTGGACACATAGGGTGTAACACCCCTTACCTGGTCCAATCGTCGAACCCGAGCTACAGGTTGCTACAATAATAAGTAGAAACAATCACATACAATTTACTAAATAATATTCAATAATTAAATTATACAAATCAAGCCTATGTTAACATGCATTTCAAACAAGTCTGAGTTTCAATCGAGCTTACAAAATCTCTTAAATTGGCTCAGAACAAATTCAGGACCATTTTAAAGGTTTTACAAAAAAATAGGTAAAAAGGAAAAATAAGGGTCACACAACTATGTGGCTAAACTGTGTGACAGGCTAAGGTCTTGTGGGGTCGAAACACACAGTTTTGTAGCCCAACTGTGTGCAAAAATTTAGGCCATGTATGTAGAGTCACACGGTTATGTCTACAGGCAGTGTAACAAACTGTGATCGTGTGGACCTAATTGTAAAACTTAACAAACATTCATAGATTCGTGTCATCGGGCCATGTTTAACCAAATCCACCCAAATTTTACAGAGCACATGATTGTGTCACTTGCCTGTGGGTGACACATGGCCGTGTGTTAGCCCGTGTACAACTAATTCAACCCTTTTTGAAACAATGTTCATACCATTCTTACAAGGTTACTTAAAATGTCATTTTATACCATTCAAACCTATTCCAAAACATTCACATTTCAAAGCCAAAACATCAATTCAAATAACCATCTAAACGTTCATCCAATATGTTCTCATTGTCACCAATATAACATTAAAATCAACTCATTATAATTTAAACCAAATCACTTAACCATTTTATACCACAATCTCAACAATGCCAAAACCCAAGGACTTACTAGTTTATATGCATAACATCAATCAAACTTTTCCATTCTCATTAACTTTCTTAATACCAAATTTCCAACAAACCAACATTATTTAGCAAGTTACATGCATAATATGCCAAAACACACTCATTATCTTACAAAGGTTAACCATCCTCTGTACATGCCACAAATAACCAAACTAGAAACATCAAAAGTCTATCTAATCGAGAGACAAAGGCATGTGTTTTGTGCTAATCTGATCGACACATTTCGGACGTCCAAAATCTACAAAAAAGTAGTAGCATGGGTAAATATTTAAAGTACTTAGTAAACTCATACAATATAGATATTTACTTATCTCTATTACTTATCACATACAATTCATTATGCAAAACAATTATCCCTATCAAGACACAATACAACATCATTAAATAAATAAGGTTTTGAGCTCAAACAATACTTATAACCTCAAATGTTCATATTTCCATCGCAATTCAACTTGCATCATATATCCATATCATGAACATTTTTTTGCCAACACCAACTACATATCACCACATTTTCATCTTATAATTCTACCTGATGAAACATCATAAAAGAATTCACTGTACAGGTGAAAAAAAATAGTGTTTAGTTACCCATTTTAGGTTAAACCTACACGATAAATATCAATTACTCATCCGAGCTAATCATGAACAATAATGTTTGGTTACCCAGTTGGGTTAAACCTACACAACAAGTATCAATTGCTTATCCGAGCTTATCATAAACAATAGTGTTTGCTTGCCCGTTTGGGTTAAACCTACACAGCAAATGTAACAACCCGCCCAGCGAAGTCTTCGTAATGGGTTACTATTTGGCATATAGATGGTAAATTAAGCATAGATTTGAGTAAGTATGTAACAGTCCGCCCAGTAAAGTCTCTGTATTTGGTTACTATTTAGTGTATAGTTGGTAAAATAAGGATAGATATGAGTAAGTAAAATGTCTGTCGTGGCTAATTAATAATTTTGTGTATTGCGCCATTTGGCAAACTCTTAATTTTGGCAGGTTTTATGGTTTGGCGGACTCTTCTATTAAGTATCTGCCCAACCTGAATGCTTTGGGCGAACTCGATAAGTTCGCAACTGTTTAGATTTATTTATTATTTATGGTAATTTGGTTAGCTAAGTTGGGATTTAGTTAGAAAGGAACTATACTACTATAGATGATAAAACTTAAATTTTTTTAAGTGCACTTAATCACGGGAACCAAGAGTGTTTGTAGAATTATCTTATTTTTCCACTAATCCTTGTCTCCAAGCTTAAGTATGAAATGATAGTGGTAGTCTTTCTGAACATTTTTATGTTTTTTTTCCTTCATTTCCTCTAAAAACTCTTTAAAAACCCAAGTTCAAAAAAACTCTTCAAAGGAAGGTTCACAGTATTCAGCTAACTTCTACGTTAGTACCAGCTCACTGGTAATTACTGATAAACCCTAGGTTACCCTCTAAGTCATTTACATGTTCTCATTCTACATGCATAGATGTTAAAATAATGTTTAAGGAATGAAACTTCCTGATTCTAGATTGAGCATTGTTAATTCTTGCATGCATGATCAAATTTGATCGATTAATAATCTGATATGTTTAATTATCTTTATTTTAGCTCAAGAAGATAACGAAGGTCCAAGTGATAAAGGAAAAGGACCTACTTTATGGACTTTTGTTAGAATTTCTAGTGAGTTACTTCTTACTTCCATGTGTTGTAATTTTCATTATTTTATAATTCGTGTAAGGTAAGTAATCCTCCTTTATAATAGGTGAAAGATGTTGTGTGGTGTTGTGTGGGTAATGATTATCCAAAGTCTTCAGTCTGAGTGCAGTCTACCTATGAGATAAACTAAGCATCATTCTTCATACTTAAGCCATTACCATCTACTTCTGATATGTATGATATGAAATGATATGAGGTGATGGAGATGAGTAGATATGTTTGTATAGCCTCCAGTAGGTCAAATATATTGCAAACTAGATTGGCAAATCACGATAAAACATGTTATTCTGAATGAAAATGATATAAGGAGTTAAGAAGGAGAATATATGTGAATGAGAATGAATTATATGCTTTTGATTATGAATTTTGGGTATGTAGCTGGCTTGAGAATGAATTTGTCTACGTTATGTTGAGTTGGCGTACAGTATATGCCCAAGTGATAAGTAAGTTGGCATTCTGATTCTGTCTGTGTTCTGTATATGACATTGGGCATACTATGTGAATATGTGTAAATTTTTTATAACATGTTAGCTTTGCATGATTTTTTGTGTTTAAATCGGTTAATTCTTAAATTGGTTAATTCTTAAATTGATCCCTGCTAAAATAGTAATTTTATGTTTTAATCTTGTCAGGAATGCAATTAGGATGCTATGAGTAAAAAACAAGCAGAAAAGGACTAATTTGCAGCACCGAATCAGAAACTTGGAAATAGTCAAGGACTTATCAGATTACTTTTGACCTTATAAAAGCTAAAATTAGAAGAAAATCTGATTTTATTTTTATTTAATTCTAATTTTGTGTAGTGGGTAGTTAGGCAAAATTTAGTCAATCATTTGTATATAAATAGCACATTTTTGTTAGCTTGAAAAGACACTTGAATTTTCTTGAGCATTTAAATTAAACCATTTTTCCCTTCCAAATTATGCGTGTAGCATACTTCCATTCCATTTCCATTTGCTTGTTTCTTTGCAAATTAGTTTAACTTCTTTCCAAATCCCTTTCATTTCCAACTTTCACCATTTTTCATTCAAATCCACTCTGTAACCAACCAAAGAATGATTAATTTCATGCTTCACTAAATTCTAACTTAGCTTTAGGTCAGTATTCTTTCCAATCAAGAATCGTGACATATGTAACTGCACTAAAAATCCTTCCAATCGATATTCATTATTTTTCCTAATATTCATTATTTTTCCTAAGTATCGGGATTGAAAAATTCATCTCTTAAAGTTAACTCAGTTTCAAATCAAAAAGCGCATTGGGTTGGAGTTGTGTTTGCGGACAGTTGGGGAAACGAGTCAGTCGTGCTATTTTTAGATCTCTAAGAACAAATCAAGGGAGATAGTGATCGGGTTTAACGTCCCGCGTGGTTGAGACCATTAATCCGAGTTGGGTTCTTCAGAGCGCAAGGCTGCCAAAATCTTGAATCGAGAACGCGTTTATCTCAGTTAGATAATCGGTAAGGGTTGGTTAGCAAGTCATACAGCGACCAACTTCGAGAAGAAGAATTGGCGGTTAGGAAATTCTTAGCCACTATAACCAGCTTATTATTTTAGGAAGAAGACTAATTTTTGAGAATCAGTTCAAAAATCGAAATTCACCGAGTCTAGGGCTAAGGTTTACTTTTTCTGTTATCAAAACTCAAATTCATTTTCTAATTTAATGTAATACACCAAACTCAGCCTACACATTATGGTCGAATCTGGCGATGTCACATTAAATGGGATTTGAAGACAAGATTGTCGAGTTAAAACAGTTACAGTTAGTTAGCTTTTATTTAATTCGAAAAAAATATAAGTACTAGTTTATTTGCTTTAAAACTTGTCTCTTAGCGGAAGCTTTTGTAACTAATTAATTTAGGGAAATCATTTCTATTTACGAAAACCTTAGTTTTTAGAAAAATCATGTTTTGTTGATTGCAGTTTTAAAAAAATCCATAAAAACAATATAAAGTCCCAAATTTAAAGTCAACCAATCCATAGTCCAAAAGTTACATCAAAAACCCCAAATAAGTAATAAATTCTAGACATTAACGAAAAATAGGATAAAATTTACGTGTGGCCACCGTCGAGTCCTCTGCTGCACCGACCCGTCAAGTCTAGCAATTACCTGTAAAGATTAAACAGAAAAAGGGTGAAGTTTTCGCAAACTCAAAGTGTAATCCCCACAGAAAACATGTATACAAATATTCAACAGCATTCAGTTAGATACAGTCTGGGGCTTGGGCCCATCACAGAATCAGTTTGGGCCTTAGCCCATTCAAATATAGTCTCAAAAATGCATTAGGGCCTTAGCCCATATCAGATACAGAATGCAGATACAGTAAATCAGAATCCTACCTACTAGCCTCTACACACCATCTCCGTCCAACCCTACAAACCATGTGGGGATTAAATCAACCCACCCATCCCTACACACCATGCTGTACCGAAATGTGGCACATAATCAAAAGGTTGCAACTGAGCTGCCAGATAATAGGTTTAATAGCCTTTCAGAAACTTCCTCCAAATATCATCAACCCACCCCGATGTAATGCAACATACAAAATAAGCCATGCCATTATGCAATTAATAGTACATACATTCAGATATCATAAGTCATGCTCGGTATAGAAATCTAACAGACAGATCACACATATGGGGTCTAAGTAAAGCTTACCGACCCTATAGTAGGTCCACAGACGACTTGGGCGACCCATGCAACCTTACAGAAGTTTTCAGAAAAATGGACTCACACGCCCATGTGGCCCACTCGGCCCAAATTGGCCTTGGCCACGTGATCCATTTTTAATGTAACCAATGCTAGTTAATTATTAATATATGTTTTCACTATTTACTTAATTGTTCCTTCAAAGCTGTCTACTTGAGTCACTGTTACTAAATTATTTATATCATGAGCTAAAGAATTCCAAATTAAGATCCGCTTAATGTCTTTGAAACTAGACTCAAATAAATTTCTACCATAAAGATTTCAAAATTTTTGGATCAGCTAATAAGTACAGTAAAATCTTCAAACTTACCCTTGTTCTACTGTCTAACAGCTTTCTCCCTTCTTTGCTAAAAATTAATTATCTCTTAGTACAAAATTTGGATGATGTTTCCATTTGTTTCTATT
>CM025245.1:26194501-26208089 GCA_013677275.1 Gossypium schwendimanii
CACAGAAATATATCTAATTTAAATGAAAACAAATGAAGATAAAGTTTCCCTTCCTCCTGGTCACTTCATTCCTCATTTCCATCCCCATGTATAATTTAGAAGCTCATCCATCCAGGTAATAAGTAAAGCCCTTCTTTGACTCAAAGGTACCTAGTTTCTGATATCTATGTACCTTTGGTTGGTTTTCTCTCTCAAATTTGCTGTTGTTGATGTACAAAACACATGGCTTGTTTCAGTGTTGTTTGCAATAATGGGGTTTTTGTTAGTAAAGAAAACTTGGTGATTGATAGTGGAAAACCCAAGTCTATCTGGAGAAATATTAGCTTTTCTTATACTTCATTTTGCTTTCCTTCACTTGGAATATATAGATATAACCATTGCAAAACCCAGAATTTGTTCTTTTCTGGTCATAATAGCTTTAGGTTAATTAGAAATGGAAGAAGAAATGAGGTTCCTTCTTTGGCTTTTCAAGTTTGTTGCAAGGCACCCAATGGGTTATTGATGAGGGGAAATAGTGGAGATAAGGAAACCCAATTTGGAAGAAGAGGAAGTAGTAATGTAAGAAAGAGAATTTCACTAAGGCTGCGTCCAAGGTTGCGGTTGTTAGCAATAAGAATGAAGAGAGTTTCGGTTAGGTCGATGTTAAATGGTATTGCTGTCTTTCTAAGAAAGAATATAAGAAGAGTTAGTCTGTACAGTACAATATCTCTAGCGTTGGGAATGTGCTATTTGTTCTTGAAATTAACTGCAGTGCCATCTCCTAAGACTGTTCCGTACTCGGAGTTTATAACAAGCCTGCAGAGTAGTTCTGTGACCAAAGTTTTGCTTGAAGAGGGTTCCCGTTGTATATATTTCAATATGAATTCTAAAAGTGCTGAAAATACACAATCTGAAGAAGAATCATCAGCTGGGAATGATTCAATAGAAAACCTAACTGGTATGGCTGCAAGAGAGGATAGTGTGGTGGATGGTAGACAATTGCAAAAACAAGGTCTATTTAAGAAAATTTCAAGACCTAAAACTTCTACTTCTGCATGGATGTATTTGACAAGGAAAATTGATCATGACGAAAAGTATCTTCTTAGTTTGATGCGAGAAAAGGGAACAACTTATAGCTCAGCTCCTCAGTCAGTTCTAATGTCAATGAGGAGTACTTTAATAACTATAATATCCTTGTGGATTCCTTTGACTCCTTTGATGTGGCTGCTGTACCGTCAACTTTCTGCTGCTAATAGCCCTGCAAGGAAGCGGCGACCAAGTAATCAGGTTGTTGGGTTTGAAGATGTGGAGGGAGTTGATACTGCTAAGGTGGAGCTTATGGAGGTAAGCACTTCTCTATTTCCACAAAATGGATATCATTTTTCCCCCTTCTCTTCTTTTAATATTTAATGTCAATGTATTCATGTGCTGGCCACATTATGGAATTCATTATAGGGATGCAGTTTTGCTTCTTTTCTAGAATTCATTCAAATTTGTTCTGAGTATTATATAGTCTACAGAAGGTAGAAAACCTGCCGGGATGTTCCCATAGTTTTCATTTGTGATTTCCTTTAGGACTGTCAATGATGTCAGTTATTGATTACTCTCTTTGTATTATAAATATGTCTGAGAATATGGCATCTACCTTGCTGCCAATTTTTGTCTTTTAATGGTTTAAAACTCATATCCTCACATATTTATATTTCTTATTAAAAAATATGTTAAATGCACCTAGACATGAAAGAAGTTGAAGAGCATCCCCTTTTGATGCGTCTGGATGATAAAAGTCTTTTTTCTGGGTATTGACACAGGAAAATAGTACATGGAGATCTCCTTTTTGTTACTATGATCTCCTCGCCTTGGTTTTATTTGCTTTGGAAGGCATTTGAGAATTCTTTGATGATACTGATAAGAATTATTTGATGATACTTTTGTTTAGCACAAAATCAATTTTTTTTTTTGGTTTAACAAGTTCTATATATCTTCTGATCATTTAGCTCTCTGTAGTGCAGCTACTATTTTTCTGGGGTATTGTTGTCTATTGTCTTAGTTAAGATGATGTTCCTTGTAGCTATTATTACAAACTAGGTTTGCTGAATCTCTCATGAATAATGAAGTAATTTTCTGCTGGCTATTTTCATTAACACATTCTTTTTGTAGGTAGTTTCATGCCTTCAGGGTTCTGTAAACTACCAAAAACTGGGAGCAAAATTACCTAGAGGTGTGTTGCTAGTGGGTCCACCAGGAACAGGAAAGACATTACTGGCTCGTGCAGTAGCTGGAGAAGCTGGAGTTCCTTTCTTCAGTGTATCAGCAAGTGAATTTGTGGAATTATTTGTTGGCAGAGGAGCAGCTCGAATCAGAGATCTTTTCAATGTGGCAAGGAAATCTGCACCATCGATTATCTTTATTGATGAGCTTGATGCGGTTGGAGGGAAGCGTGGTAGAAGTTTCAATGATGAACGAGACCAAACATTGAACCAGGCAATTTAACATTCAACTCTATTTCCAATGCTTATGTGTATTCACTTCTATTATTAAATTCTTTATTATTCTGATCATATTGGGACTTCAATAATCAATTTTATCACTTCTGTGTAAATATTGCACTTTAGAATCAAACCATCTTTTTAAAAAAAATAAAAGAATAAATTTGTCCAATGAGTATTATTTAATCTGAGGAGCTGTCCTTGGATTTCTTTAAGTTTTATTTTTGAACTTATAATAGAATTTTACTTAAAATTTGGAATTTTGGATCTCCAGCTATTAATGGGCTTTTAAATCTCATTTTGCTGCTGCAGTTGCTGACTGAAATGGATGGATTTGAGTCAGACATGAAAGTAGTTGTTATTGGAGCAACTAATAGGCCAGAAGCACTGGATCCAGCCCTCTGTCGCCCTGGTCGCTTCTCAAGGAAAGTGTTAGTGGGGGAACCAAATGAGGAAGGACGGAAAAAGATTTTGGCTGTACATTTGAGAGGAGTTCCTCTAGAAGAAGACCCACAACTTATTTCTGAGTTAGTGGCTTCACTGACGCCAGGTTTTGTAGGTGCTGATCTCGCGAACATTGTCAATGAAGCTGCTTTACTTGCTGCTCGTCGAGGTGAGAAGCTGATACATAGCTTTATCTGATTGCAGGGTGTGGTGCCTCCGCTGCCAGTTACATTTTGAACTTTTCTTTTTGTAGTTTTCGTTGAGCATCATAGAATCAGACCCCCTACAATCATTCCCAAAATTTTTTAATAACCAGACCAGTCATCAAACCCGCAAGGGGCCAAGATTTTGGTTTAATTGGTCGAACTGGTTTGACTTTTGGTTTGAATAAAACATTTATTATTATTTTTATGTGCCAGTACTCAGTAAGTAATAAAAACGGTGATAATGTAACTAAAAATGCAACCGGCTCACTTGTTAAGGCTTAAATGTCTGAGGAAGTGGTCTTGAGTTAAAGATCATCACTTGAATAAGTTTTACAACATATAGAATAAGAAAAACCTGTTCAATAACCTGTTTAATCTAAAGCCAGGAATCCTAGATGGGGCAGACCACTAGTTTCCAGTTGAACCGGTCCAGTCTCTGGTAGCCCACCTCACACCCTGGCAGTGTGCACAGACCTTTTATCTTATTTATTTATTCTTTTTTGTGCAAATAATATTTATGATTGTGCTATAAACTCACTTTCTAGACAACAAGGATGAACTTTTTGTATCACTGTGCTTGTTTCTGTAGGTGGTGAAACTGTGACAAGGGAAGATATAATGGAAGCTGTTGAGAGAGCTAAATTTGGGATTAATGATCGACAGCCTAGTACCATAGGCAAGGAGCTAGGGAAACTTTTTCCATGGGTGCCCTCCTTAATGGGAAAGAGTGATCCAAGACAGGATGGCTTGCAAGGGCCTTTGGGCTATCAAACTCTAAGCTGATAAGTGCTATTTTTTTAGTGCTTGTACTGTAATTTGTCGGTTATATGATTCTTCAGATGCTTTTTAGATATGAATCTGAAAACAGTTTTGTTTTATTTAAAATATTTTTGGAAGAGCTGTGTATTGGAAACGATGGAATAGCTGCTTTGCCTCTTATGATTCAGGTATTAGCGTCCAGATGTCCTAACAATGGCCACATAACCCATCAGCGAACCGTCTTATTGATGTTTACTAGGTAAATGGCTATGATCACACTGATCATTAGCCTGTAGAGATGATCAAAAGTTTGACCATTGAGCTTGTTGTTCACTTACCAAAACGTGATAGTTAACAACAGCTTTTGTTGTGTGATGGTCTGGTTCTTCGTTACTGTCAAAAGTATTGTTGATGTCCCAAATTTTTTATTTAGGATTTAAATGAAACAGAGGGTGTTAATTAGCATTGTGTGTATATTTATTCTTCTGGTCTTCTGCAAAAATTGATAAATTCAATATTGAAACCCTTGATTACACCATAAATAGAACTAAGCCCCGAGATGTGAAAGAATGTTGACCACTGATTGTGGCTGGCTGCTGGAAATATTTGACCACTTAGCAAGCATGTGGGGTAATTTTCTGCTACCTAATAATTGTTCAACACTTTTAACATTGTGGTCTGAACTTTGTAATAGCTACTTACTATAATTTCAAGCAAGGTCAAGTTGAGAATTAGACTGGAAAAATTTAAAGCCATAACTGCCTAGCTAAATTTTCCAATTTATTTCTATGTCTAAAATTACTCTTATTCTGACAAGTTACTCTTATAAGCATGGTTGTGCCGCTAATTTCATGAGGCTACTATATAAAATAAAAAAACAATTATCAATTAACATGTTATTTTTCCTTTTGCATTCATGTGTTATGAGTTTGTTTTTCCGTGTCTCTCTCTTTTTTTTCTTCTCTTTTTATACATTTCTTAAACTTGGAATAAATTAGCAAGTTTGTTAAGAAGTTCCAGAAATACATTCCACTTGCGACAGAGATTCAGCACTGAATCAAGTGTTGCTTAAAATTCTGATGTTCCTTTCCCTACTCATTTAATACTGGTTTTGTTAAAGATCATATACCCATGTCTTTAATACACTTTTTATGCCAACTTAGTTTCTCGCTTCTTGATCATACTTTCATATTTTGTTCCATATTGTCAGTTTAAAATTCAAGTATCGACCATAAAAAATTTCATCATTTCAACTGACAGTTTCTGTTGCAACCATTGCTATCATATTAACTTTAGTGTCTTCATTTGTCCATCTGTTTAATGGTGCACATTACTAGATTTTGTTCTTTCCCCCTTCGGAAAGAGGAATGTTTTACTTCCTCCCTCTTGTTGATATTTTCCCCTATCTGGTGGTATGAATTGGAAGCCTTAGATTTAATTTTGTATTTAATAGCATAAAGATGCTTAATATGCTCGTGCCTCTTTGGTCAATATGTTCATAAGACTTATTAGTTACTGTATTGCTTTAAACCTTCAGTTCCAGCATTTAGCTTCTATTAGTTCTGGGCCAGGATATTTCTTGTATAAATCCCCCCTCTTGCAGGATAAAGTGGGTTTGAACCCAATCAAATCTGCTCAAATTGCAAAGAGAAAGCATGCTAGGAAAGCTACAGGCTCCAGCAATGGGGCTGGGATTTGAACAAGGCGTGGCCTTGGCAGAATTGCCTTGAGTCACAATACAATAAGCACACAGATGCATAACATAAAGCTGGCTTTTTCTCCTCTCTCTCTCTCTCTCTCTCTGCAGAGAAATTAACTTTATGCTCAGACCTGCTTCTTGTTGTCATATGTGGTGTCTTTAAAGGTGGCAAAAGGCATGCTCAGCTCCAATTGCTTCGGTTTAAGTCTTCTTTAGATTAGATCATTTTATTTTCACATTATCTTTGGTTTTGGTCATTTTTAGTCCGGTTATCTGGAGTTTGGATCGGATTTAAGTTTGAGTTAGAATAAAACTGATAACTAAAATCTGTAGTTTTAGTATTAAGTTCAGGTTATTGTGGATTTTGATGTAGAGTCATTTCAAGTTTGTTTTATTTCAGGTTAGGATCATTTTAGGCTTAGACTTAGGTTGTTTGTATTCAAATTATCTAGGATTTGGATTTACTCAGGTATGGGTTTTGACATTTTATTTGATTCGAGTTTGAGTGGAGGCTGGTTCGAACTTTTCTGGGCCAGTTTTAGAGTTCCAATTTATTTGGTCATCTTGAATTACCATACATATATGACAATGATTCTAGATCCGCATCTAGATTCCACCAAGACAAACAGCTTGAATTCCTTTTCAATTTGAAAAATCTTTCTCAAGTTACACATTAATCTTCCTTTTTATATAATATTCAGGAATCTCTGCTTGACAAATGGAATCCTAATCAACTAAAGTGGCCAGGGAGAGTGGAATCTTCAACAGCCTTTTGTTCAATTACATCCAATGGTGAGTGGTTGGTTTGCATACTGCACCTTCATTTTTCAATACGGGAATTGCGTGCTCTGCTAGTCATAATCATACTAGTAGTTTACCAGTTGATTAGGGCTCCCACTTGGCCATGACTTTGATATGCACTTGCAAAATTTTATCATAAGCTTCAACATAATACACGCATGTGCTTATCATGAGATGATTTGTTTGAGTGCTTTCTATATGCTAGTAAAACTTGGTGCATTTCAGTTCTTGTCGGTTTAAAAGTAAAAAGTGCAAGGTGCTGGATCTTGACTCTGCTTTTTTTTTCTTTCAGTAGAATGATTGTTTTCTGATAATGGACGAATAATAAAATGAACGGTTGTTGGATCTTGACTCTCTGCTTTGATTTCTATCAGTACAATCATAGTTTTTGTGATAATTGACGAATAATGAAATGAACGGTTCCATTTGGCTTGGCTTCCACTGCCTTTCCTGTTATCTCCCATTTGAGAATGGGATTTGAGCCTAACCACTAATTTCAATTAACATTGGAGAATGGATTTATAATATTTTTATTATATGGTGATGAGTAGTGGAAGTGATCAGTAGTGAAATAAATTCCACTACTAATTGATAGGAAATGAAGTAAATTATGATTTCTTGGAAGTTGAAAGTTATTTGTTCTTTTTTCTTTTTGGTACTATATCCTTGGAGGCACTGTTGTTTCCTATTCCATAGGCAGGATCATAGGAAGTGGTGGTGGGGCTGGGGCTGGGGGAGATTTGGCTCTGAATTCAGGTTTAGGGATTAGGGTTCTGATATATTTAACTAACATTGTGGAGTGGCATTGATATGATATTCATCACCAAAGGTTACATTTATTTCTTATTTTTATACATTGTTGGCGGAAATTGCAACCTGATAAGAACAATCTAGCCATCCCTGGAAGTGAAAGCCATTTTTTAACCCCTAGGTTAAAATTTTCAATGTTTTCCTATTTCTATCTTCATGCTACTCGGAGATGCCATCTCTGACTTGGCAAGTTGCAGCTTCTTAAGTCTTCTCTTCAACTCCTTCCTGCACGTAATTAGATAAGCCGGAAAGAAAAAATTGATCAGTATCACATCACTTTATAGTTCTATGGAACCTTAGCTCTCCCTTACTTAAAAGCTTAAAAGAATTTACCCCATGAGTACACTATCAAGTCTTGAAGTCGATAACAGTCCTCTGTTCTCTTCGGCCCTCCTTAGAAGGTATGGCATTACCATATCTACAGGTCCATATGGTAAATACTTGCTAACTTGAAACCCTGCATTTCTCAAACCAAAAGAAAGAGCCTCTGACATTCCATAGAGCTGAGCAAATTCTAACTTTTGGTTTCCCTTCTGAATTCCTAGATCGCATGCTTTTGATGCTGCCAGTTGCCCTGTTGATCATTTATTGGCATTTTATTCGTTAATCAATCCTGTGTCTTGAAATCTCGTATGAGGAATGAAAATTTTGAATTATAGTAAATTACCTGACTCAACATTATGAGTAGCAAGAACAACTGCACCATAGCCATCAGCAATCCTCTCGAGCATAAAAGAAGCACAGTCATTGTAGCATGCATGTGTCTCCTGAATGCTGTTGTGAATCGGGGAATCATAGCCTAACAAAGAAGCTAATTTGCTTTCACTGGACATATAAGCACCCCTTACTAGTTTGAACCCCATTGGAATCCCCAGACTTTGTGCAGTTTTGGTTGTCACGAACAGCCTCTCTTTTGCATCTTTCAAGTATGCTTGAATTGTACCGAAAACAATAGGATTACCATCTTGGTTATACATGATTGCTGAAGAATATGTGAAGTAATCAATGGCAGGTTGTATTGATGTGTCCTCAGCATCGATTGTCAATGCCACGTTATCTTGAACGCACTTTTGGCAGAGTTCTAGAAGTCTCTGGTGCGCTAGTTGAAGGTCTGACTCTTCTTTTGGGGATAATTGTGCAGGCTTTTCAAGTGTGTGATATAGAGCACTAGAGTCTGAGAAAATTGGTAAAGTGTTCAGTTTCCATGGCAGATAAAAAGAAGGGTCCTTGTATTGCCACCTCAGTAAGTCACTAACTCTCTTTAGCAGGCCGATGGGGCATATTGCTGTTATCTTTGCTATGACAAAGCTCACCTGTAGATTTAGGGAACAAAGAAGTAAGATCATGGTCAGTCAAAAGTTTGCTAAATTTCTAGGAAAAAAAACATTAAATAAGGTGGTCTCCAACTTTGGTGCTTCGTGTTTGACACATCTTAGGACATGAGTATGATATGATTTTAAGAAATTAAACATACCCGTGTCGACCCTAAACTCATATCGAGTCAAAACTGTCCGTCATACCAAAGATGTTTCAATTTTCTAACCAATCATATCATGCAAGTAGGGGGAAAAAGGGAAAAAGAAAAAAGGACACGCACTTTCAAGTGCCTTTCTTGGAGTTTTTTAATGGGGAGATTAAGGAAGAGATAAACTTAGTTGAGCCATTCAATCCTTGCAATTCTTCAACAAAGGATATGGCGGCTGCTGAGATCTATCTACTGTTTTCTCAACACAACATTTCCAAGCTGGAGTGTAGCTGGAAAGCTGATTGTGACAGAGACATTCCACTGAATGCCCAAATCCTAAATGTTGGATTCCTTCCTACAGAATCATTAAACACAACTTCCATTTCATCATTAATAGCCGAGAACTTTTCCTAGGCGTGGCCAAAAAAGAAACGAAAGGATACACGTTTAGCCAGACAAGTTGTCTATTGTTTTCTATGTTGTCGCTAGCAAAGGCAGTTGTCACAACAACCACCGATCCTTTTCACCAATGCTCTCTACTTTCTCCATCATACATGACTGCAAAAGATAGACCAATATTCTGCTGGCAATCAAGTGCCCCCGTATCACAACTTTGTTTATATGCGTACATACGCACATACGGCTATATTTTTTTCAACTTTGTTCTATTGTTGAACGCCAAAATATTATAATGATCCTACAATAAACTTCGATTTTAACATCATCAGTTTTTTCTTTATATATATTGAAGACATTTGGTGTTGGATAGTCATATTAAATCTCGACTCTTAATGAACGAGCGAGCTATCTAGTAGTAATTTTGTGGGACCGCATCCAAAACGTAAAGCTCACGTGCATGAGGATACGGCTATAAAATGGTGTTGTTTGTTTTATATGTATGAACAGGAAATTCATAACTTTTCATATTGAAACATCTTACGATTGATAAGAGGGAAAATAAATATGAATACTAGAGAAAATCATATTTAAAAAAAAAAACACCATGTTCACGTGTTTAATATTTGAGTATTTAAATAATTAAAAATATTAGTGTCCGCAGTTAATCCGAATATAATTAAAACAGTTAAGTGGAATACTAATAATGGTTTTGATGGAGAAGATAAGACCTTAAGAATCGTAGAGGTTTACGTGTTGGGAGGAGAATAGATGAGGATAAGAAAGATGGCTAAATCGAAACCAAAAGTACTTACAGACGAAGCTGGAAGCGACTTGGCCAATTCAACACTCCCAAGGAAACCTTCCAAATTTCGGTCACAACCGGCGTTATCGCTCGTATGCTCCACCGCATAAACCAGCATCCCTCTGAAACCCTTGTCGTGGATTCTCCTCACACAGTCCGCCGCCTCCTCCGTCGTTTCACCCGCGCAGAAGTGTTGAAAGAACGTATGTTTAACTGTTTTCAATATAGCGTCACGTACCAAACTTGTTTCCATGAGCCTAGAATTCATAATCCACATGCCGAAATCTACGAACCGCTCGTTAGCAGCCAACCCGAGGTTGGCCGATGAACGTAGCAGGTTCAAGGTAGGAATGGAACCAAAAAGCCTTTGGTGATCATCAAGGTCTAGGGTTGCGTTTGTAATTGATTCTTGTTTAAGGGAAGTCGGCTGTTTTTCAACAGCGGCGGGTTCAGGCTTTTCGTCAAAATTGAGAGATGCAACGGCGGCGAGGGAAGTTGTGGAGGCTGAGTTAAGAAACCTAGTGAATGAGGGGAAGGTATTGAGGAGCTTTGGTGAGAGAAACTTTGTTGCCATATAAGGGAGCGAGCGGACAAATAGAGAATATAGTTTTTGACTTGCAAGCTAAGTTATGGGAGTCTGAAACAAGCCGGGAATTTATAGACAAAAAATAATGTATATCTAAGTTATTTTACTTGGTAATGTTGGTTGCAGTTCTAACAATAATTCAAAAAGGAGGTTTCTTATGGGTAAATTTATAATTATAATTACATCCATAATTATAAAACACAATGGATTAAGAATTGGATAGAGAAAAAATTGAACCTATACACTCAAGGCCTCACAACTTTGCCAACTAAGGCGTGATTGGCAAATATGTTATTAAAGGATAAATCCTAAACAAGTTGACATATTGATGACTAAGAATGCAAAATCTCCATCTATCTAATTTATTAAAGCCGCCAGTACATTTCATTTCTTGTCCCAAATTATGTCATTTTCTTTACTCAATTATATTTCGCTTTTTAAGATTAAATATATGATTAAATCTATTAAATTTTAAATTGTGATGAACGCATTAAGCGGGACATGCTTATTAAATATGGGATATATGTTGGATGTCACCTAACAGGTGACTGTGAGATTTAGAAAAACTTACAACATTACAAGGAATTTGCTTCAATAATTGTTGCTAGGAATAGATTTTATTTTTAGTGTCACGGGGTTAGAACTTTAGTTTGGTAAATTGCGTGGCTTTAGGCAATTGCTTGGGTTTAAATCTGCCTTAGCCAGTCTTACACTCGAAAAATAAGAATTCTAGCAGAAACTCTCTATAAGGCACCAAAGTAAATCGGAAGCAAACTCAAAACGAAAAAGTAACGAATGAACAAAAAAGACGCTGAAAGATAGCACACACCGAGTATTTGAGTATATGCTCTCAAAAGTATTCTATTAATTTGAAGGTTTACAACTGAGTGAATACAAATGAGGGGAAGGCCTCTATTTATAGTTGAGCTCCCCCAAATACAATGGTACATACCGAATTACATCGACAACTAAGATTCGTGCCTATCTACAAGATGAGAGTCCTAAGAGATTTAAACTCTAAACATCTTTATCCCTTAGGATTTACATTAATTACCTTAGTAACTCTAGTTTTACTGAAGTGCTTCACTGAGCTACTAAGGCTTCAAGTAGATGGGCTTCTCCATATGTTCCATGAGTCGAGCTAGTTTAAGCAGGGTAAATGAGCCACATTTGATCAATTGACCTCCATGGGATGTTTATTGCCCAATGGTCACGGGCTTTGATCTGCGGGTCATGACATTCTCCTCCACCCATTCTCGTGACGCTCTCATCACATCCTTGGAATGGAACTAGCTTGACTTATCTCAAAATGGTCTCGATGCCTCAACTAATTCTGACCTAGTCTTTCTATTGGGTAGTTCCACACCTTGAAACATTTGCCTCAGCTTATGTCTTCGCCGTCACCAAACTTGAATTGTATCTCTTTCTTGTACATCTCATTCACAAATGTCCAACGCTTTTACTTGCCCTCGTCATGACTTGTCTCGATTAGGATCCCCTTGATCCTCACAGACAGGCTTCGACACCCTCATATTGAATATAGGTCATGTTTATTTTGCATATTTTACGTGTTCAAATCAATTAATTCTTGCTAAATTGGTGGTTTTATGTTTAAATTTTGTTAGGAACGAAATTGAGATGCTTTAATTCAAAGACAAGCAAAAAAGGATTAAATTGGAGCACGAGCAATAAAAGAGGGGCTGAATCAGAAATTTGGAGACATTTAAGGGCTAATCAGATTTTTGACTTTGTAAAAGTCGTATATAGAAAAGAAACTATGATATTTTATTTCATGTAATTAGTTGTTACGTGGGTTAGACTAATTTTAGTATATGGTTTATATATAAATAGGGTGTATGGTGGCCTTTGAAAGACACACCTTGAATATCTGGAAATTTAATAGAAAAAAATCAATTCATTTGTTCCTTTCTCTTTTCACGTGTGCAGTATAGGCATCTTCTAATTTTTTCCATTTCAATATTTTGGCATAATTGCTTCTCAAGTCCTTTTCCCTTTCCATCTTCCACAATTTCCATTAAAACCATTTCCATACACCAACCAAGCATGATTAATTTCATGCTTCACTAAACTTCTAAATTAGCTTTAGGTCGGTATTCATTTCGGTCAAGAATCGTGAGAAATGAATCCGCACTAAAAATCTTTCATAATGGTATTCACCATCTCTCTGGAATATCGTATAGTACAAATTCGTCCCTTAAAGTCAATTCAATTTCAATTCAAAAGGCGCGCGTTGGCTTAGAGTAGTTTTGGCGTATAGTTGGGATGTCGAGTCGGTCGTCTTGAATTCAAATTCCCGCGAACAAATTAGTGTATCTTGGCAGGGCCATACTAGTAGGATCTTTTTCAAGGGAGATATTGATCAAATTTAAACGCCCCACGCAGTTGAGGCCATTGATTCGAGTTGGGTTCTTCAGAATGCAAGGCTTCCAGGATTTTGAATTGCGAACACATGTATTGCGGTTAAACAAACGCTAAGAGTTGATTTGCAGGTTGTACTAGAATCAACTATGAAAGGAAGAATTGGCGGTTAGGACATTCTGAATTGCTATAACCAATTTATGGTTTGGAAGAGAAAATCTATTTTCGAGGATCAATTCAGAAGCATGAATTCACTGAGGCTGAGGCTAAGGCTAAGGCTTTATATTTATGTTTACAAAATTCGAATCCACTTTATTATTTTTTTTTTCGATTAATATAATTGTTTATTTTTTCTATCTCACTTATTTAATTTCTAAACATTTTCAACTCCCCTAATTTATTTTATTTATTTATTTTTCAGCAAGTTTGTTTTGAGTCGTGGGCACGACCATTGCCACGATAGAAATCCTGTTCACAAGAAAAAAAAATGAAATTAGATAACAATAATCAATTGTTGTGGATTTGACCCTACTATTCTTTACTACTGTTTAGAGTTATTTTATCGTAGGAATTTTTATTTGGTGGTTTCGACGCCTATCAATTATTACTAACTTTGGCTTGTAAGCCCCTTGACTTACTCGCTTTAGAACTTTGAAAGGGCCATTGTGCCTTTGCCAAGCCAAT
Organism: Gossypium schwendimanii; assembly: GCA_013677275.1. NCBI lineage: Eukaryota > Viridiplantae > Streptophyta > Magnoliopsida > Malvales > Malvaceae > Gossypium > Gossypium schwendimanii. Next base: position 26,208,004 of record CM025245.1, read on the forward strand.
AGTGTAATGACCCAAAATTCACGGGCATCGAAAAAGTATAATATCGGGCCTCCGTCTTAGTAAATTGAGTTCGAAAATAATTATTA
>CM025245.1:26221288-26233481 GCA_013677275.1 Gossypium schwendimanii
TTTCAAAAAATTTATAGAGATATTTTTCTTATTTACAACTTGGCCCAAAAATTTAGAGAAATTATGAAATTACCCCACTTGTAAATTTTGTGAAAAATTTTTTTGATTCGAAGAGATCCCACACTCGATAAATGTGAGCTTGAGGATAGCAGAGAAGACTACTCGGTCGAAGCGTTTATCCTAGACAAATAAAAAAGGTATAATTTTGATTAAGTGTTTATTACTTTAGATATCAACCAAGTTCTTGTTTTGGAATTTTGTTTTTAAACTCTATTTTTTCCTTAAATTTATTTTTCGCTGCAGTTTCCAAACCTGATTTTTCAACACACATGTTAATCATAAGAGAGAGTACGTGTTAACATGCATAGGGTCTATTTGACCCAGTATGTCACATCAAAGGACCATACTTTATAAATACGGAAATAAGCCCTCAGGAGAGAGGAAGATAGATGAATACTCAACAATCCCTATCGATGAATAAAATATGAACTTTTTCTTTTTCTCTATTATTTCTTATTCTTTTACTTTATTATTTATTTTATAACCTATTATCAGCATGATTCTCTTTTTATGTTATTTTCATAAGTTTTATTAAACATGATTACACACAAAAAAAATCCCCAAATCATGCAGAGCATTATCCTCAGCCGCTTGCCACTTGAGCAAGGGTCTTTAACCACTAAATTTCTCATTTTCCCCATTTTTCCTTTTGTTGTGAGTCTCCACCTTCCTAAGTTTCAATTTTGTTACTTGTGCCATCCACATTAATCTAAAATTGCTACCAATTTTCACTGACCAAGCTGCTAATTAACTTTTTATCTATGCCTTTCCATAGCACCACGTCTTGCCCCTTTCAACCAGCAACCAATGCAATAGTCAGTCACTCCAAATTTGTTGCTCAAGTTGTTTTTAGTTGCCTCCTAGAGGTGCTGCTATTTCAATATTCAATTAAGGCCTACAAACTATGGGTAATCATTAGAGCATTTAACCACTCAATTTTTTATGCCCTTTTTATGCAAAGAAATTTATATAATCGTTATCTGATATGTTTTCTCCATTATTCACTAACTTTTGATAAAATTGTTTTACGAAAAAAATTACTACTTTAAGGTTTCTTTTAAATTAAGGTTATTTTTTTATTGAATTATATTTTGCATGATATTTGGATGATTAAAAATTTGACTATTAAATTATTGTTATTAAATATTCTTAAAATTTGATTAAATTTGTGTGTGAAAAAGTATTATTAATCAATTGCCTTCGATTAAAGGGAAAAAAGAAAGTTGATAGGATCTAATTGACTTTTATTAATTTGTTATTGTTGAATGATTGGATTATACATGTTAAACTGAATTATAAAGTATAAATAATTTATTAGAGGATCATAAGATTCTATAACGTATATGTGGTGTTGAAATTTGGTACAATGTGTATATAATAACTTTCAATCATCATACACAAAAATTTTGATTGTTTTATAAATGATTTTTACTATTCATTTATAAATGTTCTTATGAAAGCAAATTTGTTTTAGTACTTGTAATAGTGCTCATGATAATAGTTAAGGTGATGGTGATTGTTAATGATCTACATGTATATTTTACTAATTTATTTAGTTATAGCATGTTTATTATAACTGGAGACTAATCATGACAACATGAACAGATAGATTTTGAATTGAAATCCACACATGTTTGCAATGGTGATTATGAAATGAAGAATCCATTGGGATGTTTAGAAGTTTGTCCTATTAAATTTGTTGCATTCCTTGAAGTGCACGCAAGCTTAAAAAAATTTTAAAGGATATAATCATAAATGTGATAAGTGGAATAATAATAACCACTAGAAGTGAAAACATAGTAATAAATAAAAGAACAATGAGAGTTATCAAGATAACCCTTCAAAGGTTAGAGATAACTTACCTTATCAATGTGATATGAAAGATCATCAATCACATACCTGTTGCCTGTCCAAATATTTTGCTCAACTATATTAATATTCTTTAAGAATATATATATGTCTTGTTAACAATGTAGCAATGAATATTATCCTTATAGATAGAAAGTGTTTATCTTATTTGGTACTGAAACAAACTAATATTATTGCAATATTTGATAGTACAAAATTAGTTAAAATCTTTAAAAGAGCTAATATATCAATATCTAAAAGAACAAAATTTGTGATGGTTAATGTATTGGTTTTAAAAAATATTCATTGTAATGGATCTTATATTGAGATTGTGAATGAGGTTTGGATCACTTTTGCTATAAATATCTATTTTGATTTTGAAAAGGATAAAGAAAGATTGAGTTATTGATTTCTATTAATCACTCTTGTTATTATATTGAATTGAGTGTGATTATCTCTATGATCTTTTTTTGTCATCAACCTCATAAAGGGTTGAAAGTAAGATATTTGACTATAAAAGGTCCACTTGCATTGAGGAATTTTTTAAAAGAAATATATAAGAAGCATAATATGATAATTCTATCTAAATCTCGTTATTGTTGGATGCACCTGGAGATGCAATATTTTAAAACTATGAGTTAGTATAACTTTACAACATTGAGTTCTCAATAAAAATTATGTGGGGAGAATATTACCAATGACGACTTGTTAGAGCAATTTTTTTCAACTTTTCATGCTTCAAATGTGCTAAATAACGAGCTATTAAATGAAAAACCATCATCGTATTAGATTTGCTTCATTCCCTGAAGCGAATGTAGCAATATATAAAGACATAATCTTTGACGTGGATGTAGTAAACGACTATATAATAATCGTAAAAGGGATGATCATAATAATTCTTCTCATCACTAGAAGTGAAAAAATGAAGATAAAGAAGAAAAGAACAAGAATTCCCAAGATGACCCTTTAAGGAGTGAAGATAACTTATTGATAACTCTTGAAAAGAGTTATATTTCATGCCTTCAGACCTAGTTAATTGCATGTACTTAGGTACATCTAGTTGTATTTTAGGACATTTCGTTAGTATTTTTAGCATTGCATTAGAACTTGGGCTACATTTAAATATTAGGTACTTTTAATTGCTCATGGAAAGGCTATGTTTTGTAGTATTGGCAATTGTAGGATGAGGAATAAGAAATAAAGGAGTGAAATTTTGTCAGGGCAAAAGGGTGGTCAGATTGCCAACTCGTATGCCATGGCAATGCTAGGCTATTGAAATTATCCTAAAAAAAACAATTTAAAAAGCCAAAGAAGGAAACCCTAGAGAGCGGACAAAAGGGGAAAATATCCTTACGCAAAATAGAAGGCAACGACTGAATAGAGACAGGAAGAGGAAATACGAAGGCAGTCCCTCTCAGCCACCTCAGGACACTGCGCAGCTGAAGTGTGGATTGGACAAGCGAACGTTGTCCTCCTGACGTTCTTCCATTATTTCTAATCTGTTAATTCATGAATTACAATGATGAAAATGATGTTTGAGTTGAATTTTATTTGCCAACCTATGAGCTAAATCTCATAAGGTTGGGGTTACTTTGATGAAACTTTAGTTGTCTTTAATGGCTACAGTATAAATATGAATTATTTTATTATTTCATTCAATTGCTTTATTCTTTAAAATGTATGTGAGCAATCCCTAGACATAGTTAACTGTGTAGCACACCTTAAATTAATCTAAAGTCTGAAAAGGTTAGATTAGTTAGACCATGGTTGAATGGTATGAGCAAATACTCGACAGATACTTGTAGTAGACTCTAAACATAGAGTAAGGTTCATACAGAAGGAAACAGTGTAGGGTACCATATTAATGGCCTATAGACACAGGCAAGGTAACTTGAGGTTTCTGCTCTCGGAAGAGGCATACCACTTTAGAACTCTTTTGAGTAGTAGGTTAAGTATGATTTTGCTAAGGCATTGCTGATAGGAAAAGTAGATTTCTAGTAATCCCGGCCTTCCCACCCAACATCACGTAACCCTTATCTTTTGCTATAGAATCTTTGCCATCGCATTCTTAGCTCTTTATTTGTTCATTTACATAATATTCTCGTAGTAATTCTCATAATTGCCATTACATTTCTGCTCTCATTGCCATAGCATTTCCAAGTATTAATTAATTCCACATATTGCATACATCACTATTTCTTTAATTGCCACTGCATACTTACCATAGCTTTACCATAGTATTAATTGTATTCTATATTATAATAACTTGACCACTTTTGTGCCTCATACTAATCCTCGTGGGAACAATACTTACTCATCACTTTATTGCTTGATTCGACGTGTACACTTGCACATTCGCATATTATATTCAAACGTGATAAATTTTTGGCGTCGTTACCGAGAATCAACAATTTGGTATAATTTGGTTTGGTTATTTTATTTAAATCTATTAGTTTTATTTAATTTCTACAGGTTTGCTAGCAGTGTATGAGAAGAGGCATTCTTACTAACAAAGAATTGAGAAAAGTGAGAAAAATGGCTAAAAACGAGAATGATCCTGGTCTCAACGATAATCTAAATGGTCCTAGTCTTAATGATAATCTAAATGGTCAGGATGTTAATCATCCTATTTGACAAGTGATAGATGACTGAGATAGACCAATCCAAGAGCATGTTGTGCCAATTTTGAATGACCTGAATCCAGGGATAGTCAAGCCACAAATACAAGCTCAGTAATTTGAATTGAAACCTGTAATGTTTCAGATGTTGCAAACAGTAAGACAGTTTGGTGGATTGCCCATTGAAGATCCAAAATTGCATCTACAACTTTTTCTAGAGGTTTGTAAATATAAGGTGTTCCTGAATACACCCTGCGGCTTAAACTATTTCCATATTCTTTAAGAGAATGTGCGAGATTATAGTTGAATGCTTTGTCGTCAAGGACATGACATCATGGAATGATCTTTGCTAGAGTTTTTGTACGGTATAATCCACCAAATGTGAATGTCAAGCTTAAAAATGACATCACGTCTTTTCGACAATTAGAGAATGAAACATTATATAAAGCTTGGGAATGATTTAAAGATTTAATTCAGAAATGTCTGATGCATGGGTTTTAGTACTAGACTCAACTGGAAATATTCTATAATGATTGAATGCACATACGAGAATGGTAGTGGATGCATCTGCCAATGCTACATTGTTGGATAAATCTTACAACGAAGCATATGAGATTTTGGATAAATTCTACCACAAGAGTTGGGATGTACAAGAGAACTGTTAGTACCATGGAGCTTGACGCAATTACTTCGTTGATAGCCCAATATCTTCTTTAGCTAACATGATTAAAACAATGAAAAATCCAACTACAGTCCAAGAGATGAAATCAGTCAAACTGTGATGCGTTTATTGTGGCAAAGATCATATGTTTGATGAATTCCCATCAAACCTAGCATTGGTATATTACATGGGTAATTTTAACCGAAATAGTAATCCCTATTCCAACACTTACAATCTAGGGTGGAAGTAGCATTCGAATTTTAGTTGGAATAACCAAGGTGCTGGGAGTTCACACAATGTTGCAAGACAAAATATCCACAATGCACCACCCAATTATAATCATCCTATGCTGAGGCAAAATGCTCAACAAGGCTAGATATCATCTTCTAATTCTATTGAATCTTTGTTGAAGGAGTATATAGCCAAAAATGTTGTTGTGATTCAAAATGAGGATGCGTCTCTCTGAACTTTTAAAAATCAAGTGGCGCAAATAGCGAACGCTCTAAATTCAAGGCCACGAAGAGCATTGCCAAGTGATACTGAAAATTCAAGAACCTGAAGGAAGGAGCAGTACAAGGCCATCACTCTTAGAAGTGGCACTCAGTTGGATGAAGTTATTCAAGATGCCACGACAGAGGAAGACAATTCCAACCGCAATGAGAAAAAAGATCTCAGAACCTATTAAATGGTAGACAACACCTGAAAAGGGTACACAGATAAATGTTGCGATAGAATCAGATCATGTTGCCAACAAAAATGCCACAACAAAATAATATCAACAACCTGAAGGACGAAAATACCTTTCCTTCAGTGATTTAAGAATTATAAACAAAATATTCAATTTAAAAGGTTTTTAGATGTTTTGAAGTAACTCCACATCAACATACTGTTAGTGGAAGTTTTGGAGCAGATGCCCAATTATGTGAAATTTATAAAAGATATACAGTCAAAAAATCACAGATTGAGAGAGTTTAAGGCTATTGCTCTTACTGAAGGGTGCACAACAATGTTGATAAATAAACTACCTTTGAAGCTGAGGAATCCAGGGAGTTTCACTCTCCCCTGTTCAATTGGAAATCATTATGTTGGTAAGGTGTTGTGTGATTTAAGAGTGAGTATAAATCTAATGTCTATGTCTATATTTAGGAAGCTAGGAACTAGAAAAGCAAGACCTACTACGGTGACTTTATAATTAGCTAATCGATCCTATGCCCACCGAGAAGGTAAAATTGAGGATGTGCTAGTAAGAGTAGATAAATTTATCTTTCATGCTAATTTCTTTATTTTAAAATTTAAAGTTGATCAAAATGTGCCAATTAATATTGGAACACCTTTTCTTGTTATAGGCAGAACTTTAATTGACGTACAGAAAGGTGAACTGGCCATGAGGATAGATTTTAATGTTTTTTATGCTTTGAAATGTGTAGACAAAAATGAAGAATGTCATGTTGTTGGTTTGATAGAAACAGTAGTAGAGGAATTCACCAAACTTTGCCATATCAATTCTGATAGTAACGAAGACTCACTATAAAGGATTGACAAAGTAAGTTTAGAAGAACTTGGTGAATTTATGGAAGCCAAACAGATAGTGGAGAGACTGGGGAAAAAGTTTGACTCTTTAGATCTATCGAATCTTTCATTCAATCCACTTAAACCATCTATAAAGGAACCTCCTACATTGAAGTTGAAACCTTTGCTGCAGCACTTAAAATATGAATACTTAAGAGATAATAGCACCTTGCCAGTTGTGATTTCTACGGAATTGACATTCGAACAAGAGGTCAAGTTGTTGGGAGTCTTGAGACAATTTAAGAAGGTATTAGGATGGACTTTTATTGATATAAAGGGAATTAGTCATGTGTTTTGCATGCATAAAATCTTGTTGGAGAATTGCTACAGCAAGTCTATTGAGAAGCAGAGAAGATTGAATCTAATAATGAAGGAAGTTTTCAAGAAAGAGATAGTCAAGTGGCTTGATGCTGGCATTATTTATCCAATCATAGACAGCTCGTGGGTAAGCCCTGTACAATGTGTTCCCAATAAAGGAGGTGTCACAATGGTTAGCAATGACAATAATGACCTCATACCAACTCGCACGGTCACGGGATGAAGAGTGCGTATGGATTATCGTCGAAAGCTTAACAAGGCAACTAGGAAGGACTATTTCCCTTTGCCTTTTATTGGTCAAGTGTTGGACAGGTTAGCAAGAAAACTTTCCATTATTTTTTAGACGGTTATTCAGGGGTATAATCAAATTGTCATAGCTCCTAATGACCAAGAAAATGCAACTTTCATGTGTCCATATGGTACTTTTGCATTTAGATGGATGCCATTCGAATTATGTAATACCTCGGTAAATTTTCAACGTTGTATGGTGGCTATATTCTCGGATATGGTAGAGAATTTCCTTGAAGTTTTCGTGGATGATTACTCTATATTAGGAAATGCTTTTAAAGATTGTTTGAAAAATCTGGAATTGGTTTTGTGCTGCTGTGAAAAAACAAATCTTGTATTGAACTGGGAAAAATGTCACTTCATAGTTCATGAAGGAATTATCTTAAGGTATAGGATATCACAACGAGGAATTGAAGTAGACAGAGCAAAAATTGAAGTAATAGAAAATTTGATACCTTCCACCGGTGTTAAGGGTGTTAGAAGTTTTCTAGGTCATGCAAAATTTTATAGAAGATTCGTTAAGGATTTTTCAAAGATATCTAAACCCTTGTGTACACCACTGGAGCAAAATAGATCCTTCGATTTTGATGAACACTGCCTAGTTGCTTTTGAGAAATTAAAGAAAAAACTGGTAGCAGCACCAATTGTAGTAGCTCCAGAATAGACCTTGCCGTTCGAACTTATGTGCGATGCAAGTGACTATGTTGTAGGAGCAGTGTTGGGGCAGAGGAGAGACAACACTACGTGCAATATATTATGCTAGCAGAAATCTAACAGATGCACAACTTAATTATACCACCACGAAAAAAGAGTAGTTAGATGTGGTGTTCGCGTTCAATAAATTTCGTCCTTATCTAGTAGGTACCAAGGCCACGATTTACACAGATCACTCAGCTATTAAGTACTTGGTACGTAAGAAAGTTGCCAAGCCGAGATTGATTAGGTGGATATTGTTACTACAAAAGTTTGACTTGGAGATTCGAGATTGGAAGGGCATTGAAAACCAAGTGGCTGATCATTTGTCAAGGTTAGAATCGTTTTGTGAAGATGGCAATGATAACTTTATTAAAGAAGATTTCCTAGACGAACAATTGTTAGTTGCCAAGGCATTACCTTGATATGCCAGCATACTGAATTTCTTGGTAAGTGTTGTGACGCCACCTGATTTAAACACCCACAAAAGGTGTAAATTTCTTCATGAAGCTAAGCACTATTATTGGGATAAACCATTCTTATTTAAACATTATGATGATCAAATCATTCGAAAGTGTGTCCCTGATGACGAAATACACAGTATTTTACAACATTGTCATTCAACTCATTATGGAGGATATTTTGGAGGAATGAGAACCGCCGCTAAAGTACTTTAATCAGGATTTTAGTGGCCAAATATGTTCAAAGATGCTCATGAATTCTATTAATCGTGTGCCCATTTTCAGAGAATGGGAAATCTATCTATGAGACATGAAATGCCATAACAACGTATACTGAAGGTTGAGTTATTTGATTTATGGGGAATAGACTTTATGGGTTCATTTCCACCGTCAATAGGTAAATTGTACATACTTTTTGTGGTAGACTATGTTTCTAAATAGCTAGAAGCGATAACCTTAGCTACTAATGATGCTAAGTCAGTACTGAAGTTCCTACATAAGAACATTTTTACAAGATTTGGTACATCTAGAGCCATTATCAACGATGAAGGATTCCATTTTGATTGAAAATTGTTGGCCAATACCCTGCGCAGGTATGGGGTGAATCATAAGATTGCTACGGTGTATTATCCCTAGAAATATGGACAAGCTGAGATTTCTAATAGAGAAATTAAATAAATTTTGGAAGAAGTGATGGATCCATCTCGTAAGGATTGGTCCACCAGATTGGATGAAGCTTTGTGGGTCTATCGGGTTGCATTTAAAACACCATTAGGGATGTCGCCTCTTAAACTCGTTTATGGGAAGCCATGTCACTTACTTGTTGAGCTTGAGTACAAAGCATTTCGGGCTATAAAGAACCAGAACATGGATCGAGCTATTACTAGCAATAAAAGGTTGCTAGAGTTGAATGAAATGGAAGAGTTTCGGGCACAAGCATATGAGAATGCTAAACTATGCAAAGAAAATACCAAACGATGGCATGATAACAGAATCATGCCAAGACAATTTGAACCAAGACAGTAGGTATTATTATTTAATTCTAGGCTCAAATTGTTCCCTAGTAAATTGAAATCTCGCTGGTCGAGTCCATTTGAAGTAGTTCAAATATTCTTACACAGAGCCGTTGTTATCAAAGACATGAAAATGGGTGTTACATTCAAAGTTAGTGGACAATGCTTGAAGCACTACCGGGGTGCTCATGTGGAGAGCAAAGCATCAACCTTTGAAATGCTTGAGTTAGCCATTTTTTATTTTATTTTATTTTATTTATTTGCTTTACTTTAGATTCATTTTTTTAGTTATTTATATTCGTTGGTTATGTGCTAAATTTTTATTCATGTTGTTTCATTTCTGATTTTTATACATTAGTGCAGTTTTTCAAAGGTAGGATAAAAGAATCAAACTTATTCGTGTGTATTGGAAGGACGATTACCATAGCATTACAAAGGAGCATTATGTCGTGACAAATTGGGTGATGAGGTGTTAAATTATCATGGGATGACCGGGTAGAAAAGTCCAAAAGAGAGATTTCTTGAGCAGATTAAACTAATAATTTATTTGGGAAGCCTTAGGAAAACAACCTATTTTGTACGGCTATGTCATTTTATCTTTTCTTCCTCAAAAAAATTTCTTTCTTTTCTTCTTGCCACGTCACAAACTTCCGTAGCACATTTTATCTTCCATAAAACTGTCATCATTAACCATCTTATTTCCCCCTCCCGAATTGTTCACGTTTTACAGTTTCTTTATCTTCAACATCTACTCCATTTTCTTTTCACTACATCTCTCAAAAATTTCTCTTTATTCTTTTTTATGGCTCGCGTTAAGAGTGCTTCTAAAACCGTTGAATCATTACGCACTGACGCTTCCCAACCAAAAAACATTCTTCAACTCTGCTACGGTCACAAGGTACGTAAATAATATTCTAAAGCGTCACTTTTGTTTTGAGTAGTGATTCTTGTTTAAAGATGAACCCCATATGGGATATGATGAGTCTGTATCATCGATAGTAGACCAGCATGGGTGGGACATTTTTTGTTTGCACCGAGAGGATACAGAGCAGTTAGAGAGTTCTATGCCCATGTGAACTCTCCTGATTCTACTTTTATCTATGTGTGGGGCACTTCTATATTGTTTAATGAAGGCTATATAAATGCTCATTTGGCCTTAGAGATGTACAAGATGGACATACTGAGTTTACAGATAATGTCACAATTGAGGGTTTGACACAAGTTTTGAAGGATTTATGTGTCGAGGGCACACAATGGATTGTCTCTACTTAGGAATGTTACACTGTTGAAAGGGCTTCACGGAAACCGATTGGGAAAGTGTGGTATCATTTCCTGAAAAGTTGACTTATGCCATCCACGCACACTATGACTGTTTCTAAGGAAACGATGCTTTTATTGCACTCTATTATAAAATGAAGAAAGAATAATGTGGGAAAGATCATCTTTCAAGAAGTCCATCGTTGTGCTGAGAAGAATGCTGGAAGTTTAAATTTTCCTTCTCTCATTATTGCATTATGCAAGACTGCTAATGTTCCTCTTACTGACGCTGAGGATATTACCCCTAATAAGGGTGGTCTCACAAGGGCAATTTTTGCCAAGCTCTGAGGCAATGTCCTTGAGGCATTAACACTGTCTAGGTAACTTAAGAGAGTCAGGCTTCTACTGCCACTTGCATTCTTACAAAAGCACCTTCAATCACTTGGGGCTCAATCGACCAGTAATTATTGAATTCCCTGAAGCAGCTAGAGCAAAGGATACCCCTGTTTGAAAGTCAGTAATACCAACTAACTGAAGATTTGTCCATGCTAAAGAGCAGTAGGCTCAGTATTGGTTATATGTGAGGGATAAGGATTTGGCAGTTAAGCGATCTCTGCAAAAGAATTTTTTGAAGCCAATGCCATAGTTTCCTATCTTCCCCATGACTTTGCTCCTATCTGCTGAGACTAAAGCAGAATCAGCTCCAACTACTGCCGGAGCTAACTTACTAAATAAAAAGACCAGTGCTGATGTTGGACAAGCTATTGAAAAAATTGAGAAGTCAACATCCGTTAAGCCTGGGAAGGATAAAGAAGAAGGAAATGAAGGACAGAATGACCCTACTACTACTACAATTCTTGCCACCACAAAAGGCAAACCTCTTGTACCACCATTTCCACCAACCTCTGTGACTGCACAAGATCGTGCAATTGATCAGTTGATCGATGATCTCACAAAGACTGATAAGGAAGGCGAAGATGTAAACCCCATGAAAAGGAAGATAAGGTGCAATGTCAGTATCCGCAAGTCCACAAGAAGAACTGAATAAAGTACCTACAATACTGTCCAAGCCAGATAAGTTTTTTTTTTCCTTTCTTTTAATGATCATGCATTTCATTTCATTTTTCCATACATTTGTCTATCCATAGCTATATTTTTGTTACATGCACATGCATTGAGGACAATGCATCCCTTAGGTTTGGGGGTGAATTGAGCTTTTAGGTTGCATTTTATATAATATAGATGTTTTGCCATTGTATTGTAACCATCGAAGTACTATTTTGTCTATAAGAAGTACAGTTTATACTTATGACGTTCGATGATGAGTTTACATTTTTTGATATACCTAGAACATGTGACAGTGGATTGGGTGAATTTAGCTTAGGTTAAGATGCTTGAAAATTAATT
>CM025245.1:26264541-26275767 GCA_013677275.1 Gossypium schwendimanii
GATTTTTCCATGTATTGCCGCCTATTCTTAAGCCATTGGCTTATTTACCTATCTAGTCCCTCTTATTTTATTTTGATCTATAATTAGACTTTTACCCTTTATTCAACTTAATCCTTTTTCCTAATTTCTCTTAATTAAGCTAAATTCACCTATCTAAAACCTAATTAATCACACAACTAGTCTCGTAAATATTTCTAGTAATTATTTTCGATCTCAATTTACTGAGACGGAGACCCGATAATGTACTTTTTCGATGTTTGTGAATTTTAGGTCATTACAGAAAACCTACCAACGAACCTGTTTGGGAGACAACTTTTTTTAGGTTAGAAATAATTATTTGCAACATCATCCGTAAATACCACGAAACTGGAACCCAGTAAATTGTTTCTCCATGTGCGCAAGCAATGCACCACAGTGGTTATTTATTTCTCTTGGACTGTATATCGATGCTCCGTCTCATTAAGCTTTCAACTCTCGAAAGCAACCGGGTGCCTATCCTGCATCAATGTAGTGCAAAACCCAAAAGAAAATAAATTGTATTTTGCACCCATGCTACAATCCATTATAAAAAAACTATACAAAACCAAAACAAATTTTATAAAACAAAGTTTAAAATACATTTATTCAAAACCAATGATAGTGCTTCGAGTGTCGAGTCCGAGCCTAACCTTACGAGTTATTTGGAAAAGAGGGAAACTAAAGGGGTGAGCTATGAAGCTCAGTGTGGTCTTAACACATGAGTAGTAAGTATATAAAGCAGTAAATAATAACATACAGGCATACCGTACAAAGTAAAAATCAGAATCATAATATTCATAGAATTCACAGTATATATTTGCTCATGGATGATAGTGTCAACTACCCAATCCAGCCCTACACACCACAATAAGAGTTCCCATGAATTTATCTAGCCCTGCACACCAAATTAGTATTTGTGGACGAACTGTCAGTATATCAGTAAGAGCCTGAGCTCATGTGGATGAGCCGTCTGTAGATATGTGGGTGAACCACTAGTAAATAATGATCAGTGAACTGATCCAACATTTAATGCCTGAACTTTCTCTTTCAACAACCCAAACCCTAATACAACAGTATGGTAGGTTATTGAAGATAGTAATAGCAACAGTAGCAGTACCAATCGATTATTAACATACGAACAGTAACAGTTTAATATTTAAGCAATGACAATAGGCATGTGTCAACAATATTTCATGCATGCATCAATAATAACTTAACCAATAAGTAGAGCCTAACATGGAATCACAAGTTATACACGTTGTATCGCATATTTATATAGACCAAATATTTCAAAACAACAATAGTAACATAACACAACCTACATTACCGTACATAGTTGTGGTTCCAACAGTGTCAAACCTTCAGACTTTCAGAACCTCAACAAAGATTGTAACCTTAATAGACCTGGTGTTACTAAACCAAAAGCATATGTCCATATAATCAGTATAATAAAAAAAACAAACAGCCTACACACACAACTTAGGACCTACACATTCAGCCAAGGCAGAAACATACATATTTATGACACCAAATAACATGGTAAAGACACACACCTTTACTCCATACGCCTATGCGACACTTTTGCTACTCCGGCACACTCCTTCGGTTCAATTTTGATATGATTCACCTAGACCTAGTCTTTCAAACGTCATACATACAAATATACATAACATCATAATCGACAACATAGGTTTTAGAAATATTCAAAAGAAATCAATTAAGCGAAGCGGAAGAGAGTAAACCGTAACTTAGTTGCGCATCTGAAAATAGAGTCTAACCAATATAAGGGATCTTCCTTACCAACCTAAAGGAATTGGAAATAGACACAATCGTTGACAGACCTAAGCACCAATGGGATTTGAACGAACAAGATGTGATTCGATAAGGAGAAAGAAATCGACAGCTCAAGAGTGGTGAAAGATGCGTTCGTAACAAAGGTGTAATATGAATGTTGTAGATACGGTGGCTAAAAAAGAAAGAAAAGAGAAAAAATGAGAGAAGAGAAGAAACAACTCAAGGGAGCCTGATTAACCTTAAGATGAATGTTCGGGCGTATTGTTCTCTTTCAACAGCACTTTTAGAGTTGTCGATTTAATTGAATTTTTTCCAACCATTTCATCTCTAACCGGCTACCAAAAAACTTATCCTGCACCTTGCTTAATAGTTGCTCGTAAATTGCTCTCCAATTGCCAACGTCCACTACCCCCGTAACGATTGACCCATCCACCAGTAAATTGAGTTGTAAAGTTATATCCTCAAATGTAATTGTACACTCACCACATGGAATATGAAATGTGTGTGTCTCGAGTCTTCATTTTCCATCAAATCGTTGATAAGTGCGGGATTCAATTCAGTCCCCCAAACATATGAGAAATATGCAAGAATCCTGCCTCTTGCAAGTGTTGTTCAATAACATGCGATGCCCTCGTAATTAAATTGTGTATGTAAGTCTCTAAAATCCGATCTTTGGCTTAATTATATAAATATAAAAATTATAAAATTAATAATGAACTTAATTAAAATTAAAAATTATAATAATATTTTCTTACCGTTTACAATTAGACGCTGAAAATGTGTTTGTCATCCAAATGAATAAGTGGAATTGCCATTATAAAAATAAATTAAAAACAAAATATAAAATATAAAATATAAAATTAAAACAACAAGATTTTGATAGAAATTGAATGAAAAATTGAGGGCTACAAAGTTAAAATAATACATGAATTAAAAGAATTGAGAGAATTAGGAGAATGAGATTGAGATATCAAAGGAATAACATGGCTTGGGTTTATATAGCAAATAAATTAAGGGTAAATTACCCGAATAGTCACTCAACTTTGGGGTAGCTAACAAAATAGTCACCTAGGTTTCATTTCAGTCTCTCAACTTTTGAAAAATAACAAAACAGTCACTAACGTTATAAAAAAGTGACAAAACAGTCACCGATTAACAGTTTCCGTTAGTGTCTTAACGGGATCGTTGATGTGCCAAGTTAACTAGTTGATGTGGCCAATTAACTTGCCACGTTGGATGTCCACAGTGGAAACCCACCCAATTTAAGAAGAAATTGAAAAAAAGAAACCTTAATAACAGAGAAAAAAAAAGAAAAAGAAGAAGAAGAAGAAGAAGATTGTAAAAAAATCTTCTTTGCCTAATTTGGCGGGGTCTGATTATTTGCCATTGAAACATCATGTCTTTACTCTTCTTTTTCTTCTTCTTCTTCTTGGCTCTCTTCTTCTGTAACCTTCTGCCATTATTGTCCCAGCAAGATCGATCCTTCAATTTCTCGGATTTTCCATGGACTCCATCTCAAAACAAATTTCTTATTTCTTCAAACAAAGTTTTCGCTGTTGGGTTTAAGTCAATGAGTTCTTCTGCAAAACTCTACACTTTCTCTGTTTGGTATTACAACACATCTAGAAATAACATCCTTGTTTGGTCGGCTAATGATGATTCTCCGGTGACCCAAAATTTGTCTCTTGTCATCTGCCACTGATGGTGTAATTTACCCGAGTAACACAGCCAAAAAAAAGTGATGACAAGCAGGCAATAGCAGCTAAAGTTGCAGTGGTATAAACAAGGGCGATACCATTGATATCCAAGCTTAAAGTTATCCTGAAATCAAAAATTTCTCAATAGTTGATATGGTTTCTTCCACTGTAATGGCTGCGCAAAAACCTTAACAGCATTCATAGCTCTTCTTTCTCTACAAAAACCCAATATAAAAGTATTATAATGCACAATATCAGGGTTACACCCTTTAACTTTCATTCTACAAAGAAGCTTATAAGCTTCTCTAAGCTTCTGCTTCCTACACAAACTATTCAACAAAGTAGTATAACTCAATGAATCCAGTACGAATCCTTTATTTAACATATATTCTAACAAATCTACAGTTTTAGTTACTTGACTTTTCCTGCATATCCCTTGCATTAATATCCTATAAAACTCGACATTAGGCATAACGTCTCTCTTAAACATTTTGTTGAATAGTTTGTACGCAATACTCAAATCCCCATTCAAATAAAATGCATGCATCAAAATGTTGTAAGATTTAGTATTGGGGAAAACACCTTATTTATGGGCAGTCTTGAAAAGGTCAAAAGCAGGCATGATGAAGTTACGATGAGAAACAAGCAACTCGAGGATACGATTTAAGTTTCTAGGTAAAGGCTTAACGTTGAATTCAAGCATTTTGTAGAACACATTGAGAGCTTTCTCGGGTAAATCAGCTTCAGCGTAGATTTTGATGAGGTAAAAAAAGAGAGTCGGGGTTACCCGATATTGATCGGATTTGAGACGAATGAGAAGGTCATCGATAAGAGAGAAGTGCTTGGAACAGTCGAGTTTGAGAATGAGGATAAGGAAGGAAGAGTAAGAGTGACGAAAATCGGGTTGAGTGGTGGCGGCATTGAAGATTTCTTTAGCGAGAAGAGGGTTGGACTGGGCAGATATCAGTTTCAGGACTCGCGTAGGGGAAGCTATTGGCAATGGCGACGCTTGCCGTTTATTTGAAAACTAGAGGCATCTCCATTTTTTCTCTTCTCTTCCTTTTTCTTCTTCTCCTCTTCTTCTTCTTCTTCTTCTTTTTTTTTTCTTTTTCTCTTCTTAAACCTTAAATTGGTGTTGATAAGACTGTTAAATTGGTGGTAACAGCCAGTTAGAGGGTTTTTTGACACCAAGCATGCCATCATCTGCCATGTCACTTTACTGTGACGTTTGTGACTGAAAATGGCAGAAATGACTGTTTTGTCACTTTTCTAAAATTGAGTGACTAAAATGAAACCAATGTGACTGTTTTGTCAGCTACCTCAAAGTTGAGTAGCTGTTGGTGGAATTTACCCATAAATTAATTAGTTTTAGCCATTGGAAAAAAATTGCTATTGAACTTTTTTTATTGTCGGGGATAAGTTACAATTGACAAAAAATATTTTCTCTCCAAAATCGACTTATTTTTTTATCTGAATATAATAAAAATCAACCTAACACGTTAAATATTTTCTAAAAACGTAATATACTGCTAATTTACCCTTAATAGACACAATTTTCGGAAAGAAAAGCATTACTTTACAAGCTTAATTTAAAACGATAACGTATGGAAACCCAAAGGCAGACCATTTGGAGAAAAACGGGTCAACCTGAAACCCGAATTGTGGGAATCACACGCCTTTCATTTCATTTCAGTGCAAACTCGAAATCTGTCGCCACTCTTTCTCAGCTCCAACAAAGAAGTTAAGAGATCTCACCGTACTGGAAAAATGGGATTAGGGTTGTTAGCTTCACGAACCCTTAAGACCTCCAGGGTTCTCTCTTCTCAGTACTCTCGATTCCGACCCATCGTCACCAAACCCGGCCTCCAATCCCCCGATGCATCAGCGGCCGCACCAGCAACGCAGCCGGAGCCCACTCCACCTCAGCCTAAGAAACCTGTGGGCGGTGCCCGGGTCCACTTCACCAACCCAGATGATGCTCTCGAGGTGTTCGTTGATGGATTCCCTGTGAAAATCCCTAAGGGCATGACTGTTCTTCAGGCCTGCGAGATCGCTGGAGTTGACATTCCTAGGTTTTGTTATCATAGCCGACTTTCGATCGCGGGAAACTGCCGTATGTGCCTTGTTGAGGTTGAAAAATCCCCCAAGCCCGTCGCCTCTTGCGCCATGCCTGCCCTTCCTGGTGAGCCTTTCCGTTTCATTGCCCTTTCTTTTTTCTTTTATTTTGGATAGATAAATTCATTCATTTGTTTGGATTTAACCTTCACGGAGGAACGATTTTGATTTCCTATATACAGATTCGTTACTTAATTAGGTGAATTTAGTGATTTAGATTTGGGTATCAAATTAATTGAATACTATTTAGTTTGCTTCAACTTTTCCTTGCTATTTTTATGCTGCTATTTGTTCTGTCTAATGTTAAGAAATATACAACGCTACGATTCATTACACTATGATCCAATTCTCTCTCTTTTAAAGTATTTATATTCGCATAAATTTCTTTTTTATTTTACCTTTTTAGCAATATGGCTTTGGAAATGCTAAGCTCTTGTGTGAAACTGCTCTTGCAAGTCGAAAGTGCTTTTCATTTAAACAATTTAACCTTCACGGAATTAGGCTGCTCTTTATCTAAATCTGTCCTTTTGTTTTATATTTTGGTTTGGTTCTGGTATTTCCCAGTACATTCTTTATTTACCTTCTTCTTCTTATTAGTATGTTCTCTAATTCTCCTGGGACTCTAATATAGGAATGAAGATTAAGACAGATACGCCATTGGCAAAGAAGGCACGTGAAGGAGTGATGGAGTTTTTGCTGATGAACCATCCACTGGATTGTCCAATTTGTGATCAGGGTGGAGAATGTGATCTCCAGGATCAGTCTATGGCATTTGGATCTGATCGTGGCCGTTTTACTGAAATGAAGAGATCTGTTGTTGACAAGAATCTTGGTCCTTTGGTGAAGACTGTCATGACTCGCTGCATTCAGTGTACTAGGTCTGAAATTAACCTAATAATATTCCCAAGGGCTTTATTTATTTATATTTTCAAAGATTTTAAGATTTGAATCCAAAGGATAACTGCTTCCACAAATGATTTTCTTTTAAATAAACAAATGCATTGGAGAATTTTTAGCTTTAGATAATTATGGCTACATATAGGTGCCGAGAATTTATATTCCAATAAATCCCACTTAAGAATGACTGATATTGCTTGTTTATGTGTTCACTACCTTTTTAATCATGTGTTGCCCTACACTTACAATTGTTTATATCAGATTGTGATTAAGTTGGCCTATACAATTTTCTTTGCGAATTTTGCTTTACTTCATTATGTTAAGAGTGATGCACTTTTTCTATTACACAAATCAGTCTGAGTTCTAAAGCTTTGTGATTCATAAATAGGTCTTTCAAGGCCTCTCTAGTGTTTTTTCCTTTTTGAGTATTAAGCTAAAAGTTGCAGCTTCTTCTTTAAGGCATTTTTGGGCCAAATTGTTGTGATCTTTTGAGGATTTGTTTGTTTGAGAAATATCTATAAGCAATTTTCTTTCTGTTCTATGTTCGATAGGTCAGAGCTTGAGGCAACTAACTTTTTGTGGTCTCATCAGGTGTGTCAGGTTTGCAACAGAAGTTGCTGGGGTTCAGGATCTTGGCATGTTGGGCCGTGGTAGTGGAGAAGAAATTGGGACTTACGTTGAAAAGCTTATGACAAGTGAGCTTTCTGGAAATGTAATTGATATCTGCCCTGTTGGAGCTCTTACCTCTAAACCCTTTGCATTTAAGGCCCGAAACTGGGAGTTGAAAGGAACAGAGACCATTGATGTGACCGATGCAGTTGGATCCAACATTCGAATTGATAGCAGAGGTCCGGAGGTTATGCGTATCCTTCCACGTTTAAATGAGGTAAGTGTAAATTGTCATATGATGCTTATGGTACACTCATTTCTAGGAATCTTTTGTCTGATGCCCATGAAGCAATGAACTATCTGTTGAGTGTTGACTGCTTTTGTGCTAGTACTTTTAAGTGTTCTGGTCTTATCACTTCAGTAACTCTAGGACCTGTATTATTTCTGTTTATGAGATAAGCAGCCTCTATATTTAGTTCTTAAGGAGACGTGATAATATAAGATTGACTTATACCAGCTTTAAATTGTCATTGTGATTACTGTGGCATATGTAACAACACATTAATGATATTGCTTTGTACATTTTCTGCTTTAGTTTTAGCTAGACACATCTTATTTTCCAGTTGTGACTGTAAATGTGTGGCATGGGCTGCATGGGATAGAGTTATTATGGTCTTGTTAACATCTGAGAAGGGCTTGGTTAGCAAATTTATCCCACAATTTACTGCTACCGCTAAAGAATGTGGAAATTGGGAATTTTGGACTTTTCTAATAGAGTTTGTTTCATTTAGGTAATATGGTTAAATGTTCTCTTCCAGTTTGTGCAAGGTTCGAAGTAACTAAGGTTTCTTGTCATGAACTTCTGAAGTTTCAATGATTAAAATTTTAAGAAGGGAATTTGCACTTTCAAAGCTGATTATTTTTTCCAACTGGTGCAGTCCTTTTTATCTGAGTAACATGCATTAATCATTGAAATGTTTATAATTATCAATAAAAAGAAAAAAAAAAAAAGAAGGAACTGTTCTTTTTTTTATGAAGAAAAAGGTTTCTCAATGTTCTGTTTGCCTGCCTAAATCAGATTTTGTCTATTAGAAAAACACTGAACTTAATTGTTCTGCTAATAGCCAGAGTGTTGATCTGTTTGACAAGATAAGTAACTTTTGCCTGTTTTATTGACCTTTGTAGGATATAAATGAAGAATGGATATCAGATAAGACTCGTTTCTGTTATGATGGGTTGAAGAGACAGAGGCTTAATGACCCCATGATTCGTGATGCTAATGGACGCTTTAAGGCTGTGAGCTGGCGTGATGCATTGGCTGTTGTTGCTGAGGTTGCCCTTCAGGTTAAACCAGAGGAAATTGTTGGGATTGCCGGTAAGCTTTCCGATGCTGAATCCATGATGGCACTGAAAGATTTGTTAAACAACATGGGATCAAACAATGTTTGGTGCGAAGGAACTGGCACAAGCCCTAATGCTGATCTAAGATATAGATATCTCATGAATAGCAGTATTGCTGGGCTTGAGAAGGCTGACGTATTCCTTTTGGTTGGTACCCAGGTAATGCTCTAGCAACCCCAATTCTTATATTTCATGCTTCTTGCCTGTGCACATTCTGAATGTCACAATGTCTTTTATCCAATTTCACTGCGCATGGTTAGCAATTGCTTATCTGTATGGGTTACATTTTCCTTCTAAATCAAATTAATATTTTTGGATGCATGCTGTCGGTTCATTCTCTGAATTATTTCTGTAGGTTTGAATCATGTCTTCTGTGTGGCTTGTGTAGGTTTATAGAAAAATTTAGTTTTATACTTCTATTTATATAATATTGAGTTTTAAATAGTATTTCTTTCTGCTATGAAAGTAAAAGGGTGTTAGATATATATGTTTTTAAGTATATGGTGTCTTTAGTCGCCTATACTATATTAGTGCTATATTTGCCATCCTAGTCTTACAGTTCTAGTTCTTTGGATGTCTCTTAAATTTTATTAAAGCCTCATAAAGTATTGTTAAATCAATAAAATGCTAAAATAGTAAAGGTCCAGTAAGTTCTTTATTGGCATAAACTAAAATGATTAAAATCAAATGTATAGTGATTCTGGGGAAAAGAAAACACAATGAATGACACGAACCGTTGAATTGAGTTTTAAAGTCATACGGGTTTACCAAATAGAAGCCAAAAGGAATGTTGAGAGAAATCTGAGTGGCTCCAAAGGTGTAAGGGAATGGAAATTTTGATGCAAATATAGCCCGACATTCTAAGCGATAAACAGAGTGCTAGATCACTAATCAAGTAAAGAAAAAAAGATACTGTTGCCCGAACAATAAAATGTGTGTGAATAGTGCAGATAGATTGGATTTTAGAATATAGCAAGTATAAGGTATGATGATCATATAATTTCTTGTTAATTTTCAGCTTAATAATCTTATAATTTCGTGTTAAATTTCAGCCAAGGGTTGAAGCTGCTATGGTAAATGCTAGAATTCGTAAAACAGTTCGAGCATCAAATGCTAAAGTTGCCTATATTGGTCCGCCAACTGAATTCAACTATGATTGCCAGCATCTTGGTACTGGCCCACAAACACTTACAGAAATTGCTGAGGGTCGTCATTCTTTTTGCTCGGCCATCTCAAATGCCAAAAACCCAGCCATCATTGTTGGTGCTGGCCTGTTTGAGAGGGACGACAAAGATGCAATTTTTGCTGCTGTTGAAGCCATTGTGAAGAATGGAAATGTCATCAGACCTGACTGGAATGGATTCAATGTTTTACTTCTCAATGCAGCCCAGGCTGCAGCCCTCGACCTTGGACTTGTACCAGAATCCAGCAACAGCATTGAGTCCGCGAAATTCTTGTATTTAATGGGTGCTGATGATGTGAACTTGGACAAAGTTCCAGCAGATGCTTTTGTAGTGTATCAGGGGCACCATGGGGACCAAAGCGTCTATCGTGCCAATGTAATTCTTCCTTCAGCAGCATTCAGTGAGAAGGAGGGTACATATGAAAATACAGAAGGGTGCTCTCAGCAAACATTGCCTGCAGTCCCTACAGTGGGTGATGCTAGGGATGATTGGAAGATTATTCGAGCACTCTCTGAGGTTGCAGGAATTCGTTTACCTTATGATACGTTAGGAGCCATACGATCCAGGATGAGGACTGTGGCACCAAACCTACTCAACACAGATGAGATAGAGCCAGCTGCTTTTGGACCTTCATTGAGTCCGGACTGTAGTCAGAAGATAAGCTCGACACCGTTCAAGGCTGCTGTTGAGAATTTCTACATGACTGATTCGATTACCAGGGCATCAAGGATAATGCCACAATGCAGCGCTATGCTACTAAAGAAGTGAGTGATAGGAGTCAGGTATTAATAAACATTTGAGATTCACTTGTTTTTTTGGTTCATTTCTGTCATGCCTTAAGCAGTGTACTGGCTTAACTTCTTGAACAGTGACAGTATGTGAATAAAGGAAACTAAGGTCCTTGGCGTTTTGCTTTAAATGTAATATTTAAAAGCATTTGCTTGTGTTGTGTAAGACTCGTTTCCAAAGTCATCCTCCCTTGTGTTCAGCTTGGTTCTTTCGACGGGAACCAGAAACCTCGATAAAATTGGAGTGTTTTTAACCTACCCCACAAAAAGAAAAAAAAAAAAAACCAATTTTATGGTCATTTTATATTTTTATTTTCATTCTTATCCAAGACGATTTATTTATGCATCAACCTTGATAGTAATGATGATGATTAAGATGATGAAATAGTGGTTTTTTTATTTTTTTATTTAAAAGAAAGAAAGAACTACTGTATATTTTTTATTTTATGAATTATATTCAGCTGGTTTTTTTAATATTTTATGAATTATGATGATCAAGCTTCACTAATACTTTAAGCTATACTTATATAATGTGTGCTACAAATTAATTTAACATCAACTTGATTTAAAAAATTACATGAAATCAATTTTTACAAAACAATGAATGTTAATATAATAATGTTTTTGCATTTTATTATTTTTATATGAAGTATTTAAATTAAACAACTAAAAATAAAAATAAATGTTTCGAGATGAGGTAATACAGTTTGACCTCGTATTTAA
>CM025245.1:26308785-26320730 GCA_013677275.1 Gossypium schwendimanii
ATTAACAATAAGTTATAATAAATTATTTTTTATATTTTTGCTAAAATATCATAATATTAACTAATTTAACATTATTTAAATACATATTTGTTACTTTATAATATCATGTCTAAAACGAATATTTTATTTCTCAAAAACACTTTTTGACAGCAATACTAAACACTCAAATTTTTCAAAAGTACTTTTCCACAACACTTTTCAAAAGCATTTTTCAAAAGCATTGCCAAACTAGCCCTAATTCTTGAAAAGAAACTCGAGAAATTTTTGAAAAAAAAAACTTCAAAGAATTTATTAACTCAAAAGAGAAGTTGAATAATAATGAATTGTGTGCTTTGTATATAATGTAAAAGCCTAAATATAGGCTGCCTAAATAAATCTAAAATATTTTAGAACTCTATTTAATATAAACAAGTAGTTTTAAATTATTTTTTTTGTTGACATAAAACTCCTAAATAACTTAAACTATTTAATAATTATTAAAAATTAGGAATAATAAAATAATAACAGTTGATAAATACAATATTGGACTCATATATAATAAAAATTAAGCCTAAAAGTCGAACCAAATATGATTTAAACTTGAATTAAAAGCCTGAAACTCGTAATTCCTATCATAATTACGTCCAGAAATTCTGCTTGCGCAGTCTTTATTAAAACTCTACTTGCGCAGCTTTTATTAAAACAATCATAACTTGAGCTCCCGAACTTGAAATCAAGTGATTCAAAGTGCGTTTCGAAGCTAAGAGATAGATCTTCGAACGCCATAAGATATATCAGCCCAGAAATGCCTAGATCTCATCCAAAAAGTCATCGCAATTCTGCTGATTTTTCAAACTTGAAAATTGGTAGCTTCGGTGAATAGAAATTTAATAAATTCCACCCCATCCGTGCATGTATCTTTCCCCTTTTTCTTGAAAAGATTCGTCCTCGAATCTCATCTTTGACCGAATCTTGGTTTGATTTGCTTAGCCTTTAACATTATTGTTGGGTCTTGAGGTAATGTGAGTCCATCACATCCATGGGTCTGAAATTGGGCCTTGAGACTTGCATCACTAGGCCGAGTTGTAAATAGTTTTGTTTCACTATTAAAAGTAATAAAATGGTTGAAGTGTTGAAGTTCCACTTCAAAGTTGTACTCGATTATAGCTTGGTATCTAAATAAGTTAATTAAATAATTAAATTAATACTAGAAATCCCATGTGTGTGAAAACTACAGATTTAAAACATGTGTATGAAAATAATATAAAATAAACAATGAAACGTATGGTTTGAAGCTAATTAATTATAATAACACATTAAACATAAAACAAAAAAACAAAAAAAAAGATTAAATTACGTGTAAAACGAAATTTAAACACATAAATACATCAAATAAATAGCACTGCAATTATTTATTATGGTTTTGTCATCAATTGTGAGTTAGTGTTGAGTTGACTTGTGATACCAACTCAATTAATAACATTATTAATATACCAATAAATTGTGCATATTTAAATAAAAATGTATAAAACATGGTAAAATGAAGCCTTGGTTTAATGATAAATTTAAAATTTTACTTATTTAATTGGTGGGAGTTCAAATCCACCCTATGTATGTTTTTATTGGTTTTTGTTAAAATGAAAAGATTAAAATATCTTCAAGTAATATAACTTATTTTAATTACGAAGAGATATTTCCATAATTTGTAATATTTATACTATTATTTAAATTTCTTGAGTTGTTGTCACAAGTTAATTGGACATTGGTATATCCCTACTCCAGTAATGACACATGACAAAACATAGAATAGCTTGGTAATGACCCCTCACTATACGCGAATCCCTCGAGAGCCATCTTAGAGCCACCCTAGAGCCCATTCGTTACGGACTCCTCATGGGGACCACTAAGGCATAACAACCTTGTACAACTTTAGTAAGGAGAATGTCAAAGCAGGACCACACAATACTACACATGGTGACAAGTAACTTGTAATGACACTACCACCTAGCCGCCACATAGGTAAGCTTATCATCCGTATTGTGTCGGCTGTGTGGCACTACCATACAAAGGGCATCCTCCTTTATATACTTCAAGGCACGAGAGACAAGGGATCCCCCTTTCTTTCTAAGAAAAACCTAAATGACTCCTTGAGCTATCTTTATCTTCCTCCCTTCTCTTCTCCTCTTTCTCCTTCAACCTCTTAATTTGGCTTCAGCTCTTTGCTTGTCATAAGTGAACTAGGCCTCTAGTTACCACTATCTTCTTATCTCTTTTTTGTCGAGTACTTATATCAACAATTATGGTTATAATTCAATGCTTATTTTCTAGTGTGCTTTTGAGTTTATGTTTTATTTTTTAAATAATTTCTAGATAATTCAACGAAAAAAAACTTCAAAATTGATATTATTACATACATAAATTAGGAGGTCATATATTCATACCTGAGCTACATATTTGATCTCTGCCAATGAACATTAAAAAACTTCACCAAACTATGAAAAGTCTCTGATGATGCTTGGTATCTGTGTTTATTAGAGTTGAGTGACTCTAATCCTTGTTAAAATAAAATACAGTGATAAAATAAAATAAAAGTAAAATCCATATAGAACTATACTTCTTTTATTTTACATTGATTAGAATAAGGTTTTTCAACATTACTACACTTCATTTATTTGACATTGATTAGAATAAAGTCTTTCAACCTATAAATATATGTAGTCTAAACTCCTTCTATATCATTCGAATTCAACATTAGTGAAATTTTCTTCTCTTCTACCCGTGGATTTTTTTTCCCAAAGGGTTTCTACATAAAATTTGTGTGTTCTTATTTTTGTTTTTTTCTTTTTGCTTTGCGATCGTTCTATATTGCCATTATCGACGTTCGTTTATACAAAATGGTATTAGAGCTTTTTAGGTTACTTATCTCAATCACAGTAATGGCAACATTGAAGTATGATATTCTGCTGTTAGATCGCAACACCAGATGTGCGTTGTGGCAAATAAAGATGCAGACAGTTCTTGCTCAAATGGATTTGGAGGATGCCCTACTAGGAATAGATAAGATACCTTCAACATTGACGGAGGAAGAGAAGAAGTGTAAAGATCGAAAGGCTTTAACGCAATTACATCTACATTTTTCGAATGAAATTCTATAGGACGTGATGAAGGAGAAGACTGTCGCTGCTTTATGGGCAAAGCTGCAATAGCTATGCATGTCGAAAACCCTAACTAGTAAGTTGCATATGAAGCAGCGTCTTTATGCTCATCATTTGGAAGAAGGTGCGTCTATACACGAACACTTAATTGTGTTTAAAGAAATTCTCTCAGACCCAGAGGCCATGGAGGTTCAATATGATAAAGAATATTTAGGGATAATTCTACTTTGTTCGTTGCCCCTATCTTATTCAACCTTTAGTGATATGATTTTGTATAGCCACAATCTCTCACAGTTGATAAAGTCTATGCTTATTAACCTCGTATGACAAGATGAAATCTTTTGTGGTTGGATCCGACCCTCAAGGAGAAGGTCTCATTGTTCATGAGAGACAAGAATAAAATACTGATGATAATCGTGGGAGGACACAAGAACAAAATCCTCGTAGTAAATCTAAGGATAGATCGAGATCTTTAAAAAAAGGTAAAACCTGTAACTTCTACAAGAAGAAAGGGCACATTAAGTCTGAGTGTTATAAGTTGCAGAACAAGACTAAAAGGGAGGCTGCGAATCAAAAGGGAAAATAACCAAAACAATCCAGTGAAGCTGATGTTATAGAAGACTACAGCGATGGTGAAATCCTAGTTGGTTTTGTCGACAACTGTAAAGTGGGCGAGAAGTAGATCATTGATTCTAGTTGCACCTTCCATATGAGCCCCAATCAGCATTTGTTTACAACAAATGAAATAGTGTCTGAAGGTGTTATTTTGATAGGAAATAATCCTTCATGTAAAATCGCAGGTATTGACACGATCAAAGTTAAGATATTTAATGGAGTCTCCAAAACACTTAGTGGGGTAAGACATGTACCATCATTGAAGAGGACTTTGATTTCGTTGAATACTCTTGATTCAAAGGGGAACAAGTACACAGTTGAAAGTGGGGTTCTGAAAATTAGCAAGGGTTCCCTCGTTGTAATGAAAGGGTAGAGAAAGGCTGCCAAGTTATATGTTTTGCAAGGTTCTACAGTTATTGGTGATGCAGCCGTCACTTTCTCTTCCTTGTCAGATGATAATGTTACTAGACTTTGGCATATGAGTGAGAATGACATGGCATAATTAAGCAAAAGAGGACTTCTTAATGGATAAGGCATTAGCAAATTGAAGTTTTGTGAGCATTACATTTTTGGGAAGCAAAAGAGAGTTTGATTCACTAGAGGAATCCATAACACGAAGGGGACACTGGATTATATTCATTCTAATCTTTGGGGACCATCCATAGTGCCTTCGAGGGGTAGTGCTAATTATATACTGACGATCATTGATGATTTTTCTAGAAAAGATTGGGCATTCTTCCTAAAATAGAAAAGTGACGTGTTTTCCACGTTTAAGGCTTGGAAAACTATGATTGAGAAACATATAGGAAAACAGATAAAACAACTCCACACAGATAATGGCTTGGAATTCTGTTATGATGAGTTTAATGAATTGTGAAAATCAGAAGGAATCGTGAAACACTTGATAGTTCGTCATACTTCACAGCAAAACGGCATTGCAAAACAAATGAATAGAACAATCATGGAAAAGGTTCGATGTATATTGTTGAATGCTTGTTTATCGAAGTCGTTTTGGGTTGAAATGGC
The DNA here is from genome assembly GCA_013677275.1 of Gossypium schwendimanii. Taxonomy (NCBI): domain Eukaryota; kingdom Viridiplantae; phylum Streptophyta; class Magnoliopsida; order Malvales; family Malvaceae; genus Gossypium; species Gossypium schwendimanii. The sequence goes on from CM025245.1 coordinate 26,313,561, forward strand.
CTCTACTGTATGTTTTTTTATTAACTGGTCTCTGTCCGTTGCCATTGAGAAAAAGACTCCATAAAAGGTAGGGTTTGGTAATCTTGCTGGTTATTCTGATATGAAGATTTTTGGATGTCCTGTGTATATGCCTGTTGCTAATGGGAAATTGGAACCTAGACCCATTAAATGTGTTTTTCTTGGTTATAAGGCTAGTGTTAAAGGGTATAAGTTACGGTGTCCTAAAAATAGAAAAGTTGTAATAAGCAGAGATGTTATTTTTTTATGAAACTGCTATGCTACCTAACTTATTTCTTAAAGACTTTTCCCATAAAAACCAACCAAAGCAAATGGAGCTTCAAATTGATCCAGGATCTACAATAGAGTCTACTTCTAAGGTTAAAATAGATTCTTAGAGTAGAGTTGCTTCTTCACCACAGTCAACACCACAATATTCTATTGTTGAGAACAGACCTAGAAGAGAAATTAAACCTCCAAAAAGGTATGCCGAGTGTAACAACCCATTTTTTAGTGGTGTCGAAAATAGTGGTATCGAGACCAAAAATCCAACGAGTGAGTTCGTATAATTAGTATTTAATTTATACGTGTCAATAATAATTTTTATGTTAAATTCTAATTTGACGAATTTTAACCAATTCAATTAAAAGTTAGTATAAGTGGTTCGGTTCAAAAGTCAAGTGGTAATTGAAAACGAAGTATTAGGACCTCGTTTCCATAAATATTTTTATTAAATATTTATAGAGTCGTATTTTATGTGATTTAAAGTTTGGTCGGGTAAATTTGATGATTTACTGTTAAATTAAGGTAAAAGTTACCTATTATAGATTTTAACATATCAAAGGGATTAATTTGGCAATTAGACCATTGCCAAACGTCCAAGCGGTGGTGGATGGCAATCATTCCACTAACCTTTGGGATATTTATTCATTAAGTCCTAATTAGTTTAAGGTTAAATTGTAATTAAGTTTATTTAATTAGAATTTAATATAATTGAAGGACCAATTGTGTAGTTGGACCTTCCTTAAATGGCCTAATAATAGGAATGGTGTGGAATTATCTAGATTGTGGTAAATTGCATTTAGATCCTAATTAATTAAAAAAGACTAAATCATAGAGGTTAAAAAAAAGATGATTTTATTAGTTAAAAAGGGGAAATTAAAGGACTAGAATGGTAATTAAGCCAATAATGGCTATAATGGACGATTTTGGGCTTATGTTTGTTAAGAATTGAATGAAATCATTAAAGGGCAAATTGGTAATTGGGTAATTAATGGTTTAAAGTAAAAATTAAGTAAGAAAATGGTAACATCTTTTACATTTTCTATATTTGAAAATCGAATAGGCCATCGGAGAAGGGAGAAAGCTTCGGTCAATTAGGGCTTGCTAATTTAGTAAGTAAACCTCGTTTGTTTTTAGTAATTTTTATGTTTTTGAGCTTTTATTAGCTTAATCTAGCTAACCCAATAACTAATTTGTAGAACTGTCAAATGTTTTGGATTATGCCATTGATGAGTTTGAGTTATTCATGAAGTTTTATGAAAGATTATTGAGTATTGTTGTTAGTTAGGACTATTTAGTAAAGTAATTTTTGATGGTTTTAACGTTTAAGGACTAAATTGTTAAAGTGATAAAATTACAAGGACTTGGTGTGAAATAATTGCAAATAGGGACTGTATGGAGATCTTTGAATAATTTTTCAAGGTTGGTTTTAAATAAAAACGATTAATTTGTATGTTTGGGCTTAAGGACTAAATTGAACAAAAGTGAAATGTTGAGGGTACTTTTGTAAAATGTCAAAAAAGACTTAATTTTATAAAATGAATTAATTTTGCTATTAGAATTAATGAATTAAATGGAATTATTATTTTAGATCTTGAACAAGTGGAAAAACTGAGGAAAGGAGAATTACCAAATAGCCCATGTATTTTGTCATTACTGCAGATTAGTCTAGTAAGTTCGTTCGATTTAATTTTAGTACATTTATAATTGTATTATATGAAACTAATTTCATAATGTTGGATTATTATTTATTTGTGTAATTGAAAATGGAAATAATGAATTGATATAATGTCGATTATTGATTGAGATACTCTAAGCCGTTGTTGCAAATAAATCCTGTAAGTTCGTACCATTATTTCTATAGTATATCTATATATTTCATGTTATTATGATTATATTCAATGTTATACTTAACTATGGATTGATTAGAGATTACATGATAAATGAATATGAATATTAGGCCTCGAGCCGATAATACAGACCATAGCGATGGTTGAGATTCTGCATGTGTTGCGGATTCTCTATAGCTTGTGTGAGAAGCATCGTGAGTCGATGATTATTTAATAGGTACCATGTACAGGTGATACAAATCGTAATGATGGCTTGAGATCCTGCATTTGTGGCGGATTCTCTATAGCTTGTGTGAGCAGCATCATGAGCCAGTCACTCTAAAATTAACTCAAATGAATGATACTCTCTGATTACCTAAGATTAGATCTTATTAATGCGACAATTGAGAATGTGATGCAAATTAATGCACTGTGTAATTCTCACTGTTGTGAGTTGTTATTGGTAGGAATTCTGATAATAACCTCGTTGACAGAACCTCTGTTCATTAATCTTTTATTTGAATGATTATTATGTTTGATTTGGTGAGCTTTAGCGTTTAATCAATGAACTTACTAAGTTTTATGAAAGCTTACTCGTGTTAGTTGTCTTATTTCATGTAAATACGTTTTGTGGATTGGAGGATCGGATCAGTTCGAAGAATCACACTATCCAGGGATCATTTGGTAGCTTTTGAATATATCTTGGCTTATACGGCATGTAATAGGAGCATTCGGTTATGTTCTATAATGTTTCATAAGTACATGTAATCTAATTTGCGTTGTGCATTTTGATGTTATGGTGTGATAGGTAAAATGTGGTATGTATGTTTAATTTCATGTTCATAAATGAACAAACTTGAAATGATAGTTGTGGCTTGAATTAGGTATGGTATAAAGGAATTGAAGGTAAGTTATATTTGAGTATAATGTGGCTTGTGTAATGTAACTAAGTAGGCAAATTGTAACAACTCGATACAATGGTGTCAAAAATTACGATTTTAGGTTTCATTTTAATAAACCGAGTTTGTAGATAGTTAATAAAATATTAACGGAGTTATGCTATAAATGAATTGAATCGATGATAAGTAATTTAGTTGATTTGAATATTTAATCTAGTCCAAGGATTAAATTATAAATTTAGATCGCTATAAATTTTAATTTGAAAATAGTTAAAGGGACTAAAATTCTAATAGCCAAAAATTTTGGATGGCAATAAAAATGCCAAATTTGTGGCTAAAAAAAGTTGATGATATATGTTATTATTTATTATAAAAAAAAAAAGAAGTTAAATTAGTTTAAGTGGAAGGAGAGAGAAGATGTCTTCTCTATCCTTCCACGTGAGAAAAAAAGAGGAGAAAAGAAATAGAATAGATTTGGTTAGGGTTTCAAACTTTAATCCACAAATTGGTAAGTGTAATTTATTAATTTTCTTATAAATTTTATATTTTTGAGATCGGGGAATCATAATTTAACTAATTTGTGTATCAATTTATAAAACTGTTAAAGTTTTCGAAAGTTACCATTAATGATTTTTCTATATTTTTTTATGTTAAATTGATAGATTTTTAGTGTCTACATGAAAAATGACTAGATTTTTGAAGTTAGATGTTAGATTTGTCACTTGAGAAAATAAAATGGATATCAAGTAGAGTAGTTATGATATTTTGTTAGAAATCGATAATAGAGAGTCTAAAATAGAAGGAAATGAAGTCGGATTATAAATCGACGCTTAGAATGGAGAGTTATGATTGTCTTGATTTTAAGAATTTAAATTGAATGAAATGTAAAGTTTGTTTAAGTTAATAATTGACTGTGAATTGGGTGAATTATTGATGGTGTTATTTGTTTATGGTAATTCATAGCTATTGACAAACCGGTTTATTCAAAAGCGAAAGAAAAAGCTAAAGTCACCGACGAGTAGTTTAAAATTCCCTATAAGTATCATCATAACTCAACTTATTATTTATTTTTCCTTTTAATTTCATTGTTAGGTAAGTTGACAAAACGAAGGAAGTTACACATGAGTGGCTGACTAGAAATACAATATTGAGATTGATTATTGTGATAGAGAGTTAAATCRTACMAAAATAATAATAATTTGAAACAATATAATTTATTAAAGTTRCRCATTTSGCWTGAACATGAGACRAATCATGTCATGYTTAATRTGAAATGACATTTAATGGAAGAGTTGTTGCTGAGATCAATAGAATGGAAATTGAACTGAGAATGAAATTAGACTATGGGTTGTTGTATTGATTGTTGGGCAAAGTTGAGAATAATTAATGAGTTAAAGAATCAAGTAAATAATAGTAATAATAATTGCTTCGACTATAAATTGATGAGCGCTAGGCGCATTTTCCTTCGAACATCCCAACTGTGTCTTTCACAATTACTACTTCGGTTGAGCAGATGAGCGTAGGGCGTGAATTGTTTACGTCGAATGTACCGATATAAAATTACTTTGACTATAGGTCGATGAGTGTCGGGCGCATGTGGTGGGCACGATTATTGCTTTGGATTAACCGATAAGTGCTGGGCACAATTTGTTTAGTTCGGGACGTATCGATGAGGCACTGGGTGCCAAATTATAGTATTAATAGGATTCGTAAATTAGTTCGTATCCGAGCTGTGTATTAGCAAACATCAATATTGAACAAGAAGAATGGTTAGAATCAAATTGGTAATGTAATGCAATATGACAAATGGAGACAAAATCAAATACGGTTGCACATGCCATTAGCAAAAAAAAAAAAAGTTAATAAGTTCGTTAAAATAGATTGGTTAGTTAGAGTATCACTTTTGGTTGTTTGGGATACATATGTATATTAATGTTTTGGATACACTTTGATATGAAACATACTTGAATTGATCTACGGAAGAAATAAATCAAATAAGTCCAATTATTTAAATTTCATGCTATATTGAGTAAGTTATAGTAATGCCATTTGAAATTAATACTCACCGAATTGTCTTGTTTTCATATGTAGGCTAGGTGTATTTTGAGATTTTGTACTCAGAGTCGTAAGCATCCAACCGACAAATCCTGGACTGAACCAAGTTCGTATATTTTGTTTTGTTTCAAGTTGGCATGTACCTGGTTTTTAGTAAAGTCATTTCTATAAATATATTTTTGTGACAAAACAAATATTAACTTTTGGTTGCTATAATAATACTATTAGTTAATTAAATTGTTTTAATGTGATATGCTTAGGTTGCAGTATGTTTCGGAATATGGAAGTGTTGGGAATTGATTTGGGAGATGATTTGAATATGAATATATTGTGAAATCTTTTATGTAAAATAAGTAGAAATGTTGCCGAATTTTTTGAAAAAACAAATTTACCACTACACTACCATTCCAATAAAGTGAAATAGTAATTTAGGTTGTTTCGGCATTTCAATGTGGCATTTTATATTCGGATCCTCTAACTGGGTTGGATATAAGGTGTCACACAAATAATGGGTGATTGAGATGTGGTGTCATTGATGACACATTGGTTAGGCCTTTGGTTGTTGATTTGGTATATATTAGTCGTTCTTGAATGTGTTTTAAGGTCTTATGATCATATGTTATATGTTGGTTTAGGTACCTAAGCCTTTGGATGAAAAATGCGCATGATTTTGGTCATTTTTGGGTATACACGGCATGGGACACGGGCTGTCACATGACCGTGTGGCACACACGGGCGTGTGCCACTAGCGTGTTAGGTGCAGGCTTCAAACGGGCTGACATACGGCCTGCAACATGGTCGTGTGACCCAAGTCAGTGAGTTACATGGCCCATATACACGGGCGTGTAAGATCACCCCATGCAAGAAGAGATGGAATCACTCCATAAAAACAGAACTTGGGATCTAGTGAAGCTTCGTAAATGTAAAAAGGTTGTTCGTTGTAAATGAGTGTTCAAAAAGAAAGAAGGAACTCTAGGATTTGAAGAACCTAAATATAAAGCAAGGCTAGTTGCAAAAGGTTACAGTCAGATTCCATGTATAGACTTCATAGATGTATTTTCTCTAATTGTGAAGCATAATTCGATTCAAGTCTTGCTTGGTATTGTGACCATGTATGATTTGGAGTTTGAGTAGTTAGATGTAAAAACAACGGTCTTGCATGGAGAACTTGAAGAATATATTTACATGCAATAACTAGAAGGTTTTACAGCCTCAGAAAAGGAAGACTATATTTGCTTGCTGAAAAAGTCACTTTATGGCTTGAAATAGTCACCAAGACAGTGGTATAAGAGGTTTGATTCTTTTATGACTACTCATGATTTCAAAAGAAGCAGCTTTGACAGTTGTGTTTATTTTAATAAAAATAGTGATAGTTCTTTTATGTATCTACTCCTCTATGTTGATGACATGTTGATACCAGCCAATGATAAATGAGAGATAAAAAAGGTCAAAGGCTAGCTTAGAAAGAATTTGAGATGAAGGATTAGGGAGCAGCAAAGAAGATACCTGGGATGAAGATCCTTAGAGGTAGAAAAACATGTAAATTGTACCTAAATCAGAAAGGGTACATTGAGAAAGTTCTTTACAGGTTCAATATGCAGAATGCCAAGCCTGTTAATACTCCATTAGTAGCCTACTTTAGAATTTTATCAGCTTTGTCCCCACAATCAGATAATGAGATTGACTACATATTACGTATTCCATATTCTAGTGCAATTGGATCTCTCATGTATGCTATTGTTTGCTCATATCCAGATTTATCATATGCAGTTAGTGCAGTTAGTAGATACATGACAAATCCTAGTAAAGAACACTAGAAAATAGTTCAGTCGATTTTCAGATACTTACAAGGTATTATTGATGTTTGCTCACAGTTTGGAAGAACTAGAGATGGAGTCATTAGGTATGTTGATTCTAATTTTGCTAGAGACCTTGATAAAAGAAGATCTCTTACAGGGCATGTCTTTACTATTGGGGATTGCACAATCAATTGGAAAGCCACTTTGCAAACTACATGATACGAGTCACAAAGGCCTTAAATGCGTATATGAAGGAAAAAGAAAATCAAGATTCACTTTCTTGTTTTCAAGAAAATCAAGAAACCGAAT
>CM025245.1:26330069-26348406 GCA_013677275.1 Gossypium schwendimanii
TTTTGGATTTTTTTCTTTATTTGTTATTTTTTTGTTACTGGGTTGTCGAATTCTTCTACTGACTGAATGATGGACTACATTTTGTTGTGATTTTAGAGGCAGGGAGTCGAACCCTGAGACTGATCGAGAAGAAGAACTAGACGGAGAAGAAGTTAGGCGCGTATTGCAAGTTAGTGCCGCTACTGGGAAATTTTGGTATGGGAATTTTCTTTTTCCTTGATTTGTATTTACTTATGAGTTTGGTATTTTCATATCTTTCAATGTCGTGAACCCATGAAAACTTCTTGCTGATTCATACAAATTTAGTAGGGATTGGCCACTCTGATTCGCTTTTTCTTTATTAACTTCAACAAAGAAANAAAAAAAAAAAAAAAGCCACCCCTTGTTTCATAGAAGAACACTTCTTCAGATTGATAGGTTCTCTTAGCCAGCAACTTCAGAAGTTTTGTATATAAAAAATGTGTTCTTCCCTTGTCGTGCTTAAGTTTGTTTCTGTCTCTAGAATCATGTGATAGAAAGGACGATTAGATAATCTCAAAACTTGATACTTGTGATTCTTTACTTAATTTTGGCTGGCATTTGTTGTCTATAGCTGTTATGGGAATATGAAAGAGAATAAATACAGATTTTAGTGTAATTCTTGTTTTCTGTATTTAATGCAGGCATAATTGGGATAAGCTGAAGAGCATGCTATCCTTTCAGTTGAAACTGGTTATTTTCATGTTCTCTATCTCTTTGACAATAATATATAATTGTTTTGGATTTTACAGCTTAACTTAGGCCTGTAATAGATTTATTGCTCTTTTTTATTATTATGAAATCTGAAAGTTTCTTTTTGGGCAGTATTTCTTCATTTAGATTAGACCCTTACTTATTTCACTAATGCATCATAAAGGTTTTATCAGAGTATCCTGAGGCAAAAATGACGATTGAGCAACAAAATGCTTCACTGGGTGAAACTAACCTAGAGTTGGTTACACGGCTAAATGAAGGTACTTTCCACACTATGTTTTCTTTTATGTATCCAAAATGTGAACAAAAAAGTTGGTATTAAAGTGTCCATGTGATCTTAGGAGGAAAAATAAATTTAGCAACATTGTTTACGAGGAAATATGAGCATGCTAGCAGTACATGAATTTATGCTCAAGTATTGCATTTGCTCTTTTACTTGAGCTCGGATGCAAACAAGAAATCAATGACAGTAGCCATTTTTGATAGAGCAGCAAACTTTTTATGAAATAAAAAACACAGAACATTCATTAGAATATGAGAAGAATTTTGTAAGAACTATCAGAGAGGAAATGAAGGGAAATGTTAAAGTTAAAATAAGTACTTTTAAGTTAATTCATGAATGTCTTCCTCTGGTTACTTGAGTATAGTTTAGGAGATTAAAGGATAAGACGTATGATCCAAGGACGTGGTCATCTTGCTTCTTGCTGGTTTTCGAAATTACTTTAGTGTAAGAAGTTAGAAACTAGTTCATATTTGGAAGTTCTTTTTTATTTTTGTTGGAGAGGTATCGAGGTTTGGTGTACTTTTATTATTGTTCTGGTTTGAGAACCTCTGATTTATTTATTTATTTTTTAATTTTATATTACCATCGTTTATCATTTCTTACAATTTCAGTTTAGCTGCTGCATTATGCCACAAGTTCTCTTTACTTTTATCTGTGTTGGGGACCAAGATCATCAAAAAGTGCCTAAATAACCCCATTCTTATATCTTCCATTCTTACATTACTGCTTTCAATCTCTAAAATTACCCAGACATTCACAATTGCAATGGGTGGGCCTGTGTTTCTTGTTGCTAGATGTGAGTTTGTTGACAAGGTTGAAGTTGCAGTTTGAGCTGCTGTGCTTCTGATGATATTCATAAGGATACCTTTAAATATTTCTCTCATTCTATTCTTAGCTGAAAAATAGCAAGAGTATTCTTGTAGACGCATGTTAATTTCCTCTTTATTTAGTGACTCCCCCAGGAGGTATTACCTAGTGTTATAAGGGATGGAAGTGTACTAAGTGGTGGTTGCACTGGAGTCAAATTCTGGATTATAGGTGATTAAGTAAAGAATAGTTTGATCTCTCTCTCCAGCTTTTTGAAAATAGAAAATAATGATTCTTTTGTCTTTTGGATGTTTTAACTCCCATTTATCAGTTAGATCAAGTGTTAACTACTAGGTTTTCAGCAGTTCCTATTACCTTTAATAAATATTGAATAACTACCTCCCACAACTAAGGGATAAGGTGGTCATATTGGAGTCACAAGAAGGAGCAATGGTAATAGCTAACATGCATATTTGTATTTATGGTGGGATGGATGAGAAGCAATAATTGAAAGCCGAGATGATTCTTGTATTTTGCATTTTTGGTAAATTTTGTGTAGTAAATTTTGCATTTAGAGTCTATTTGATTATGTGAAGCAATTTTTTTTTTGTGATTTGTAGTTTCATCTTGTTCTAGAATTCATTTTTTCCCTTTGCAGAGCTTCATTCTTTTATTGAGGGCCCACCATTTACCCTTCAAAGACTCTGTGAGGTGATTTCTTTGTATTATATTCCTTAAGTTTTACCACAGTCTGATGATATAGTTTCTATTTTTCTCATTCTTCATTTACTTCTTTAATAATCTTTTTACTATTATTTTAGTTCTTCCTAGGTTGGTTTTGTTTATTTGCATTTAGTACTTTTTTATCTTTGGGTATAGCTATAGTGTTAAACTACCAACTAAACTGATTAGCAATAAGTGGATAATTGATGGAGGCTAAGATATGGTACCCTCTTCCATCGAGAGCCATGATTCCCTAACCAACTCATATCTTTAACGGCTCAGCAGTATCTCAAATCACAATAGCTATAATGCTGAAATATCTCTCACAATGATATGTAATTTAATAGAAAGAGTGCATGAATATTTGTGGCCGCCTAATCCTAAAAGAACTAGTACTCCTATTCAAGTAGGCTTTTGAAAATACATGAATCAACAAAAAAAATTATCAAAGTAAACTTAGAATAAAGCTTAATAGGAAGGGGAAAACCAAGTAAGATACTAAACCCTAACATAAAAGTAAATATTGCATAAACTTTCTTTACAGTTTTTTTTCCTCTTTTGAGTAAGATCTTTATACTAATGCTAGATTTACAGTTCTTTATTTATCTTAATTAGCATACCATCAATTTCTCCATCTTTTGGATAATAGAACCAATATGCCAGTATGCTTGTTTATAGTCAGTTGATTTACAGCATTCACTTATTTTGTGCAAATGTTATGCTCAACAGATCCTACTGGATGCAAGAGGCATCTATCCAAAACTATCGAAGCTTGCCCTAGCACTAGAAAAGGTGTGGTAATATAAATTTCCTATTATTTAGTTACACATTAATCGGAAGCTTCAGAGATTTGAATTGTGTTAATTCCAATGAGAGCAAATCTTGGACCTTCTATAAATGATGATAGAGTTTTTTATTTTCAGTTTGTTTGGTCATGCCTATAACTCTTTAAATTTATCCAGTGTTGTCTTTATGGAGGATTTAGATATGCCGGTCAAGAGAATAAGTTTTCTAGGATTTTATTTTACCCTTTCTATTGTATTGTTTACACATATTTAGGCTGGTTTAGCTCATTTAGGTTATACGGCTTAACTCATCAGGGTAGTGTCCCTAATCGAATGAGTGTATATACACTTATTTCCCAAGGAGAGATTAACTAGTCAAATAGGCTAAACCAGCTCTCTAGCTTTCAATGGCGGCAGTAATTTTGGATGCAGTAAAGAAGAAAGGCTAGTTTTGTCAAGTCAGTTGAAGCCTTTGGGCAGGCCAGGATAGAAAGGTCTAAAGAAGGGGGTTTGGCCAGCCAACCCTACTCATCTTTCTCAGCTTGTCACAAGGCCATTACTATCTTCTCTTAAGATATGTTTGATGGGATTTGTAGCGCCGCTGCTTATATGCCCATCCAACACAGGACTATGATTCTCCTACTGAAAGACATTAATTGGTAAAGTGCTTTGTTTCTTTTCGAAATATAAGGGTTTTAGATATAAATGTTGTGTCCTCCATTTTATTAGAGTTTTCAGTTGAGTTATATATACACCTGTTGTTTCTTCTACATTGCTCTAAATGCTGCAGTCTAGCTCTGGTTTCTCCTCTAAATCTCTACTTCACTACGTCAAATCCAAATCAATTTGTGTTACTGTTTCCTTTGATAAGTTGTCATTGTCGTATGCTCCATGGATGGTTTCCAAATAGTTGAATATGATTTTAATAGAAGAAAAACACTGAAGAAATTGGAAATTCAAAAGGATATTAGAAATTTGATATGGGCTTTCTGTGATCAAAGATTCAATGAAGTACAAAGTTACTTTAAACCAGCTAGTCAATGATTTTTAATTTTTTCACCACTTGTCCATTTTCAGTTTTTCTACTTTTAGTGCCAAAGTCATGATTCAACTTTTCATACTTTGTAGAATTTGCTGGTAACCTCCACATTGACAGTCTGCACCGAACCATACCCAGAAATGATGCCAAATCCGGAACCAGAAAAGGCAACTGAGGAAGCTCCACTACAGTCTAATTCAGTCCAAAATGGGGTTGAATCTATGGTGGGAGATAGGGATGAGATAATGACTGAGGTTGAGGCTGATATTGAAGAGATGACTATTGACGTGGATGCCTTCCAAGAGATGGTGGGACCATCAGAAGCAAATTCCACAGCAGCTGAGAATTCTTAGGTCGATAAACACCTTAAAAGCTGAAAGTTTTTGGACCCGCATGTTGCTCATATTCAAGTACACTAGAAAAAACTGCTTATTTCTTGAATGGTGACTACTTTGTTGCATTTATGTTACAATTTTGGAGAAACCTTGAGGAAGAAAGCAACAAAGGGTCTCAGATTTTGGTCCTTGAGGGGTTGAAACAAATATTTTCCTTTTGAGATATCTCCATGGATGCTGTATTTGTAAGATTGTCAACATGTCACAATGTCTTGTTGGCCACTGTAACAGTGACCATTTTAGCTTGTCAGTATTTTAATAGTTAGTTTGTTGTTGTGGCATGTTAGTTTGACACTCAATGAAAATAAGCTCATTTATTGTGGTGATTCAACCGACTCGATGCCCTTTAATTTTCTGAATTTTCTGTCAATCTTTACAAGGAAGCACAATAATATGTCTTTGGCCCTCTTCATACGTGTCTCACTCGGTCTACCCCAACGCTTTGTTTCCATGCCTTGATCATTTCTTCAATTTTCGTTTTCCAATCAAAGAACACCCCCGAGGCTGGACTGCATTCAACAATCCTGCTCTGTACGCTTAGTACTGATGTAACGATTGATATCAGCAGCCAACAAAGACACAGCCGAGGATGGAGGTGCATCAAACGTACTAAGCCTATTAAGCTCTGCTGAACCGACTCCTGACAACAAATCCGCAACCTTATTGTGCTCACGTCCAATGTACCTCAAACGAACATCCGCTGTCCCAGGCAAGTTTCAGACCCTCGTACAGAGCCCTTTCTTCCACATGAAAAGCTGAGGACACCCCAACACCCACGGAGAAGCCTACAACACAGTCGATTAAAATCAATAGAACTGCTGTTCATTCGAGCCGACAGCGAACCGTTACCATTAACCTTCACCCATTGGTTGAAATGAAATATTTCCAATTTTTGTGAGTTCAACTGTCTTAAAAGTTATCCAAAAATCAATTTTGAATGATAAAATTCAATTTAAACAATGCAGGGCCTATCTAAACCATGGTTAGTATAAATTTGTATATAAGCACGTCATAAAATCTTTAATGTCAATGTTCTTCGGATCAGGTTGGTTGATTCGAGAATTATGGTTAGATTAATTTGACTAGTGATATATAATCAGAAATAAAATAAATTGTTGTTATCGGTAAAAAAAACCATTTGTTTAACAAGTTGGAATTGTTCAAGAAATAATATTTGATATACAATTAATGCAAGAATTCTATACCCCATCAATGAATCACAATTTATCACAACATTAATGAGCAAAACATTAAAGAATTGAAGGACGTTTTAATAAATACTTAAAATTTTATTTAAACATAATTAATTATAATTCTCCTTTTATAATTTTCTCATGACTAAAAAAGAAAATGCTTTAGAGTTCATTCAATTTTAGAAAATTTATTGAAATGTATATGATTAAGCTTTGGGTTTGGAATTAAAACTGAATTGAAGTGAAGAATCAATGGAAAAGGGAGGTAATTATCTTAAACAATTCTTTTTTTATTTTGAAGTCCGTAATCTTTTTAAAAAACTCAATGTGAATATTATTTTTTTAAAAAGTTTCTTTAGCAGAAGATTTATTGAAGCAAGGGAGTAAAAGAGTTTAAAGCTTCCATTAAAATATCAAAAAATAATTTTTTAGTCAAAAAAATGGGAGCTTAAATGAGATGTGGATGAATCCGTGTAGAGGTAAAAAGATTAAATAAATATATTAATAAAAAAAAAAAGCGGTTTTGGGTGTCGGAATGCTATTAGTAAAACAAAATTGCTACTAGAGGTAGCTGCTGAAGTGATAGCGCTAGCAAGTGTACTGGAAAACCCTAGAAACCAGCGGCTCTTTCTTCCATTTTCGCTTCTTTAGGCGGCGGTAACTCAGAGGTATGCTCTTCTGCCTCTAAATCTTTGATTCCATCTTCTTTGCCTTCTCTTCTCATCTCTGCCTTTCGATCTGTTATTGATGCTTAAAAAAATTTGGAGGATAATATGTCAACTTCACCTATGGATCTCGTTATTCATAAGAATTTACGATAATACATAGTTAATCCATAATAAAATTAGAAATAAATCTGCCTGATCTTTCCTTATTTCTGATCTTATCCGGATTGGGATTGGTATTGGTATTGATATAATATGTTTGAGGTGGGATTTTAATTTTTGGTTATACTTATCATATATGGAAATATCATTTCGTGATCATGAGTATTGCTGATTTACATGATTTCGATTGGATAATAATCAATTTAACGTGGCGCCTTCGGATTCGCTTAACTGACTAATATTACCCCGGCCTTCCCCCTCACCCCTTCTTTTAATCCAGTAGGGGTTAACTTCTCTGAGCTATATCTGTGTTACCGTGTATATCTAATCTGACAGTTTTATGTATGAATACCCTGTTTCTCCGTTTGCACCATTATCATTGCCTATGCACAAGGACATCTTTTATATGGACATGTGTTTGAATTTAGCACCAAGGGTTGAATAGTGGAAGGGTAGATGGAGGAGAGTGGAAAAAGGGGAAAAAAAAAACTGAAAAGAAAATATAAAGCTGATTATTTTTTACCCTTAATGATCAAAACAAATCTTAATCTAAATTGGAAAAAGGGAATTGGTATGAATCAGAGGTTGAACTAGTATCTTTTATTTTTTAAATATTTTTAATTTTATGATTTATTTAATAATTTATTTAATTGAACCAAACAATCCAGTTGTACCAGTCTAATCAGTCGGACTAGGAATTGCTGGTTTTGAAAATCCTGAAAATTAATAAAGTGGTGGGAGTAAAATTATGTATTTTTAAAATGTACTTTTGAATCTTAATATACAAGGGGTATAATTGTAAAACAATAAATGGTTTCGGTTTCATTATTCTCATTTTTCATTCATACCAACTTACCAAGCAATGTGGGGAAAAAAAATGATAATCTATTTTCACTTTTTTCATCTTTATGAAGCAGCCTTTATTTTCTATCTTTCTTTACCAGCTAAAGCCTAATTGCATTTTCTTGTTGCCTCTCTCCTGTGTTAATCAAATAACTCAGCGTCTCAATGCCTTTTTTGTATGTGTTGTTTACAGGTTGTTTTCTTCTTCTTCACAGGACACAATGGCAGATGGTCATGAAACTGACAAGAACATCGAGATTTGGAAAATAAAAAAGCTAATCAAGGCACTAGAATCTGCCAGGGGAAATGGGACCAGCATGATATCCCTCATTATGCCTCCTCGTGATCAAATATCCCGTGTCACAAAGATGTTAGGTGATGAATTTGGAACTGCATCGAACATCAAAAGTAGGGTCAACCGTCAGTCTGTGTTGGCTGCCATTACTTCTGCTCAACAGAGGTTGAAGCTCTATAACAAGGTTCCCCCCAACGGGCTGGTGCTGTACACTGGGACAATTGTTACTGAAGATGGCAAGGAAAAGAAGGTGACAATTGACTTTGAACCTTTCAAGCCTATAAATGCATCTTTGTACCTCTGTGATAACAAGTTCCATACTGAAGCTTTGAATGAGCTTTTAGAGTCTGATGACAAGTTTGGATTTATAGTCATGGATGGTAATGGCACGTTATTTGGTACGTTAAGTGGAAACACAAGAGAGGTACTTCATAAGTTCACTGTGGATCTACCAAAGAAGCATGGAAGAGGAGGACAGTCGGCCCTTCGATTTGCTCGTTTGAGAATGGAGAAACGGCACAACTATGTGAGAAAAACTGCAGAACTGGCCACCCAGTTCTTTATTAATCCTGCAACCAGTCAGCCCAATGTTGCTGGGCTGATACTGGCTGGTTCAGCTGACTTCAAGACTGAATTGAGTCAGTCAGACATGTTTGATCCTCGTTTACAAGCCAAGATTTTGAATGTTGTTGATGTGTCTTATGGAGGTGAAAACGGTTTTAATCAAGCTATTGAGTTGTCTGCTGAAATCTTGTCGAATGTGAAGTTTATACAAGAAAAGCGATTAATTGGAAAATACTTTGAGGAGATAAGCCAGGATACTGGAAAGTATGTGTTTGGCATAGATGATACGTTGAAGGCTCTGGAAATGGGTGCTGTAGAAACCCTTATTGTGTGGGAAAATCTAGAGATCAATAGGTACGTGCTAAAGCACAGTGCAACCGGAGAAATTATCATAAAACACCTGAATAAGGAGCAGGAGGCTGATCAGAGCAACTTCCGTGATCCTGAAACCTCTGCAGAGTTGGAAGTTCAAGAAAAAATGCCCTTACTCGAATGGTTTGCCAACGAGTACAAGCGCTTTGGTTGTTCTCTTGAATTCGTCACAAACAAATCCCAAGAAGGATCACAGTTTTGCAGAGGCTTCGGTGGCATTGGAGGTATCCTCCGCTATCAGCTTGACATAAGATCATTCGATGAGCTATCCGATGGAGAAGTTTACGAGGATTCTGACTGATAAAGCACTGCTTAAAGATGGCATGATGGCTTGAGAGCCTATAGAGCCCAGATGTAATGCTTCGTCTTTTTACTTATTTCACCTTTTGATTTCAAAAGTAACTATAGACACTGTTGGTTTGGTTTTTGCTGAATTGTGCTGTCTCTGTCAATTGGATTGTGATTGCTTGTAATCAGGAACCGTTCATTGTTTTTTACTTCTTCGGTGTTCCATGCAACTGTTCATCTTGATCCTTTCTTGAAGTGAATTGGCCTCTGGAATTAGCGAATTGGCATGTATGGGTATGGAGATTACTAATACGATTAGGGGAGTATTACCAGTACGATTATGATAGTAGTGGCAAAATATTAAGGTTATGTTGCTCACGGCGGGTTTGGCCAACCATTTGGTTAAGGAGAATGCTACTAACAGCTTTAAGAAAAGCAACCGCCCAGCTATTATCAAAACTATCCAAATCAACCTAATATTACTAATGATAACCAACAGCCACTGCGTTAAGGGGCTGAGAGCCCCACTGTACAGAATAATACTCTACACTGCAATAGTACATTGAACTCCAGGAGCAACTTAAGCTCTTGCTTAAAAAAATACAACCAACAACTGGAAATCATGCAATATTCGTGAGTTAAGGGGCCATCCAAACATGGTGAACGTAGCATTGAGGCGTAAGGATACAACTTCATTAGCAGCTGGGCAAAAGGATTACCTAGGTAGAACGGGAAGAACAAGAGTAGGGAGTAGCATAGGATGAGCAGGCCTGGCTCAAAAAACAAACTTCTATTTACAATTGAATTCAATAGCATTGACAAGGGTAGAACTAGTAGGGACATCATCGCTAGAAGGCGTAGTCTCCCCAGAAACAGACATAGAAGGGACAAGGATAAAAGCTCTAGAGTTTAACATTTATTGCCTCTAGGATTCTCATTCAATGTCAACGGGTTCCTTATGTTAATGGACCTCAGGTTGTCCTGAACAACTACAAGGCGACCCTTAAAAGGATTGAAAGACTCGTGCAATAGTTGAACGCTCACCAAATTCGACACTTGAATATTTACGATATTTCTCTTAAACTATTTTAGGGCCTCATGGGAAAGAATGTCAAGGGCCTAACAATGCTCTTTCGCCATGCATCACTTTTTAGCTTCAAAATGAGTGACTCCTTTGGATTTAAACATAGAAGCCAACTTACTTTTCAGCTCCTCCACTCCTTCGATAATGCTTCTTCTTCTTCTTCTTCTTCTTCTTCTTCAACTCCTTAGCCTATCGAGAAGAAGCAACAACCTTACCCTCAAAGTTTGCTATCTTCTGCAAAGCATCTACCTTATTCGCCTACAACATTCCAACTTCTCTTTTGTGAAGCAGCCAACTTTGTCTTTAAGTCCTCCACTTTTGCCCCTTCAACTAGAAACTCTTCCTTAAGTTTCATGAAGGCCTCATGTTTCTCTTTAGTAGTAGCTTCAAATTCTCATGCTACTTTTCTATTACTAAGACCACTATCTACCCTTCCGACAATAGGGATACCTTTCATTGAACCAGCACCTCATCAGATTTTTTGTAAAATTTCTTTAAGTAAAACTCTGATATGGACTTATGATGAAAGTCAAGGTATATGAAGGATTCCGTGGAAATCCATGAACAAGAAAACTACATCGCCATGAGAACACTCTTGGGAAAGACTATAAGTCACGTTTGCAAGTTCTTGGATTGTCCGCCATTTTGGCTTGCACTTTGAACTTGTAACAACCCGGTCGACGAATATTATATCAAGTTATTGTTTGGCATATAGTTGTCTACGCTAATAGAAGAAAACGTGTAAGTTAGTAAAGTATTTGTTTTTGGCTGTGTGTGTGGTGTATTCTGTGGAATTTGCCATTTGGCGAACTCCAAGTTTGGTAGACTCTTCTATTAAGTTATTCACCAACCTTAGATGTTTTGGGTGAACTTGTTAATTCGCAGCTCAATAGGTTTGTTTTTGTGGTTAGTATATGTTCCGATGATGTAATAAGTGATATTATAGCTTAGTTGAGATTTAGTTAGAACTGAACTAGGATAGTGTAGATAATTGGATACTTAATTAATACTTCTTGAATTTCTAGAGTGATCGTGGGATCCTTTGACATTCCACTAAGTTTTTTTCTTGGATATTTCTACTATATAAGGATATCAAACTAGCATGTTTGTACGTTTTATTTTTGCTTCTTCTTCTTCCTTGCATTTTTGCTGAAGCTTTAGAAATTCTAAGTTAGAATCAATAGCAAGGAGTTCTAGCATTTAGCACTATTGTTAATGCCAGATTACTGGTAATTTATGGTAAACCTTTAAGTCATTATTAGATAAATTATGTGTTTATAGTAATGCATGCATAGGTTTTAGAATTGTTCTTGAGGAAGGAAACTTCTTGATTTTGGGTTGCATGCTACCAATTGTGTTGCATGTTACCGATTCACGCATGCATGTCAAATGTTAATAGTTTGATGATCTGATAGATCTATTTGTCTCTCTTTTAGCTCAAGAAGCTAACGAAGGTTTAAGCAACAACGGGAAAGGACTTACTGAGTAGATTATTGTGTTAGATTTACTGGTGAGTTCCTTCTTACTTCCATGTGATACAAATTATTTTGCGATATAAATTGTGCAAGGTAAGTATTTCTTCATAATAATGTAATTTTGCGGTGTTTGGTTAATTGATTTGTTCATATGTCAATGTACACCCTCATTGCTGTACGAGCTCAGTACCACCTATATGTGAACTATGATGTGTGATGGAGGAGAAGAAGATATGTTTCTGATGCCTCCAATAAGACAGCTATATTACAATCCGGACTGGCAGATCACAGGAAAACATGCTTAAATGAACATAAATGATATGATGAGTTAAGGATGTTTGTGCATATGAATACGTCTAATCGAAATGTTTCTGATTTTGAATTCTGGGTTTTAGGCTGGCACAAGGATGTGTTTGTTGGAAAAATAAATTAATTTAAAAACGATTTTCTTGCACAGTAAAAAATTAAAATTTTGAAAATCGACCTGGTTTGTGATATTTATAGCAATAAACCTTAACCGAATTCGTACCTGTGTTTCTAGATAAGCGGATCCTTGATGTTTTTTGAATTTTAATCAAACAATCTTCTTCTCTATTCTCGTACCTTGAACTGCTTCGAGTGTGGGCTCGAACCGATTGAATCAAAACACAAAACTAGAAGAAGTTTTCCTTTTGGGGTGAAAATGGAAATTCTCTCTTCTATAATAGAAATAGATAAAATTGTTATTATGAAAAATATGTATATAAGTTGAGAATAAATTCTCTCTATTTTTCAGTAGAATAACAATATCTCAAAAGTTCTGTTAATAGCTCTACCGATGCTATCTATTTATAGGAAGAGAAGGTAGAACCCTTATAAAATTGTAGATGCTTATTTTAAATAGAAAAACAACATCCTACGTAAAGTAGGAGAGGGATGAACAACTCATCCTTGTATTTCTACTAGAGTTGCTACCCTCTTCATGTTATATAAGGGGTTTTGTGCCTTTCTCACCTCGGGTCCAATTACGAGTACTTCTTGAGCCTTTTTGACTTAGTACTTTGTAATATTATGATCCAACCCGATTTAGTTTTCCTATTTCCCAAAATAAACATTAATATATACATATTAAATAATTTTCTTACTCCAATTTTACCTCAATAAAATTTTGATGACTTTACCCCCGGTAAAATTTTGAGAAAATTAGTTCAATATGTTACAACTCAACATGTTCACTATGACCGAATGATTTATTTTCATTTTCGGGCTTCAAAATAGTCTAAAAACATAAACTCATTCTTACATCGTTTTTTAAGTAATTCTATATAAGATTGTAAATTTCCATTTTCATTTTTGGAAACCTACATTCATTTCTAAATAATTCCATTTCTCCATTTCGGAGAAAACCATGATCATTCCTGAATGTTTCCCATTTCTCTTTTTCTATTCATTCTGTTCATTTTTATTCAAACACGCAATTCATTTTTGGTTTCAACGAGCTAGCAGAGGGACCGATTGGACATATGAAGTTGAGGCTCAAATGATTTATAAATAAGTTGCGACTTTTTGCCTATTAATTATAAACTTATATAGTCACGAAGCCATTACACTATAGTATCGTGACTAAGCTCTCCCAAACGACATACCATTACGAAAGCAACTACTTAGTACTCGTCCAATGACCTTGTGATTAGTGTGTTACCCTTATAGGATATCATTAATCTCTTTAAGATAATATCCATTCTCCCAATATGATCCAACTTTATCTAAAGGTAACCATTACATCTTCCTTCATGAAAATTCAATCACTATCAAATAGTGATCAAGTCATCCATTACAAAAACAGACGAACCATGGCCACATTTACTTTTCACCAACCATGTAATGACAATAGGAGGATATCATTTACCCATATTTTGGGATATAAATTCCTTTGTTGTGAATGGCGCTACACAGTACAAAAGTCGCACACCCAACGCACCAGCTTTTGGTTCCTTATCTATTTGAACTTAAGCTTTACTTACATTAAAGTGTACGAGTGAAGCATACATAGTCCGCCAGCCACTTAGGATTTAGGTATGTCACACTATGAACGCCACAAGTGAATAAATCCATAAATAGATCCAGGATCTATTCTGCTTGGGTTTTGTCCAATGTATTGTTAGTCTAGTCAGTTACATCTATGTCTCTATCTTTTAGGAGTCATCCACTCCGTTGCCCAAGATAGGGGATCTCCGCAATTGGACTTGATAGACGACATATTAGTCTTTCAATCGGTTTGTTCATTTCTGATTAGACTAAGGACATGTTTAGGTTCGTCTACTAATACAAGTTATCTTTTTGTACTACAATCCGACCACGTAATACCGCTTAGTATTAGTTAAACATTCAGACAACCAATGAGAAACATTTGCTTCTATTTTTCTTTGCTTGCAAAACCATTGACGACAATAATACAAAGTATATTAATTTAATTCATGAATAATTTTATTAATCAATCTATTCGGAAAAATTACAAGTGTACTTAGACTAATATACTACATTCAGGGTTGTATGTGTAAATCGTTTAGTTGTGTAATTTATGGTTAAGTTGGCAAATAGTGACCGCCAATGTATTTTGTTAAATTGGCGTGTTGGGTTTGTCTGAGATATGTGAATGTCATTGGGCGTATTATGAATAGTACGACTAAACTTCTCCAAAAGGTTAAGTTTTATCATGGGTATAAATGCTCGTTTACCAGAAATATCTCTGTATATTGTTGTATTTCCTTTATTTATGGAACTCACTAAGTTCGTATGAACTTACTTTGTTATCTTTTCCTTTTCAGGCATATTGGTAGAAGGAGGTAATTTTGTTCTAAGGGACTACGCCAGAGTTGTTGTCAATAGTGAGCTACTTGTCAAATTTTTATATCATGCATAACCTTTTGGGGGTGGCATGTAGATCTACTTAGTAATTGACTTGTATATGTTCTACCACTTTTGTCAAGATACAATTTAATGAGAATCTTTATAAACTCTTGATGTATGTGTTTAATCTAATATATTATGTTCCATGAGATTGTATTTTTGGCTTATACGCCAAATGATTTTTGATTTGCACTGTTTGTCATTTTGATTTGCACTTTGGACCATCCGCCATTTTGGCTTACATTTGGGTTGACCACCACTTTGGTTTGCACTGTCCTTTATTTTGGCATGCACTTTTGCATCTTGTCAAGTGAGAGAGCTGCTACATGGATGGCCAATTTCTAACACTCCTCATTGGCTTCCATGTTGCAAACATCGATTTGGTTTCTCGTGCAACTTCTTTAAAATTTGCATGCTCCAACAATGATAAATCACATCTATGGTAAGCTTCGATAATAGGCCTGGTGCCTTTAATAAAAAGGTCATCAAAGTCTTCATCTTCAACTTCATTTTCAACTTCATTTTCAACTTTAGTCATCCTTTCAACCAAATCTATTTGACTAATATGTGATTTATCCACTGAACTGATATAGACTCTCAAGGCCACAAAGTTTCAATCCAGCATAAAACTTCTATTATTCATTGAGACTATCACAACTTCTTGTCCAAGTGAATCAAGTATAGTACAACATCTATATTTAAAAAAAAAAAACATTGTATTTCTTCTCAAGCAAATGACCAATGCTAAATAGATTATGATCTAACTTAGGAACTAAAAGCACATCTGTAATTATTTTAGTACATGCTAGAGTGCTGATCAGCACATCTCATTTTCCTTTAGCCTCAATAAACTGACCATTTCCAATTCTGACTTTTGAAATGCAACTTCTGTCAATCCGCTTGAAGATGCTTTCATCTGAAGTCATGTGGTTCGTACAACCATTGTTAATCAACCAACTCTTGTTGACTTTGCTGCTTGAAACAAAATAAGAGGCAGTGAGCAAATGTTCCTCCTGAGCTTGACTTTCATCAGCAACCTAAGCTTGAATATGGTTCTGTTGTTGTTGTTGTTGTTGTTGCCCCTTATTCTTACATACCTTCTCTCTATGACAAAATTATTTACAACTTCTATACTGAATATCTGGCCTGAACCAGTAATACCTCTCTAGGTGATTAGTCTTCTTGCAATGAGAGCATGGTGGATATTTCTCCTTGTCACCATCTTTCCAACTTTTCTGTTTCTTATTTGTCCAGGCTTTTTTTTTCCTTTCTTGTTTGAGGAGCTTAAGCCTTCCTTGTTTCTTAATTGAAAGGTTCCTTCAGCGTGCCCCTCTTATTTGCTTGCTTTTCTTTACTCTTGAACATATAGTGCATTGATCAACTTTGGTAGAGAAATTGCTAACAAGTCCCTCGAGTCTTCAAGAGAGGAAATCTTTGATTCATACCTCTCTAGAAGTGTGGTTATAACTTTCTCAACCACCCGACTATCATTGAACTGGTTTCCAAACAATCTAATGCTATTAACCACTGTCATGATTTTGTCTACATATTGTTTTACTATTTCAGCCTCCCTTATCTTCAAGTTCTCAAAATCTCTCTAGAGATTAATGAACTGTTGTTGCCTGGTCTTATCTGAACCTTAAAACTCCTCCTTTAGCTTATCCAAAGCTCTTTGGGAGTCTCACAGGCCATAATCCTAGTGAAAATCACATTTGAAACACCATTTTTATGCACGAAATCGCCTTGTACTTCTTAACACGATCATCACTATGTTGCCTAATCTGTGCTATGGTAGGATTTTCCCTCAACGGTGGTGGCTCAATATCGACATTTACTACCTCCCACAAGTCAAAAGCCTGAAGGTTGTTCCTCATCTTTACTACCCAAATATGGTAGTTTTCACCATTGAACACAAGTGGTGGTAGAGGAGGTGAAAAACTTGTTGAAGACATTTTGCAGTAACACAAAGAAAAAATTACTCTCAAAGATCAAAGGCTTTGATACCACTTGTTGGGATTTTGAGCAAATGAAGAAGAATGAGAGTTAGCAATCAAATCTGACTTGATATATTTTCACTTCTTCACATTTTTCATTAATTTTCAATTTACAAGTTATAGAATATATAAGATTTTTTCCTCACCAAAAACTCAACTAATCCCACTAAAACAGACTTGAAATTCGACAAACATTGCTTGTACACAAAATAAATTAACTAAACATGTCATTCAGCACCTAAACACATCACAAATCTTAACAACTAAGATTTGGTTTTATCCAAAACTAAAAAACAAACACACACTCGTAATTGGTAATGTGCATAAAAAATATTCTCATGTTATACACGGCTTGCAGCTCGAAGATCTACTTATCGCTAGACAGCTCACTGTTTGTAACACCTTCAACCTGTATCCCTCGCCGGAATCGGGTTACGGGGTATTACCAGAGTTTACAGATCGAATAGACAAAAATTTCAACATTTCATACAACATAACATTCATGTCAAAAACCAATCAAACTCATACATACTGTCCCTTATTCGAGCCTTCGAGGCCCAAAATACGCGTTAGAAACAAGTCGGGACTAATTCAAAAAATCAGGAAATCTTTCAGAATACATTAAAAATTTTCAAAGCTGCAAGGGTCACATGGCTGTGTGGCCAGGCCATGTGACTCACACGGTCAATAGACACGCCCGTGTCTCAGGCCGTGTGGATATTCGAATTAGGGACACACTGCCGTGTCCCAGCCCATGTCCGTACCCGTTTAACTCTCTAACTTTGTCACACGGCCAAGTCACATGCCCGTGTACTAAGCCATGTGAGCATATTGACTTGCATATTAAAAGATATAGGGGACACACGGGCGTGTCACCTGGCCATGTGTCACACATGGTTGAGACACACGCCCGTGTCTCTGCCTATGTGGACGAAAATAGGCCATTTTACAAGCCATATTTCTCACCCAATTTGGTGTCAGCCTACAATCAACATTATGTATATAAGTCATATTATGGCATCCAAAACAAGCAAAATCAAGTCTTAAACATATAGTATATTCACATACAAACAATATGCCCTTAGGCACCTCAAATGACAATTATAAACATGTTTAATCATGTAATCCATGTAACCAAGAAATCAACCAACTTTTATGTATAATTGCATTAACACACAACATGTAAATCATTTACCAAAACTTAACATTTGATACCAATTGTATCACTTATTAAATAGCATCAAATACATATACACTTACTATAGCATAGTATCAAATCACACCAAGTTATAAAACATACCTCATATGCATATTCAACTACTATTTTACCTCTCATCATTCAACCACAAATCATTCCACACATCAACATTATAAGGCAAATTATGCACATACCAAAATACCAAAACACAAATCAAATAAGTGGATTATCTCAACAAAACACATATAGGCCAACATTTATCCAAAATAACC
This sequence comes from Gossypium schwendimanii, assembly GCA_013677275.1. Lineage (NCBI taxonomy): Eukaryota > Viridiplantae > Streptophyta > Magnoliopsida > Malvales > Malvaceae > Gossypium > Gossypium schwendimanii. Next base: position 26,348,128 of record CM025245.1, read on the forward strand.
TATACATGTTATTATAACCAAAATCAAAACATCCAAAAGTACTAATACAATTGATGGATAGTGTGATATAACTCCGACAAGCTTCCAACCTAATCGAGCTTCTGATAATCTGTGAAATAAAGCATAAACAACTACGTAAGCAATGAATGCTTAGTAATCTCGTACAAACTTTAAACATAATAGTCCAATTCAATAATAAACTTTATATATTAAATATAAAGCTATACTAATGCCTCAAGATTTATCAACTACATAACCACTAACTCATAAATGAGTAAG
>CM025245.1:26384621-26399031 GCA_013677275.1 Gossypium schwendimanii
TTTTTTTCAATTTTAAATTGTTTTCTATTTCATGTTATACATTTTTTAAAAGTAAAAATTATATTGCATTGAATCTCCAATAATAAGAATTTTGTAAAATTTAAAGTTTCTATATTATTTGATTTTTTTATTTTAATTACAAATGTGTTTTTATTAAAAGAAAAACTAGAGTTCGAGAGTAGGTTGAATATGGATGGGTGTATAATAATAATTTCATGTCTTTAAAATTTAATGATGTGATAAAATTTTATTGGTACCTAAAAACCTTAGTTTTTAGAATAATCCTAATATAAATTATTCCCTATTTTTTTTTGATGAATAAGTTATTCCCTAATTTTATTAATTTTAAAATAGTGTAACACCCTAAACCCAGCCTAGATGTCCAGACCAAGTCTCGTGAGTTACATCATCGATACGACAAATACCACATTTATAACACAGTCAAAAGAAACCATTCATCACATAGAATCCATCACAACATATAACTAAGTATATAATCTTCCCAAATACCATAACATCATAAAATACCAGAATTTCTAATAGTAACACTTAGAAGAAAGATAAAAGCTTGACCGAGCTCCCGCGACGCCGACCCGTTCAAGTCTGAGAACCACCTAAAATCCAATCAATAATAAAATGAGTTGTGAACTCAGTGCGTAAAAGAAGTTGGTTTAATTAGAACACATTTATAAGATGGTTTTCAAATTCCAAGATTCGGTTTGGTAACAAAAGCAATTTTAGTTCAGATTCAGGACGGATTAGTACATATGCAGAAGGAATTTCAATATCAAATACGAAACATATCAGGTTCAGGTGCAGATATTCCTACCCCCATCCACTACATACCATCTTCGGTCATCCCAACACACAGTTAAGGGTGTTCAATGCCCAACCAACCCTACATACCACAAAGTGTTTGTCTGACACATTTACAGAAACGCAGCTTAATAGCTAGATCAAAATGTGAAAAAGCGCTAGATTTAGATTTATACGCATTGTGGCTTAGCCACTAATTTAAAGCAGATTACTTCCTTCTTCACAATATCTCAACCCATGCAAATGTAGAGTAAAAATATCCACAATATATGTTCAGTCATTCTAAATTATTTCACAATTAGATAATACAGTTCCATGTCAGAATAACTATCATAATACACATACAATTATGTTACTCGTATGTCCGTCACAGAGCATTAGAGAGTTCTCGTACAATCAGATTTAGATCATTCATACATTGAGGAAGTCAATTCCAATGTTGGGCAACACTAATGGCCTCAAAAAAGGCTTCGGACCCTATTTATATGCCACACTGCCTGGACACACACCTATGTCCTTACCTCTGTGGCTTACACGGCCTAGGCACACACCCATGTCCTCTATCCGTGTGGTTTTAAAGCGTAAACAGAGAGTTCCACGACCTGGACACACGCCCATGTCCTTGCTTGTGTGGTCTTAAGTTACAAACAGTGAGTTACATGGCCTAGACACACATCCGTGTCCGTTGCCTGTGTGAACTCTACACTAACATGGCTACACACGGCCTGGACACACGCCCGTGTGGCTCTAAATTGACGAACAGTTAGCTACACGACCAACCACACGGCCTCGGCACATGCCCAGGTGCCTGGCCGTGTAGCGTCGATGGCCAAGTTTTCCAGCTATCAAAATTCGCATAAAATGAGGTTTTCAGCATGCACCTGAAGTAGTTTTGACGTAGAAAAAATGTAAGGGACTTTCAAAGCCTAACACAACCATTCAATTACAAAAATGAGCCAGTTAATCGACAGCGATTCCCAATTATGCTATGTCAAAATTTTTGACATGAAACCTTCAACGAAACTGTTACTTACCGAAAACTCAACGACGATCACTGGAACTGGCGTGTCGCTGTTCTCATAATACATTCAAACGCCCAATTCAGAGCAAGTTACGAAGAACAAAGGGAAAAATTGCAAAAACGAGTGAATTGACAGTGACTTACTCAATAGCCTTTTGATCGATGTGATTTACAATGTTTAACTTCGTATTTACTTACGACCATAATCTGAATTAAGAAAAATAATAGAATTGAAAAAGAAAAAGAAAAAGAAGAAGAAACGATAGAAAAGAAAGGAAAAAAAAAGATGAAAATTTAAAATTCTGATAACTTCTTATCAGATTTCTAACCCTTATCAAAATGTTCCCTATCGCTTACTCCGGGATTCGAACACGAGACCTAACGGAATACAAATACTTAACCAGTGAACCAACAGGGTCATTCTTGACATAAGTTTACACTGAATTGAACTTAACTATGTAATGCTTGATTAAGGGTTGTTTATTTTAAAATAACAAAAATTTTAACGATGCGACTCGAAATCCAGACCTTAAACACAAAAGCAGAATAGAGAACCATAGATACAAAGATTTAATTACTGCAGAGTCTCACAATTAAATTCTCAAAATTTTGGGGCGTTACAACTCTTTCCCCCTAAAAGAAATTTTAGCCTCAAAATTTACCTGATTCAAACAGATACGAGTACTGCCATCGGATCGATTCTTCGAGTTCCTACGTGGCTTCCTCAGTGCCATGATTACGCCACAAAACCTTTACTAAAGGAACATTTTTCTTCCTTAGTAACTTAACATCACGATCTATGATCTGAACAGGTTTTTTGTCTTATGTTAAATCCGATCGCAACTCCATCTCATTGATAGGAACAATATTCGACGGATCAGACCGATACTGTTTCAACATCGAAATATAAAATACATCATGAATCCGCTCTAACTCTAGTAGAACTTCTAATTAATATGCAACAGCTTCGACACGTTTCAAAATACAATAAGGTCCAATGAATCTTGGGCTCAGCTTGCCCTTGCGTCAGAATCGAAAAACCTTTTTCTATGGTGATACCTTCAAAAACGCTTGATCACCTATAGAAAACTCGATATCTTTTCTTTTTAAATCAGCATAAGACTTCTATCGATCAGAGGTGGCTTTCAGACGATCTCGAATCAATTTCACAGTGTTATCAGCTTTAGAAACTAATTCAAGATCCAAAACCCGGCGTTCTCTTAATTCTATCCAACATAGAGGAGTACGACACTTACAACTATACAAGGCATCGTAGGGTGCCATTTGTATTCTAGACTGAAAACTGTTATTTTATGAAAATTGAGTCAATGATAGATAATCCTCCCAACTACCCCAGAAATCTATTACATAACCTCGAAGCATGTCCTTTAGAATCTATATGACTCGCTCAGACTGTCCGTCGATCTAAGGATGATACACCGTACTAAAATTAAGTCGGGTGCCTAGAGCCTCATGAAGTTTCTTCCAAAATCGAGATGTGAATGGCAGATCTCTGTCAGAGATGATTGAGACTAGAATTCTGTGCAATCTCACAATTTTTGCAATATACAATTTAGTTAACTTCTGCAGGGAATAATCAGTTCTGATAGGGATGAAGTGAGCGGACTTGGTCAACCAATCAACAGTGACCCAAACTGAATCTTTCTTAGTGCGGTTAAAGGCAATCCACTAACAAAATCCATCGTTACCCACTCTCATTTCCACTGAGGAATCTTAACTGGCTGAAGCAAATCGGAAGGCAACTGATGTTCAGCCTTAACCTTTCTGTATGTCCCACAGTGGAACACAAAAGTAACTACTTCCTGTTTCAATTCGGGTCACCAATAGAGTTTACGGAGGTCCTGATGCATTTTGTTCCCACCAGGATACATAGTATAAGGACTACTATGCACCTCTTGAAGGATCGATTGCCTCAACTCTTTATCATTAGGTACGCAAATTCGACCTCTGAAACACAAAACTTTATTACTATTCAAGCTAAAATCGAAAGTTTTGTTTGAACCATCTTGTTGCAATCACTAAACTAAGGACTCATCACTCAACTGTTTAGTTCAAATCTACTCAACCCAAGTAGGTTTAACCTGTAATTCAATTAACAGCCCACCATCCTCAACCAAACTGAGACGAGCTAACATTGCTCTCAAATTAGTCATCATCGTATGGCTAAAGGCATCAACTACCACATTAGCCTTACGCAGATGATATTCTTTCGTGCAGTCATAATCTTTTAGCAACTCAACCCATCTACACTGCCGAAGATTTAACTCTTTTTGAGTTAACAGGTATTTGAGGCTTTTGTGATCGGTGTAAATGATACACTTTTCACTATACAGGTCGTGCCTCTAGATTTTCAGAGCGGACACGACTGTAGCCAACTCAAGATGATGTGTAGGGTAGTTACCCTCATGCATCTTAAGCTATCGCGACGTGTAAGCAACCACTTTACTATCTTACATCAGTACACATCCTAGCCCAATGTGTGACGCATCACTGTATACCACAAACTCCCGACCCGATTCTGGTTGAACTAAAATAGGAGCTTGTGTCAGAACTGACTTGAGCTTATCGAAAGTAGACTACTGTGCCTTAGACCATACAAATGGAGCATTCTAACATAGCAACTTTGTCAGAGGTGACGCAATAAGAGAAAATCCCTTGACAAACCCTTGGTAGTAACCGGCTCAACCTAGGAAATTACAAAGCTCAGATACATTTTTTGATTGCTTCTACTCAAATATATCTTCTATTTTCTTGAGATCGACTCGAATCCCTTCCACAGTTAACATATGACACAGAAAAGCAACTTCATATAACCAAAACTGACACTTACTGAACTTAGCATGAAACTATTTTTCTCGGAGTATCTGAAGTACAATGTGAAGGTAATGTATCATGCTCAGACTCAGTTTTAGAGTAAATCAGGATGTCATTAATAAAAACTGCTACAAAGTGGTCTAAGTACGGTTGGGACACCCTATTCATTAAACCCATAAATGCTGCTGGGGCATTCGTCAACCTAAAAGGCATTAATAGGAACTCGTAATGACTATAACGAGTCCTGAAGGTGGTTTTATAAACATCAGCCTCTTTGACCTTGAGCTGATGGTAACTAGAGCGCAGATCAATTTTGGAGAAAACAAATGCCCTTCGAAACTAGTCAAACAGGTCGTCAATCCTCGGTAACAGGTATTTATTCTTGATTGTCTACTTGTTCAACTGTTGATAATCTATGCACATCCTTATTGACTCGTCTTTCTTCTTAACAAACAACACCGGTGCCTCCCATAGAGACACACTCGATCGAATGAACCCCCTATCAAGAAGTTTTTGAAGCTGGGCTTTTAGCTCGGTCAGCTCCTTCGGTGCCATGCAGTAGGCTTCAATGGACACTGGAGCAGTACCTGGTAACAGGTAAATACCAAATTCCACCTCCCTATCTGGAGGTATTCCGAGCAATTCCTCAAGAAAGACATTCGAGAATTCCCTTACCGTATGGATATCTCCCACAGAAAGCTTGATGACAACAGAATCAGATACGTAAGCAAGGGATGCCTTGCACCCCTTTTGGACTAACTTGTCAGCCACAAGAGCAGAGATCACATTAGAGAGGTAATCTCAACGCTCACCAACCATAACCAACTCGTCATTCTCAAAGTAACTCACTTAGTTGCACAATCTAGACTAAGCCGATGTTTTACGAGCCAGTCCATTCCCAAAATCAAATTAAACTCATTAAAGGGAATTCCATCAGATCAACTAGAAATACCATACCCTGGAGCTCTAAGGGTACTCGTCTGTATACTCTATCAACCCGAACTGACTGAGCCAAAGGACTAATCACAAAAAACTCTCTAGCAGTATTTTTAATAGTTAAACCCAGATTTGCAGAAACAACACTAGCTATATACGAGTGAGTATATCCAAAATCAATGAGAGCACAGAATGGAATAGAATGAATAAAGAATGTACCTGTAATGACATCAGCATCATTGCTATCATAGCAATGTCTTGCAGCATAAACCAGTGCTAGCTGACGAGCCTCAGTTTGACTTACACCTCTAGTTAGTGCTCTCTGTCCTCTTCTTGAACCATTACCCCCTTCATCAGTACCACGACTTTTAGGTGGTTGCTGAACTACTCTCGAAGGTTAAATAGAACCCGGAGCTAGGGTTTGTGCCGCACGAGACACCTGATCTGGTCGATGGGGGCAATCTCTAACTTGGTGCTACATTGATCGCAATGAAGGCACGCTCCTAACTTCCTCCAGCACTCGCCCAAATGACGTTTCCCATAATCACTGCATAGTTGAATCTTAGTCACTATAGCTGGTGCCTCGGGCCTCGGGGGCCTATCAAATCTCACACGTTTCTTAAGGTGCTGTCCAGAACCAAAGGGACTTGAATCCCTCTTAATCTTACTTTGATCTTTCTCGCAGTCACGCCGCTCATGCTCATTGCGCTTTACCTCTTTCACTGTTTTCTCTTTATCGACCAGAAATATAAAGACCCGCTCCCTCTGAGGAGCTATCAGAACCCGTTGATTATATCTCAATCCTTTCTCAAACCTCATACACTTATCATAGTCAGGAGCTACCAGTACCCGTGCATACATACTTTGTCGCAGAAACTCCGCTTTATATTCAGCCATAGATTGGTCACCCTAAACTAGGCTCATAAACTCATGTTAGTGAGCCTCAACATAACTCGCCCCTACATACTTACTCTGAAAGGCATCCTTGAAATAACCCCAATTAATCTATTCGAGCTGAGCATATTGCTCAACCATCAGCCACCACTAATAAGCCTTATCTTGAAGTAGGGACACTGCACCCCTCAATTTTTGAGTGGGAGTGCAATCAAGACCGACCATAATATGCTTGGTAGCATCGAGTCAATACTCAATAACAGTGGGAGCGACTTCTATGACACCTTTGAACAGTTTAGCCCCATTCGACCGGAGTTGTTTAGTAATTAACCCTCAGCCTCCTGATCTTGAATAGGTCATTGTGACCCTCTCTAGTGCTCGAATCATCGCATGGGATAGTGTGTCATCCCCATCCGTCGAAGTTTGGGACTCCATCTTAACAGTAGGAGTACCAATTGCCTTCCTGGTCTCCAAGTTGGGCATACTACCCATAGAAGGTGACTCTGCTCGAGATCCTACTTGGCGTCCTTGACACCCTCGAGTTCTACGCCAACGACTATCACGCGAACTCATTTGAGCAATCTAGCTACAATGTCAGAGTGCAGAGATCAGTTCAGACATCCAACGAGATAATTTCACTAGTTCAAATCAAAACATTTAACTAGATAGTAGTTCAGGTAATACAATAATTATAACATAACATAAATACTTATAGGTTCAGCATCAGAGGCTCAATAATTTGCTAATGTTTCAATTTCTAGGTTAACTCAAATATTAAATTATCACCTAATTACTTTTTATCACACATTATGAGCCCAAGCACAGTCCGAGTGTTTACTAACTTGACTTTGATACCATTAAATGTAACACCCTAAACTCGGCCTAGACGTCCAGACTAAGTCCTGAGAGTTACATCATCAATATGAAAAATACCACATTAATAACACAGTCAAAAGAAGCCATTCATCACATGGAATCCATCACGGCACATAACTAAGTATATAATCTTCCTAAATACCATAACTTTATAAAATACCAGAATTTTTAATAGTAACACTTAGAAGAAAGATAAAAGCTTGACCAAGCTCCCGCGGTGCCGACCTGTTCAAGTCTAAGAACCACTTGAAATCCAATCAATAACAAAGTGAGTTGTGAACTCAGTGCGTAAAAGTTGGTTTAATTAAAACACACTTGTAAGATGGTTTCTGAATTCCAAGATTCAGTTTGGTAACAGAAGTAATTTCAGTTCAAATTCAAGACGGATTAGTACATATGCAGAAGTAATTTCAGTATCAAATACGGAACAAATCAAATTCAGATGTAGATATTCCTACCCCATCCACTACACACCGTCTTCGGCCATCCCAACACAATGTTAAAGGCGTTCAATGCCTAACCAACCCTACACACCATAGAGTGTTTATCTGACACGTTTATAGAAACACAGCTTAACAACTAGATCGAAATGCGACAAAGAGCTAGATTCAAATTTATACGCATTGTGGCTTTGACACTAATTTAGAGTAGATTACTTATTTCTTCATAATATCCCAACACATGCAAATGCAGAGTAAAAATGTCCACAATATATGTTCAGTCATTCTAAATTATTTCACAATTAGATAATACAGTTCTATATCAGAATAACTATCACAGTACGCATACATTTATGTTACTCATATGTCTGTCACAGAGCATCAGAGAGTTCTTGTACAATCAATTTCAGATGATTCATACATTGGGAAGGTCAATACCAATGTTGGGCAACACTCATGGCCTCAAAAATAGTTTCAGACCTTATTTATATTCCACACTACTTGGACAAACGCCCATGTCCTTGCTCGTGTGGCTCACACGGCCTAGGAACACACCCATATCCTCTATCCGTGTGGTTCTAAAACGTTAACAGAGAGTTACGTGGCTAGACACACACCCGTGTGCTTGCTCGTTTGGTCTTAACTTACAAACAGTGAGTTACATGGCCTAGACAAACACCTGTGTTCGTTGCCCGTCTGAACACTGCATTAACATGGCCATACACGGCCTGGACACATGCCCGTGTGTCTTGCCCATATGGCTTTAAATCGATGAACAGTAAGTTACATAGTCAACCACACGGCCTAGCACTTGACCATGTGGCTCACACAGCCTGGGAACCGCTCATGTACCTGGCCATGTGGAGTCGACGGCCAAGTTTTTCGGTGACCAAAATTCGCATAAAATGAGGTTTTCGTCACGCACCTGAAGTAGTTTTGATGCAGAAACAACATAAGGGACTTCCAAAGCCTAACACAACCATTCGGAGTTAGTTAATTGACAACTATTCCCAATTACGTTATGTCAAAAGTTTCGACATGAAACCTTCAACAAAACTATTATTTACTGAAAACTTAACGACGATCGCTAGAACTAGCGTGTTGCTGTTCGTTACTTCTGATACTTTTTCCTAATAGTAAAACAACCACCGTCTATCAAAAATTCTCATAATACATTCAAATGCCCGATTCAGAGCAAGTTAAGAATAACAAAGGGAAAACCGCGAAAATTAACAAATTGACAGTGACTTACTTAATAGTCTTTCGATTGATGTGATTTATAGCATTTAACTTCGAAGTTACTTATGACCACAGTCTGAATTAAGAAAAATAACAGAATTGAAAAAGAAAAAGAAAAAGAAAAAGAGGAAGAGGAAAAAAAAAGATGAAAATTTAAAAATTCTGATAACTTCCCATCAGATTTCTAACCCAGCAAAATATTCCCTATCGCTTACTTCGGGATTCAAACATAGGACCTAGTGAAAAGTAAATACTTAACCAATGAACCAACAGGCTTATTCTTAACATAAGTTTACACTGAATTGAACTTAACTATGTAATGCATGATTAAGCGTTGTTTATTTTAAAATAACAAAACTTTTAACGGTGCGACTTGAACTCCAGACCACCTTGAACACAAAAGTAGAACAGAGAACCACATATACAGAGATTTAATTATTATAGAGTCTCACAATTAAATTCTCAAAATTGTGGGGGTGTTACAAATAGAGTCATTATTTGAACAGAAAGTTATGCATATTAATTATCATTTAATATCAGAGTTAATTATGTTAATTAATTATTATTTTGAATAATGTTACTTTTGCATTAATTACAAAAAGCAAACTATATTGTATGTTGAATATGTTAAAAATGTTTTAATTAATATTTGAATTTTTTATTATAATATTTAAATTGATACATTAATATATTTTAATTATATTAAAATAATAAAATAAAAAATATTTTACATTAATTATTTCAATTAAAAATATAATATTTTTAAAAATAATTGCATATTAAACATGTAAAATCACATGCAATACATGTAGCATTTGAAGCTAGTTCAAATAAATGTATGAATCCTTCTGATTCTTTAATTTCTTATAGCAATCTTACTAAAGCTTGGAGAATTAAGGTTAACAAAGTTTTGATATCAATTCCTTGGAGGAAGACTAAGTTTGTCAAAGTAAATATGGTGGTATCCTGTTAAGATGTAAGATGAAATTCAAATAGCTATAGTAAAACTAGTTTATATCAAAGCAATCTTGTAGTTTATCTAAAATCTAGGAAATAACACCAAAAGTGATTTCAAGCATCATGGTTTAAGTTTTTCCAATCGCTAATACTTCTAGTTGCACCATTAGTTGCAACTCACTTTGTAACCAATGCATTGCAACTTGCCTATTTTGTTGTCATGTTTTGACCCGATCACCTTGCCTATTTCATGTAGCTATGTAAGGATATTAAGAGGAAACTTTTGAGATCATATTGATGAAGAGATTTGATCAAGTGAGGTTTTTTTGAAGGAGTCCCAGTTTGATTTAGTTATCTTGTCATGATCGAGAGAAGTTTAATTGGTGAAGATATCTTTTTATCACATACCATATTTAAGAGTTTTAATTGGGGAATAATTCAATAAAATTATGGTGATCATACTAACTTTGATTCACAACTCTACAACTCTCTTTATATCGAAAACTTGTTTACTATTTTAGATACGAGTTAGAGAGAGTACTTTATTGTTGTAATGACTCGATTTTCAGTGGTACAAAAAAATGCAGATTTCGAACCCAATTTCCATAAATCGAGTCCGTAAATATGAAATAAGAATATTTACAAAGTTAATTAAAAATGTATTGAAGATTGGTCAAGCAATTTTTTCAATTAAATAGTTAATTAAGGCTTAAGGACTAACTTGTAAAAGTCCAATCGTTGTAGAGTTTTAATTGAAAAAAATTAAGGACCTAAATAGAAATTAGTGAAAGGTCCAAAATGATAATTAAGTTTAGAAACTTTACGTCTCTGTTAGATACAATAGTGCAAGGTATCCTACGTAAGCGCACGACCTCTTTAAAGAATAAGTCAGCCACATGTATAACATCATCTGTCTTGTGACAAGGAATGAAGTGGGCCATCTTTGAAAACCTATCAACAAAAAAAAAAGATACTATCTCGACCTTTTTTAGTTCGTGGAAAACCAAAAATGAAATCCATGAATAAGTCTACCCATGTCGAAGAAGGAATATACAATGGAATATAGAGCCCATAAGGCATTGCATTAGATTTTTCTTATTTATAAGTAATACACTTAGAAGGCTTGAGGCTGTGAGAAAGGTTTAAGGTCATGTGGAAGGGTTACACAGTCGTGTGGAACGGTTACACTACCGTGTAACAAGCTAAGGCCATATAGAAGATGAACTATCTTACAATTTACAAGGGCACATGGTTGTGTGGTCCACGACCATATGAGAGATCGTGTGGCCCTAATTCTACACACGATCACCATTTATTCACTTGGACAAGACACACACCTTTCACCACAGGTCCGATTGGTGCTTCACTTGATAAACTTTGATCTGATTCACGTAGGTTCTATCCTTCAACGATAAATACACACAATTGACGATTGGTATCAAGATTTGGCAAGATTTCAAATTGATTAATTAATCGAACTCAAAGGTTAACGTTGAATATTCGTACAAAAAGATTATGAAATCTAATAATTAAAACAAGGCATACTTACCGATTCTTGGCAATGGTAACAGATAAAAATGAGAAAAAAATCTAATCAGCGTTTGAAATTGAATAAAAAGGTTCGATTTAATATGGGAAAGAAAAATAATCAACAATAATAGGATGAAAATATGGTGTAAAAAAGAAGAAAGGAAAGAAAAAGAAGATGAAGAGAAAATTCTATTAGGATTTGAAAAATGGGCAATATGAAAATCTAATTAGGAAATAAAATTTATTTTATATCTAGGGTTTGTAAACCCTAGGGTGGAAATGGAAAATTTACCAAAGCCTTGTCGAAAAACACAAACGGAAAAGGGAAGGAAGGGCTTGAACCTAGAACCCCTAGTAAGGGAAGTTAAAACTTAACCGTCAAGCCTAGGGCTTATTTCTTATTTAGTCATTTCAATTAACCTCATTTATTTCATGGCATGACAACTCTCCCCTCCTTAAAAGAAATTTCATCTTTGAAATTTACCTGATTCGAACAAATAAGGTTACTGTTGACGAATCATGTCTTCTGATTCCCATGTGGCCTCCTTAGTGCCATGGTTCTACCACAGAACCTTGACTAGTGGATATGTTTCATTCTCAGAGCATTTGCCTCACGATCTAGAATTTGTATAGGTTCCTCCTCAAAGGATAAATTTAGTCTTAGCTCAATCAATTCAATAGGAACGATATGGGATAGGTCAGATTGGTGTCGTTTCAACATGGAGACATGGAATATGTCATGGATACGGTCCAATTCAGAATGTAATTCTAATTGATACACCACTGGAACAACTTTCTTAAGAATTTTGTAAGGTCCGGTGAACCTAATACTCAATTTACTCTTTCTACCAAACCTCAACACTTTTTTCCATGGAGATACTTTCAGGAAAAATTGATCTCCAACACTGTACTCAATGTCCTTTCTTTTTAGGCTTGCATATGACTTCTGTCTATCCGGAGCCACATTTAGTCCGTCAGACAAGGCCTCAACTCAGCCCAACACAGTAGTGTTCGACACTTACAACCATACAAGGCCTCATATGGTGCCATCTGTTTACTCGACTGAAAGCTGTCGTTACAGAACCACAGATACAGAGATTTAATTACTGTAGAGCTCACAATTAAATTCTCAAAATTTTGGGGCGTTACAAATAGTCATTATTTGAATAGAAATTTATGTACATTAATTATCGCTTAATTTCAGAGTTAATTATGTTAATTAATTATTATTTTGAATAATTTTATTTTGCATTATTATATAAAGTAAACTATATTGTATGTTGAATATGTTAAAAATGTTTTAATTATTATTTGAATTTTTATTATAATATTTAAATTGATACATTAATATTATATTAAAATATTAAAATAAAAAATAATATTTTACATTAATTATTGCAATTAAAAATAAAATATTTTTAAATATAATTGCATATTAAACATGTAAAATCACATGGAATGCATGTAGCATTAGAAGCTAGTTCAAATAAATGTATGAATCATTCTGATTCCTTAATTTCTTATAGCAATCTTACTAAATCTCAGAGAATTAAGGTTAACAAAGTTTTGATATCAATTCCTGGGAGGAAGACTAAGCTTGTGAAAGCAAATATGGTGGTATCATGTTAAGATGTAAAATGAAATTCAAATAGCTACAGTAAAACTAGTTTATATCAAAGTAATCTTGCAGTTTATCCAAAATCTGGGAAAGAACACCAAAAGTGATTTCAAGCATCATGGTTTAAGCTATTCCAATCGCTAATACTTCTAGTTGCACCATTAGTTATAACTCACTTTGTAACCATGCCTATTTTGTTGTCATGTTTTGACTTGATTACTTTGCCTATTTCATGCAGCTATTGAAGGATATTAAAAGGAAACTTTTGAGATCATGTTGATGGGAGTCCTAGTTTGAGTTAGTTATCTTGTCATGATCGAGAGAAGTTTAATTAGTGAAGATATCTTTTTATCACATACCATATTTAAGAGTTTTAATTGGGGAATAATTCAATAAATTTATGGTGATCATACTAACTTTGATTCATAGCTCTACAACTGTCTCTATATCGAATACTTGTTTACTATTTTATATACGAGATAGAGAGAGCACTTTATTGTTGTAATGACTCGATTTTTAGTGGTACCAAAAAATGTAGATTCGGAACCATATTTCCATAAATCAAGCCCGGAAATATGAAATAAGAATATCTACAAAGTTAATATAAAAATGTCTTGAAGATTGGTCGAGCAATTTTGTCAATTAAATAGTTAATTGAGCGTTAAGGACTAACTTGTAAAAGTCCAATTGTTGTAGAGTTTTAATTGAAAAAAACTTGAGAACCTAAATAGAAATTAGCGAAAGGTCCAAAATGATAATTAAGCTTAGAAACTTTACGTCTTTGTTAGATACAATAGTGTAAGGTATCCTTGTAAGCGCACGACCTCTTTAAAGAATAAGTCAGCCACATTTGTAACATCACCTGATGTAAACCCGGCCGCATCATGTTTTGACACAACTCTTTGACATCAGAATTGGCTTAAACTTGAAGGGCCCAAGTGCCAAATGAAGCTTTTAATTTTATTTTGTTAATTTGGTTGCTGGAATAAGGACTTTAATTCATTTACTTTTGTGTCTTTAATTATGTTTTAGTTTTAACATCATTAATATGCATCTTTAATTAATGTCTTGCATTGTTAACTACATCTCTTAACTTTGACATGCATTATGTAACTCCCATGTTAGTTTAAGTCTGCTTCATTAAATTAAGTCTTGCATTAAGTAACTCATTTAGTTTGTATTTCAAACCATGCATTTAAGCATCTTAGTTTAATAAATGAGTTGTTGGACATTTATTCAACTCATCTT
>CM025245.1:26399347-26414986 GCA_013677275.1 Gossypium schwendimanii
GTCCATTTAGGTTTAGTAATAGGATGTTAATTATGTGTTTTAACCAGGCCAAAATTGGCCTATTACAATAATGTTTTAATAAATCAAACTATTTATTAAAACGATCAAATTGCGAGTGATCCGATCACACCTCATTAAAAAAAGATCGGTGGCGACTCCCGTTTTCGTTTTTAAAATCCAAGTCGACCCTGTTATCGCAAAAAATGGTGTCAACATAGCCTTTATGAAAAAAGTGCATTCAATTGAGCCCTTCATGATTCAAAAAAAAAAAATCAATTAACTCCATCCATTAATAAAATCGTTAGTTGTCCGATTTGACCATTAATAGTAATAACATGATTAATGAAAGCCACTAGAAATTTTCACATGGTAATACACTGATGTGGCATGCTAACCTAGCATGCCACATCATCAAAAACAAAAAAGTATTATGTTAGTTTTTGCTTATGTGGTTGTCATGTCAGCACGCCACATCAACATATTGCCATATGGCAGTTTTGGTGGCTTTCGCCAGCCATGTCATCACGGTTAACGGTCAAACCAGTCAACTAACGATTTTTGTTAATAGAAGGAACCAATTGATTTATTTATTTTTTTGAATCATAGAGGGCTCAATTAGGTGCACATTTTTCATAAAGGTTCAATTGATTTTTTACTAACGGCTTTTTTTACCCCTTGGCCTTAAATTTTTATCTTTTTTTAAGATTTTAAAAAATTTTAAAATAAATTTAACATGAAAAATAAGATAAAATATGCCATGTTATCAATTGTCCATATCAACGGACACATCAATTATCAATTTCTAACGTCAGTTGCCACATCATCATGTAAATTTTCAAATTAATATCTTTTATGAAAAATTTAAATTTGAAGGATTAATTGATTGACTAAAAGAATTAAGGTAAATTACATCAACAGTCACTCAACTTTGATGTAACTGACAAAACAATCACTTTGATTTCAATTCAGTCACTCAAATTTCGAAAAATAACAAATTAGTCACTAACATTATTGAAAAATGACAAATTAGTTACCCATTAACATTATCTGTCACAGGCTTAACGGGACAGTTGATGTGGCCAATTAACTAGCTGATGTGGCTAGTTAACTTGCCATGTTGGACGAGGCAAAGTTGAGTGACTTTTTTTTTTTCCGTGTTTCCTTTTCCATTTTTTAATAAATGGCCCAATATTTTTACTTTTTGCATAAAGAGCCCAATATGTTTATACTTCTTCTTCTCCATCCCAACAATATTTGTTTTCTGCTTCACTCTACCATCAATCTCTTTTGTCTCCTTCTCTACCTTCCAATCTCTCCCCATCTAGATTTTACCATGCCAAAACCTAAGCCACAACTTCCAATCTATGCCCTTGTAGCTGCCATTGTTATGTAACCAAACCATAGCTTCCACTCTTGTGCCACCAAAACCAAAAACAAATATTGCAACCTAACTGTTTGTGAAAAATGTCACAATGAGCTACCCTTTTTTTATTACCAACCCAACCTCCAAAATGCAACGACCAGCAGTTTGAACTCGATTGTGACAACAACAACTGCACCGTTTTATCCCTAAACCATGACAAATTCTACGTCCAAAGCATCTAGTACAAATACTCTACGATCTGAGCTATCAACGTGGTTAGTTAACAAATGAAGAAGAAGAAGAAGAAGAAGAAGAAGAAGAAGAAGAAGAAGAAGAAGAAGAAGAAGAAGAAGAAGAAGAAGAAGAAGAAGAAGAAGAAGAAGAAGAAAAAGAAAAAGACCTAAAATGAGATGAGATGGTGCATTTGGCCGGATACAACAAAGAAAAGCTCTTGACTATTCGTGTCACCAAAACTGTTCTTTGTGAAGCTTGCCTCACGGCCGTTGTTGTGATCCACAACCTTATGTTGCTGCTAAACCATTCTAGAAATTTTTTTCTTTTTTTCTTCTCCTCTTCCTCCTCTTTTTCTTCTTCTTCTTCTTTTTCTTTTACTGCCTAGCCCAGCTAGGGTTTTAAATTGGGGCTGTCATCTTTCCGTTAAGTCTGAAACAAAAAATGGTTAAAAGGACTGATTTTTTATTTTTCAAAAGTTGGGCGACTGAATTAAAATCAAAGTAACTGTTTTATCAATTGTATCAAAGTTGAGTTATTGTTGCTATAATTTACCCCAAAATTATTTTACAATGTTTTAAGGCTAGTCTTGTATTATAAGCTCAATTAGTTGCTATTTTAGATTAGAAGACGAAATAATTTTTGATTTATTAACTAACCATAAGGGGTTAATTAATTAATGATGTTAATAGGATGTTTTAAACCTTAAATCAAATTTATTTTTACACTACAACTTTATCCGTCCTCTCCCTCTTCCCCTGCCAATCAAACTTTCATGTTTCAACACTCGACCGCCATTTTATTTATTTCCTTTTTGTTTCCCTTTTAGAACCTGAAATTATGGAAGCCAAGAATTAAAGCTTTTGTTTTCCTTTTAATTCGATAGTTAATTTCTCATCTTTTATCTTTTAGATTTTTGATGTACCGAAACAGAAATCCATGGCTTGTCTAAGTCTTTGCCTTCCGGAAGGTGAATTTGACGAGTTGCTTGAACATGTTCCTTTATCAACAAGGCGGAAGTTATTACTTTCTCCCACCGTCCCGTTCGAAAACCAAGTCGAAACCTCCAGTTGCCTGGTGATTGTTTAAATTATTATTTTATTTCATTGAATTATTAGTTTTTGTGTTGCATTGTTCATATTGTCTTTATCTTTGACTGCATAAAAATGGGATTTTAGAGATTATGACTGTAATACTGAGTTAGTCGTTACTTCTATTTGTGATAAAGTTTGAAGCAGTGGGAGATTGTGATGTATGCTTAGTTAATGAAAACAAATGGGAATGACAGAGTGAATAAGAATTTGGTTTCAGATGATTTTGTTTTTTTCGGGTTATTGGACAATTTTCTTTTTCCTAGCAATTGTTTATCTTGGTAAAATTACTGTTCTCACACTTGTATGCCCATCAAAGCTTGAATTCTTTCAAGATTCTGGGAGCAGACATGTTGTTGTTATTACTTATGATATTAGTCTTGAACTTCGGAGGTGAGTGGCATGAGTTCATTTTGGTTAAAACATAAGAAGAGGGGTAGGATCCATAGAGAGGCATGTATATTTGTTCTCTTTTATTTATTGTCTGCAGGTATATATATATTTTTTACTCAATTCCCTAAAGTCTAGGGCCTGGGGTTTGTGATTGTAACTTAAAATTGCTCCTTAGTTAATCCATTGATCTAGGATCTGAAATTACGTACGTAATCTATTTTTCTTCTCTGTTTCTTTATTTTCTCACTCCTCCCTTGTTCCCTTGAGTTATTAGTAGGTTGGTAAGAAGGGAACAGATCTACCTTTGTATCATAATTGCCTTTTCCCATTGACATTGTTTCATAACTTAGTATGGAGCAAAATGAAGCCCAAAGGGTACTGGAAAATGGAACTTCTTAGGTCATCTGGTTTCTTTTTTAATTAAAGTTCTATTTTCTCTGGCTGTTCAGTTTAGTTAATCTAATGGCTTATCATGTGAGGTGAAATACATATGTTGAGCTGGAGTGAATTTTGCTTGGAACATCTTGGTGTAAGTAAACTTGAGCTTTTATCTTCAGCAGTTGAAATGAACTTGACTATTAGTTGGATGAAAAATGAAATAAAACTATAAGTATTGTTATTTATCTGACTTTTAAATTAGTTATTTCTGATCAGAGAAAAATGCTATCATGCTCTGTGTATTTATGTTTTGACTCTCTTGTTTGCGTGTTTCTTATTTTTTTTTCCCATGTTATATATATTGGAGATTGACATGCGCAGGGCCCTCTGTCTCTCCCTCCTTGCGCTGCCCAAGATCAGGTGGATCAGCATTTGGCAAAAGATAGTCCTAATTACAAAGTTACTTCTGGTGCTATTGAAGTTGCAACTAACAAAGATCCATTAGATTCTGCTGCATTTTCTCAAGATTCTCAGCTGGCCTCTTCTTTCCATGATGTAGGTTTGCCTATAAATGTCAACAGTGAAAGACATCAAGCAGATGAGCTGACAGGTACTGAAGCTAATGCTGATGCTTCCGGATTGCAAATTAATGCTGGTGTCTTTCTGCCACCAAATCCAGTGCCGTCAAATGTTCCTGGTGTTATAAAGGTTGACTGTGCTGATAAAATGCTGCCTAGTTTATCAAAAGAAGATTCAAATAGTTCTGCTACTACTGGTGTTATAGCTTCTTGCCAAGATGTAGATTTGCATATAAATGGTAACAGCCAAGGAAGTGAATCTGACCACCTGAAAGGTAATCAAGCTGATGCTTCTGAACAGGAGAAGATCAATTTTGATGTGCCTCTGTCTTCAGATGTTTCTACTATTGAAAAAGTTGACTGGGCTGATAACATGCTGTTGAGTTTATCAAATGAGGATACAAATAATTCTGCCAGTACTGGTGTTACGGGTGTGAATATGATGGATAAAAAGCTCAGTGACTTTACATTTGGTGAACTTGACCACATTGTATTGAAAGAAAGAAGAAAATTGCTTCTAAAAAGGTGCTTCTTGCTGGTGATTATTGCTTATTCCAAGTTAGACTTTGGGTTAATATGTTATACTTTTTGAATTTGCCACTGTTCTTATTTATAACTTTCCAGGAAATTTATGGAACTGGAAAAGCCAGCTGTAAAGGTAATTTGTCTTCCATTTTTGAATTTGGAAGTATGACCATGCAAGAATGCTGTAGTAGTTAACTAGTTATACACCATGTTGACGGGAAAAATGTCATTTTCAGTTTTTATGTCTTTTACTTATTTGTTTTACATATCCACATCCTATGGAGACAAGGATTAAATGGGAAAAAAAGTTGAATCTGAGTTTTTTTCTCTCCTTGCTTGCTCTTCTCTTGCCTAACTGGAATCGGCAAAACCTGTTCTAGAGGTAAATTATCTTTTGTTTTTTTAATGTTGGAAGTAAAGCCTCTGTTGTCTTCAAAGAGTTCTGGACATGCTCACTACATGGTAGTTCTTGTACATGGCTAGTACCAGTTTATAGGGAAACTTTTGGTTTTTATCATTTGCTTGTTTACTTTCCTCTTTATTCCCCTTACCTCTTTTATACAATGATCGAGTAGATGTTTAATGCAAGATTTGTTGCTTCTGTATTTTTTTGGGGGGTCGACATATCTCTACTGTTTATGGGGTCACTGGGATAATGATATTATTTGGAGGTCTGAACTTTGGTTTCTTAGCTGGAATGGTCGATGTGTTGATCCTGCTGTTTGAGTAATGTGATGTATGCTCAAATTCAGGCATTTTCCTCTCCTTTTTGAAGTATTTATTTTTGCTATTTTCTACTTTTTATGTCAATTAATGGTACACAGGGCATCCCTGTGGGGTTGAGAGAAGATACTATAGCTAATTCTACCAGGAGCATTAAACAAGAGCTTCAGCCTATTGATGGAGAATGTTTAACATCTCAAAATGATATTCCTATAAGAAATGCTGCCAATCTTTCTGGTTTTTCAGCAAATGATTCATCTAGTTTGGAAGACTCTGCTTGGAGGAACAAAGAAAAGCTTCAGTATGTTGATGGAAAATCCTGGTTGAGTGGAATTGAATATAATGACATACCTAACAGAAGTGCTTCTAATTTTCAAAGAACTTCTTCCACTGGTACATCGATTTATATTCTTCGTGGGCTGTCTGTTACAGGTAACAATATTAACTATTGCCTGGTTGTTGTGTAGGGACTGAATCTGATAGGTCAGGAAAAAGAATGGGAGATAGCAACATAGTTTGTCCCTCTCAGAGAACATCAATGGAGTTTACATTGCGTGATGGAGATGATTCTGTTCCTGCAAGTACAAATATATGCAGTTCAGCTTTGAATACTTCGGTCAAAGTGAAAGTTGAACCATTAGATTATAGTAACTTGCAAAACCCAGAGAGGAGCACTTTTGGTAACATGGTATCAGTGAAGTGTGAAGAGGACATCTCTGATGGGATAGACCATATGCTATTTCGAGATCGGATGAAGCTGCTTACACCATTTGAGGATTTTAAATTGAACTTTTCCAACAATTTTGAGTGCTTGGGGCAAAGTGAGCCTGCTGCCTTTGGATGTAGCCTCTTTGTTTCAGAACCTGCCAAACCTATAATGATAAGCCGTCCAAGGAGTAGAAAGAAGACTGCCACGTAGGATCTGCCATTGTTTTATTTACACTCTTAGCTTTTGGTCTCAGTAATTGGTCCCTCAGGATCTTTGCTTGTGAAAATTTGCAGGGATTCGGTTGTAACAGCATTAGAAGAAGATGCACCTGAACTTCTCAAGGTACTGTATTTATTATACTTTCTTTATGGCAGGGTTGGTTTTCTGTAGAAATATCAATTGGCTGGTAAAAACAAACCCAAACTGAGGTGTTTGAATGGTTTATGGAATGTAAGTT
The DNA here is from genome assembly GCA_013677275.1 of Gossypium schwendimanii. Taxonomy (NCBI): domain Eukaryota; kingdom Viridiplantae; phylum Streptophyta; class Magnoliopsida; order Malvales; family Malvaceae; genus Gossypium; species Gossypium schwendimanii. Next base: position 26,405,796 of record CM025245.1, read on the forward strand.
AAAAAACTTTGGTTACCCCAAATCGAACTGAATTTGATTTTTATTTAATTATAATTATTTTTTATTTTTATGATATAAAAATTAAATATTTTATATTTAAAATAGTGAAAATAACTTAAAAGTTTTATATAAAAAATATTTTTCAAAAAAAAAATACCATATAAAAGTTATTGATTATTTTTTATTTACTTGAAAATTATTGTTTTTCAGAAATATTTATAAGAAAGACTAAAACATTGCCAAATAATAATTAAAAGCCATAAACCAAAGCTCATATTGTCAAAATAAGTCTGAAAATCCAAAACAAAAAATGAAAATGAAAATGGAAAAACCAAGAACCAAGCCGAATTATGGATGGTTTGAAAATTCCAAAAAATCTGACCAAACCAAACCAATATTACCCCTATTTGAAGGTACTAAGGCTGCATTTTCATCTTCTGGTTTCTAAAATATTTCAGTTGCAGGTGTTGCGTGATCAAGGTGTGTCAGTTGATGAAATTAAGCTTTATGGGGAGTCAGAGAATTACGATGCCTTAGATGAATCATTCAACGAAGATAGCTTCTCAGAGCTTGAAGCTGTGATGACAAAGGTTCAAGGATATGAGATTGAAAATTCATTTTCTGTTGCCTTTTACACTTGTTTTGTGCTGTCTTTTGTCCATGCACTTTGATGCTTTATTCAACGGAGTTTGATAGATTGATTTCTTAAGATACTTGCAAAAAGTTGAAAAACTAAGTGCTAATGTTTGGTTTATTCAACATAAGCCAACAAGTAAAGTGAACTTTCGTTGATTTAAAATGGAGCTAGACGTTCTGATGGAGAATTTTGGATATGCTTGTTAAGAGATTAAGTTGTTTAGGATTTTATTTTACATTTTATGGGTTTGATTGTGATCTTTACATTTATTTAGGCTATTTAGACTATTTAGGTTATTCCATGTTAACTAATATTTTACTTCTTTTCTAAATTATAGGGTAGAGTTAAATAGGTGCTGCACCGTGACATTATGGCTTCTTTTTTTGTTGTTTCAGCTCTCTTTTTCAGATATTTACCGTTGATGTTTATCGCAACTGACCATAGTAGCATCTATTATATCCGCAATTGTGATAAAGGCGATGCAACTAAAAACACGTCTGTGCCCACAGTTAAAATTCATCTTTACAATCGATATTTTGCATTTTATTAGGGTTTAGGTGAAGTTATCATAAATCAAGGGGACTCTGTTGATGTATTATTGATATTTTCTGGATTTTGAGTTTCGGTTTATTTATCTATATCACTTTCACTTTCACTGATCAATTTAGATTTAATAGTATTTTTCCCCAATAATTGCTAAGAAATATTCTATTTGAATATGCTTTTAAGTTGTATTTGAAATGGAAAGACACTTCTTTTCTGCTTATGGCTAATAATGAATTGAGTGGTATAAGGCTTGAGAATTTTATTCTGCATTAAAGTTGGACGTGTGGAGGAACTTTTTATTTTGCACTTCCTGGCATAAGTTCAACTTGGTTTTAGTTTGCAAGAAAACCTTAACCAAATGACTCTTAGTGGTCTGAAATGATTTGTGCAGTTCAAATTCCTTTTTTGGTCTACTACTGATAATTGTGATCTGGTAGGATCAGTTTGAATTGTCCAGGATAGGAAGTTGTAAACTTATTTTGTTATTTCATATATTTATGTATGCATGTAGACATTATATGATGAAAATGTATCTATTTTTTGTCGATGGTTTATTCAGGTTTAAGAGGCACACCTTAAGTTCAAAAGAAATTTTAAGTTTGTAGTTTTCATTTAACTCTAAAATTGGCATCTAGGAAGCATTTCTTCTATAGTTTCTCTAGTGTTGTCGAGGTGTGCGCTCTAGGCACGCCTACACCTTCTGCCTTAGCACTAGACAACAAAGACATCTCAAACTCTTTTGGGTGAGGCACAATTGATTCGGTGCAAGCTTGATGCACCTGCACTTTTGTAAGGCGATGATTATAAAGAAAAGGCCACCTGATTGAAGTTCTCTTTGATTTCTTTTAGTTTTAACTTCATTTTCATTAGATTTTCCTTTAATAGTAAGAAAGGGGATAATATCAAACTTTCTAGTTCTAAATGTTTGACTATTCAACAATAGAGATAGAGGACCAAAAGGAAATCATTCATATTGGCCAACCAAGAAACTTGCATGTTTTGTAGGTCAACTGAACTGCATTTTATTATCATGGTTATACATCTTAAGCGTATTTTATACACACACCCACGCAAGACATGCATATAGCGCGTCACTTCACCCAGACTAGTGCCTTGTGCTTGAGGCAATATAAGGGTCTAGCCTCAAAATTGTCCCTTGTGCCCTTTGACAACATTTTCTCTTTGAATATGAAAAGGACAATACTCCATGCACCACATTTTAATTAAATAGAGCAGGGATGTCCATTATCAAAGAACTGAAATTTCTATAGTTTTCAAGAGTTCTTCTCTTTACCACTTTGGCTTTTAAATGCGTTTCCTTCCAAAAGGCTTCTGATGTTAGCTTTTCTATGATGTTTGGGACAGCTTTTCTCTCAGCGCAGCCATTTTTTAAAGTTTTCTTCTATACGATATGCTAAGGGCTCAAAACCTAGTTATTGCTTGGCTTGCCTATTCTCACTTGTGGAGCAGGTAAAAAGCTTCATTCAACATCAATATCTTGAGTCTCTGTTTAATAGTAAACTTTTTCATTTTCAGTTGTTAAATGCTCATTTAATTATAATTTTTTGAACATTTTCTATTTTTCCTACTCTTTCAGACACGTTATCTGGAGTTCCGTAGATGGCCAGTTGAATGGGGTTGGTGCCGGGATCTTCAATCATTTATATTTGTCTTTAAAAGGCACCACAGGTGAATAATCTGCATCATGAGTTATGTTTATAAGTCTACAATTCCTATTTATTATTTTGGTTGATGAATATTTTTATGCTTTCTTGATTGCAGAATTGTACTTGAACGTCCAGAATATGGTTATGCAACATACTTCTTTGAGCTGTTAGATTCCTTACCTGTTGGTTGGCAGGTGATGAGATTGGTGACTGCCATGAAGCTTACTAGGTGTGGCAGGATAACGCTGATTGAGAACAAACCATTATCGGTAATAATTCATTCATTTTATCTTAGATTGTTTCTATTTTTTTTTTGGTCAGAATAGTTGGAGATCTTGGCAAATTGATTTATTCATTTTATAAACTTTGCTCCTTTTTTAGAGCAGTTTGTAATTTACTATCATAATTATGAAAAGGGGACTAGTTATAACATCATTATAAAAGGAGAAATTGTATGATTGCTTATTTTGTTATATTTTAGATAAAGATTTACCATAAAATGATGAGTTTTAATAACTTGGTTATACATTAGAAGGATGGTAAAATTGATGAAGATGTCAACATAGGATCCTAATATGTTGGATGAAATAGAAAGTGTATTAGGGTTCTTTTTGACTGCCAAAGATCTTATAAACTCAATGAAAAATTCTATATGACAGCAATAAAATGTTCAATTCCAGAAGGCATTGAGTTCTGAGGCTGCAAAGTAACAGCATGCACAAAAGATGGGAGTGTAGTTGAGATGAGAATACTTAGGTATATAAGAGAGGATAATATAAAAAACAAATGTCCAAAAAGGTGGGGTGGCACCAATTTAGGAGAAAATGTGGGAAAGGCTTTGTTTAATCATTGTACATAAACCCGAAGAGTAGGCTTTCTTTTATTATTTTCTAAAGCATTGGTTTAGTAATCTGCATGTAGACTGAATTGTTTCCTTTTCATTGTTACTTGGTCTATTCTAGTGCGTAGAATCTTTTTTTCAGAGGATCTGGAGGAAGCCTATCATAATTTTTATTTTAATAGACTATGAAATGGCCTATATGAAATTCCTACCTTGAGATCATCACAAATATGATCACTTTTTGAGGTTTTCAGAATTAAGATTCTACCAACAACTAATTGTGATTCTTTGTGAAGGCTGTCTGTTGTATCACCATTTTCTTTTTTCATGTTGAAAGTAATATTAGGTATTTTGTTCTTTTAGGTTTACATTTTCTTTTAGATTGGGTGAAAAAAATCATAGATTTCTTTTAAGGCTTTGCGTTCCTTGGATGCTACCAAGAGAATGTTCCTCCATTCCTTTTTTATTTATATTAGAAAAAAATGAGTTTGGAATATAGAAAAGAAAGGGTAATATTGATTTGGGTTTTATTAGTTCACATGCTTGACTAGATGTTCAGTTGTGTGACAGTAATTCATTTGTTTTCTAGAAATAACTCTTCATGGATAATTGGGCTATAATTTCGTTTGCCTTGCTTATATTCCTTTGTTCTACTTGTAAACTCGTGTTTATAATTTTATCTGTATATTTTATAGAATTTCAACTGGCTTTTTTTTTCTTTCTAGAACAGAGCTTTCTAAGCTTGATTGCAGGAAATTGACTAGTATGTCAGGCATCCTTTTGTTCTAGGGTTCTCTTTTCCAAGATTGTAGCTAAACAGGATATGGAAATTGACAGTCAGTTTGACAGTTCTTTTTTTTTGCGTGTGTGCAATTTGAAGAGTAAGGAAGCAGCACTGACTCCATCTCTATGTCAGTTGATATGGTTATATGTTTCACTCGAGTATTTTTGTCTTAATTTTTGTTCAGGTTGGCGAAGACTTGAGTGAAGGTGAGGCAAAGGTGTTAATGCAGTATGGTTGGGTCCCGAATACTGGCTTGGGAACAATGCTCAATTACTGTGACAGAGTTGTCCATGATAGAAAAAATGAGAGTGACAGCTCGGAATGGAGATCAAAAATAGGAAAGCTGCTAGTAGATGCATATAACGGTGGAACTATTGTCTCTGCTAGTCTTGTAGAGGATGTCATCGAACAGGGCAGTGAGCAAACACAGATTAAAACGGAACTTTGATTAGAGATTTGACCCCCAAGAACACAATATTTTTCATGGCACAAAGAAAAATTTCCAAAGTTATTATGCAATCAGCCAGTGACAGAAGAGCTCAAACCCCAGTTTTCATGTTCTCTTAGAGTAGGAAGTGTCTATTTGACAATTACTTCCATATATTTAGCTAGGTAAGGAAGGAAGTTGTGGATCCTCCAGTTTTCTTGTGTATGCTCTGCCTTCATTTAGTTTATTCTTTAATTTTACTTCTTTGGTAAAGTTCAGATACAAGATATTTGGAGTAGACAAAGACACACACAAACACATTAGAATCAGTTTTTAGGTTAACACCGAATGTAGGGTTCAGAAACACAAATCTTCCTGTTTATATTTTTAATATAAGTTTACATGTTGACTTGCAAATGGTGTTCATAATGTTGTTTTGCTCTCAGGATTTCCCAAACACTTCACTCCCTATGCTTTTCTAGGATATGCTAGTGGTGGTGGATAGGGAGATTTTAGAGTTTCTAAATAGTCTTTTGTTTTAGGCTCCTTTTGGTATTCATGTGCAAATCTCTAAAACCAAATATGCATCGCAATGCAAACATGCAACTGCCTTAGATTTTTTCCTAGTTCTACACACTGATAAGATAGAATCAGTGACTCTTGGATAGGGTCATTAAATTGGACCAGCTGGTTTTGGTTCAAAACAATGTTTTTGGAATTGGACTTGTGGTTGAACTGGTCTGATTAAAAGTTCATAAAATTTTTAAAAAATGATATAAAATATTAAAACTTAATAAAATATGATTCAGTTGGTCTTTTTAATTCGATTTAATAGGTTTATACCAATTCGTGATCTAATTGAACTTTTATCTCTCTTTAAAACCAATATTTTGATTTTTGGTCCCAAAGTTGAAGTTGTTTGGAAAATCAACTTCTTTTCGGTAGGGATGCAGGCTGCAGGGCCCTATGTATGGTTGGTTCTTTCAGCAGAACCTCTTTTAGGCTATCAAAAAATTCGATTATAAAATGTGACCTTCACTCTCTTTCACGAGTTCTAAGTTGTTAACCTCACAATTTGGTTATCTATAAAAATTCATCCACGTGGAATTAAAAAATTAAGGGTAAATTACATTCAAGATCACTTTAAATAGAGTTTATTCTATTTTGATCATTCTAAGTTTTTTTTTCTTAATTTGGTCACTCTAATTAAGATAGTTGTTCGAATTAGTTACTAGCATTAGAAATTCAATTAATTCGATAACAGATTATTGATGTGGCACATTAACCAATTGAATGATGAGACATGACATTTTTTTTTTACTTTTGACTGTAATTATTCTAAAATACTTTTTTTACTGTAGTTATTCCAAAACACATAGATAGTTGGATTTTCCTTTTTGTTTGGAGAACCTGTCAATGTTGTTAGTTTTCATGACTTTAAGCTCGTTATCAAGATTTCTAAAGATTTTAATTCCATGAAAACAAATGACATGGATAAAGGCGACATCGCATTTTGTTATAGGTTATTTTTTAACACCGTTAACTTTTGGACTAAAATATTATATTTTAAATATCAAAATGAGATAAAAAAATTTAAATACTAAAGTGAAAAAAAAATATAATTCAGAAGCCAAATCTTGACATAATTCATAACATGAAGATTGCTATAAACTAAGCAAGTTAACTAAAATTAGTAATTTTATCAAACCTGTGTTTTTAAAAATAATGTTCAATAAGCAATCACACATGGATTGAAATTAATAATAACATATAGGTAAAGTACAGAAATGATCACTAAACCACTGCATGCATTCTATTTTGATCATTGAACTTTTAATTTTTTTGATTTAACCATTAAACTATTCGAAATCAAATTTTTGGTCTTCGAACGTCAACAGCCATTTGAAATTTGATGGTAGTGTTGACGTGGGCTTGTTTTATTGATCCAATAATAATTTAGCCTATTATTGTTTACACATTTTATCAATTTGATCCTAACTATAAAAAAGTAAACAAATTTAACCTTCAATGTTTACAAAATTTGTCATTTTAGTTCAAATTCTCTAAAATTCAATAAACTTAGCGCTCAACATTTCTAAAACGAAAAATTTTGTAAATTAAAAAAAATAACACCCGAACTTTTATTTCTCCGACCTTTATTTGCAATAACAAGTTGATTCTCCAAAAACTAAACAACCAATCCCCTTATCCCCAATCTATCCTCTGCTTCTTCTTCACGCGCTTCTTTTCTATCTCAGACCATTTGACCTGACGAGTCCACATCGACCGACTATGACATGCAAGTTCACAAAGCTGGCCGAAACAGATATATGGCAATGGTAGGCTACCTCCTCAAGCATGCGAAAGATGGGTGCTTCAACATCAATACAGAATCCTCTCTCTTGATCCTCGGCCCTTTGGTCAAAACCTTATTTCATTTAGACAAAGGCCTCACGTGCAAGCACACATTTGATTTATTCATTGTGTGTCTCTACAAAATCGAAATGATCAAGGATTCGTTGTGCATGATTCAAACTATGATGGGAAATGGTGGGTTGAATGCCACCATCTTTCATCCAATCGTGAACATGTTGACAAAGAAGATGGAGGAGGTGTGGCTAGTGGCAGATCTAATGAGTCATCCAAGTTTCGCCGGACTTGATGGCAAATAATTTTTTTTACTAATAGCTAAAGCTGTCTGTGGGTTGGGTTCAGACCGAGGCTAGACAAAGGATTTTTTTGTGCCTAGGCCCAACCAGAAATATGGGCCTGACATCTTGTACAAGCTCGGCCCTATTTAAATATGGGTAATTCGGGCCTATCCCAACCTCACCCAACAATAAATAATTTGACAGTATAAAACAGCATCTAGGAGGAAAAGGAACAGCTTATATTAATTACTAAAGCAAAAATAAAGGAATGCCTTATAACTGGTTCTGGTAGCACAAACATCAGAAATAGGAATTCCGTTTCATTTGCCTTTATTGCAGTCCAATGTCTGACATCTCCCATCATAAATTGAAAGGATCCTTTTAGTTGGGGGAAACTACACCTAGGCCTTGCTTTGTTTATTCTTTTTCTAATTTTAATTACTGATTTCACCTAAAATTCCTCCAACAGACTTCACTGGGAGGAAGTCGGGGATTCCCCAAGGAGAATGGCAGAGAAGAGAGCTGCCTTACGGAATTTGACGGCAAACTATGAAAAATAGCTTTTGGTTAGAAATGAGGTTTTAGACTTTTAGGAGTTGTTCCGCTTTGGGTTTTGTTTAGGATAACTTTGGACTTTAAATTAAAAATATTTTGGATTTGGGTTGGATTTTATATATTTAAAATTTATAATATAATGTATAATATTTATAATATATTTTATATGCATCCGGGCTGGACTAGGTTAAGTTTGAGTTTCAAAAATTCTATTCAAATACTAGCTCAATTAGAAAATAGGCTTGCAATTTTGCCTAAGCCCATTTTTTGAGCTTGGTCTATTTGTCTAAGTCATCCTATATTTTGGGCAGATTTTCAGGATTGGGTGAGTAGCCTAACCCTTCGCCAACTCTACTGACAATATACTATTAGGAGTGTAAGTTGACAAAGGCGAGCACAATGGGGAAATAGAGGTTTAGGTGTTGGGTTTTTTTTTTTTTTAATTTACAAAATTTTTAAAAATTAAAATTTGTCGTTTTGTAAATGTTAAAGACTAAATTTATTGAAAATTTTGGAATTTGAACTAAAATGACAAATTTTGAAAACATTGATGACTAAATTTGTTGAATTTTTTATATTTAGGATCAAATTTATAGAATGTGTAAACATTAGACGGCTAAATTTGTTATTAGACCAATAAAAAAAGTTCGCATCAGCACTTCCGTCAAATTTAAAACGGTTGTTAACATTCGATGACCAAAAAATTTTGATTTCAAGTAGTTCAGTGACTAAATCAAAAAAATAAAATTCAGTGACCAAAATAGAACACGAGCAATAGTTTAATGACTATTTATGTACTTTACCCTAACATATATGCAATACGTATGAAATTTAAAAAAAAAAAGAGTTTAAATTGTGAGTGAAAATAAATTTAAATAGGTAAATATAAGTGATTAAAAAATATTAATTGCACTCCGATTACTTTCTAATTTATATTACATTAAAATGTCATCATGTTAGAAAGCATTATTTAATATGTTATCAAAATATCAAAATGCTATCTCATGCTTTGTAAGAAAATTTTAATATTAAAAATAGAGTAATAGAAATAATTGAATAATTAGTGATAACTTACTTAAAAAA
>CM025245.1:26440216-26454891 GCA_013677275.1 Gossypium schwendimanii
ATAAATTTTAATTAGAAAAGTTTAGACCATGCATTAAATAATAATTTTTTTTAAGATTTAATGCGTTAAAGTATCCACTATCCAACACATCAATGCCTGTGCTAGAAGCAGGAGCTAATAAATGATCTTTAATGCTTTACAATAATAAAAAATCTACCTTGACATAATAAAATCTGACCTTTAGAAAAACCAAACGTCAAAATTGAAAAGTAAACAGAAAGGAGAAATTAAAAACAAAAAAAGAGAGAAAAAAAAAAACTATTCAAAATCTCTGGCATCCATTTTTCTCTACATCCATTTTCAAACCCATTACAGTCATCTAATCCCTTCTCCCTTCTCCCTTCATCCCTAACCTAAAGTCTAAAGAACATATTTGCACTGCAGATTCAAGACTTGTTTGTAACTTACAACAATATTTGCATTTTACGGCAAAAACAAGCAAGAATCAAGAAAAAAAATTTTAGGTACTTACTTACTTAAAAATTATGAATCTCCGAATGTGCAAGACTGCAAGTGATTAGGGTTTGCTTCTCGGGTTCAATGGTAGCTGTGTTGTGATTTTATTTGCCGTTTGGTTTGGAGTTTAGAGTCTAAACCGAAATATGAGAATTTCATATTTTCTATTGTTTTTGATTGCTTTTTTCTATTTATTTGGACTTCATTTTACTTTTTTTTGATTAAAAACTCTCGAATTTTGCAGGTAAGAGAATATATTCCCTTTTGTCTTATTGTATTTCTATTGATTTTTGTTTAGAGGAGATGGATTTTTTTAATTTTGCAGTAACAAAAAATAATGGGAATAGCGGCCCGTTATTGCCGTAATTGTCCTTTACCCGTTAAGTTACGGCCGCGATCCACCACTATCAGTGTGACTCCGCTTCACCCTGCTATTTTTAGCAGTAGCAGTTTTGGACGGCACCGCTACCGCTATATAGCAGCCACTATTTCGGTATCAGACCGCTATTTAAATCCCTAGATGTGGTTTGACTTTCTTCTAAGATCTGATGGCTGAACTAATCTCTATTAAGCAGCAAGGGTCGATTGGCCACTTTCATTATGTGTTTGTAAGTTTACTAAACCAACTCCAGCTGTCTGAGTTCTACGCATTGAGTATTTTCACCAGCAATCTCAAACTTAGTTGAGGCAATATTTAATATTGTTTAAGCCCAAGAACTTAGTTGAAGGGTATCTAATGGCACAACATGTGGAAACTATCTTGGCTACATCCATGAAGAAATGGGTTTCTATCGGATCGGGAGGACAAGCTAGACCGAAAACTTTCTTACCAGCTGCTAAGATCGGTTCCACTTCTATTTCGAACCAAGCTCTTCATGTTAATACAAGTTCCACTACTAGTGTTGGGCCATCGAGACAAAAATATCCCACTAAGGCTCTCTCTCAAGCTGAGAGAGATGACCAATAGAAGTGAGGGCTTTGTTTTTGGTGTGGGGCAAAATATACTATTGGTCTCAACTTTACCAACTCTTGTTAGAACCTATGGATGATGGAGAATCAGAGGATGTCCAAGACTATCCAGAGGTGTTAGAACAATCCACTCAAGAAAAAGATACAAACTCAGCACCCGTACTATCTTTCCATACTATGCATGGCTCTAAAGGGACAAAAACCATGCGAGAGCGAAAAACCATGCAGATTGCAGTGCACTTTGGGTCACTGGCAGCAACAATGCTCATTGACTCTGGAAGCACCCATAACTTTATGGATGTTCAACTAGTCAAAAACCTGAAGTTACTTGTCGACCACTCTTTCTCTCTAAGGGTAACTATTGCCAATGGTAGGGTTATCATGACTCAAGGTCACTGTAAGGGAGTCACTTGGACTGCTCAAAATCATACCTTCACTACGGACTTCATGATTTTTCCCTTATGTAGATGCTATTTTGTTTAGGGCATTCAATGGCTACATGCCTTGGGACTTATAGCATGGGACTTTTCTTCACTTACCATGCAATTTTAGCATCAAGACAAGAAATGCACCCTCCAAGGTATACAAACTGGAGCTCTACAGATTATATCAGGTTTTATAGTCCATAAACATTTCCCACTTGGATTCAACATGCTGCTTATGGCTTTAGCCCAACAAGTTGTTGTGACATCCCCCACTCACGACCATTTAAAAGACTTGCAGCTACTCTTAGATGAATATATGATATTTTCAAGGTCCCTTCAGGCTTACCTCCGGTGAGGCTTCATGATCATCACATCCATCTAAAAGACGAAAAGACTATAGTAAGCATTCGACCTTATTGATATCTCAGCCTCTAAAAGGAGGAAATTGAGAAACTGGAGCATGAGATGCTCGAGGCCTACATTATTCGAAACAACAACAACCCTTTTGCTTCTCCAATCGTTATGGTCTGTAAGAAAGATGAGAGTTGGCGACTCTACATGGACTATTAACAACTCAACCAAATGACGATTAAAGACAAATACCCCATTCCAATTATTGAAGAGCTCTTTGACCAACTGGGTCATGTTGCCTTCTTTTCAAAACCAGACTTGCGTTCTAGGTACCACCAGATTCGAATGAGGAATCGAGACATTTTCAAGACCACATTTTAGACACATGAGGGCCACTACGAGTTTTTAATCATGCCCTTTAGTAACAAATGCACTAGCTACCTTTCAATCCCTGATGAACACTATCTTCAAACCATTTTTTCTAGAAATCAGTGTTGGTTTTCTTTGACGATATACTTGTTTATTCATTTACTTGGAATAAGCATCTCAACCTATTAAAGTATAAAAGTAACAACTACTAGTACTATTAGTAGTTAGTTTAGCAGTTAGTCTGGATTAGTTTGTTATTCATTTCAATTTATTAAACTGTTAGCAGCAGTTATGTGCAGTAGCTAACTCATATACTCTATAAATACTATGATTGTAAATGGAAGAAAAATAATACACAATACCTTTCGACCACTTGATCACCTTTCGACCACTTGGTAATGGAACAAGTTCCCAGGTGGAGTTGTTAATGAGAGCATCATATTCAGCCTAAGCAACAGCATGCTATTCTGTGGTAGAAAATGCTCCCTCAATCGTGTGAGGCTCAATAGCTTCAACTGACAGTGCATTAGGTTTAAATATGCCAGCTTTAGACCTAGTAACCATTGAATGTGTATTTGTTGGGGGTAAATGACAGGAGTGAGCAGTAGAAGAAGGTAGAGGGTTTGTTGGTGATAAGAAGGTGACAGAACAGTAGGAAAAGATAGAGTATTAGTAGGTATATTATCATGAATAGAACACAATGTAGGACCAGAGCTTAGGTTATCTTGAGGAACTGTAGATGTTGAAAGACTCTGATCAGAAGAAGAGGACAACTTAGGAGATCGAACAGACGAGGGCTCTGTGAGTTGAGAGTAGAGAGGCTAAACTAGTGGAACATATATTGGTGAGAAAGACTGCCATGACAAGGATGAGGAGCCTCCTAGACCAACCTTAGTAAACAAAAACCGATGTTCATCAAACACAACATGACGAGAGATAATGATCTTGCCATCCGGTGTGAGACATTGATAACCTTTATGTTGAGAGCTATATCCCAAAAATGTACATGGTTGAGAATGAAAATCTAACTTGTGATGCAAAAAAGGATGCAAATATGGAAAAAACCAACAATCAAACACTCGTAAATGATTATACGTTGGATCTTTCCTATTTAGAACCTTGTACGGAGATTGTCCTTTCAACACCGAGGTAGGAAGACGATTGATAAGATGAACAGCACAACTAAATGCATAACCCTAATACTCCATAGAAATATCTACTTGAGCCAAAAGAGTAAGACCCATGCCCATAATATGCCGGTGTTTATACTCAGCCACCCCATTCTGTTCAGACGTATGAGGGCAAGATAGTCTATGAATTATCCCTTAATTTTCCAAGACGAAAGTGAAAGCTCGAAACTCACCCCCAATCACTTTAAAATTGGCAGATATTATAGATTTTGACACAACCACTTTCGAGCAGTGTTGTAACAACTCTAGGAACATCGTCTATACGTTAAGCAATTGAAATATAGCTTTGGGGTATCCGAGATCAAAATTTTATGTCTTTTAATCTTCAACGAATTCGTATCCATAGGTCTTACCAGCGTAGCTTCTGTAATAAATTGACTAAGACCTACATCTATCAAATAGTTAAGATGGTTTCTTGGACTATTCGACCACTACAAGCGCTTCATCAAGCATTATGGTATTTTGGCACGGTTGTTAATCGAATTGCTAAAAAGAGATAATGATGACAATGGCCACCAGAGGCCGAAACAACTTTCATTCACCTTAGACAGGCTCTTTGTACAGAACTAGTTTTGGCTTTGCCTAACTTCCAATTGGAATTCTATGTGAATACAAATGCTAGTGGGGTAGATGCTGGTATTGTGCTCCATCAACAGGGGAAGTTTTCGGCATTTTTAGCAAGGGTTTGGGTGTAAAAAACCAAGCTTTATTAATTTATGACAATGAAATGTTGACAGCCCTGCTTGCTATCAAGAAATAGCACTCATATATTGTGGGAAGGAGGTTTCATATACGAACTAACCACCAGAGCTTGTGTTTCCTTCAAGAGAAGTAAGCCATTACACCACACTAGCAATAATGGCTAGCCAAAATGCTTGCCTACGATTTTGTGGTAAGTTGTCGACAGGGATACACAACGCAACTACTAATGCTTTACCAAGGCGACCCCATTAAACATGGTAAAGAGTACAAGACTCTTAGATGTTAGACCCCGAGTTGTACAAAATATGCTTAGTTGTCTAACAATTGGTAGCGCTACACCCTAACTATTTTTGGGATGACCATAAATTACATAGAAAGGGAAAATTGGTTGTTGGGGATGTTGGTGAGCTAATAAAAATTTTTTTTAGGTATTTCCATGAGAGTTCAATTGGGGGCCATTCGGGTACACATGCAACCCGACATCGACTAGCAACCTTGGGTTTTTGGAAGGGACTTACCAAGCAAATCAAGTAATGGGTTTGAGAATGCCCATTTTCCAACATTGTAAAGTCGATAATGTTGTATACCCGAGATTACTTCAACCATTACCCATTCCAAATCAAGCTTGGGCAATGGTTAGTCTGGTTTTTATTAGCGGCTTACTGTTATCAAAGGGGAAGGACACAATCCTTGTTGTGATCAATCGATTGATAAAATATGGCCACTTTGTGTCCCTAGCTCATAAGTTTACTATCAGCATGGTTTCTCATACATATTTGGATAACATTTGTAAGTTGCATGGAGTTTTAGAGGTACTGATATCGGATCATAACAGGATTTTTGTCAGCCAATTTTGTAAGAACTATTCAAATAACTTGAAACCAAACTCCACATCTCCACAGCCTACCACCCACAAACCAATAGACAAACGGCAGCTCTCAAATGTTGTCTTGAAGTTTATATACATTGTATGATAGGAGAACGACCCAACGATTGGCATTTATGTCTACCTTTAGAAGAATGGTGGTACACCACTTTCCAATCTGCCATACAGTCTACGCCTTATGAGGCACTATACGCAAGAGCCACCTCACCACCTTTCATACCTAGCTAGTCTCTCCAACGTTGACAAAGTAGATTACAGCCCCTAGTAGAGAGAAGCGGCCCATAAGCTCCTTCAATTCCATCTAAAGAGAGCACAAACACGAATGAAACAAATGGCAGGCAAAAAATAAAGTGATCTCACCTTCGAATAAAAGGATTTCATATACAGCAAGCTCTAGCTTTATCGGCAAATGATGGTGCATTGAATCACCAACCAAAAGTTTGCCCCCAAGTATTTTGGGTTTATTCATGGTGGAAGCCAAGGTAGGAGAGTTGGCATACAAACTTATGTTACGTCCAGGATCCCGCATTCATCCCACATTTCATGTATCGCAACTGAAGAAACACATAGGAAAAGCCCCTACTCAGCCTCAACTACCTTTGGTATGAACTGATGGAGCCATGTTAAAGGAACCAGTTTGAGTGTTAGATTGTCGCATGGTTAAACAAGGTAACCAAGTTGGAATGGGCTAACACATTTTCGGAAGATGCTACTTGAGGGAAGTTGGAAGTCTTACGGCAATAGTTTCCACAATTCGATCCTTGAGGATAAAGATCTATTTGGGAGAGGGGTAATTGATATAGGACAATTCTATTGCAGGGTTTACGTGCATGGGTAGAAAGTAAATAAATAAAAATGATTAGTTTTGATGTTTAGTTAAATGGTGTGCACCATCGTTAGTAATACAGTGCATTTCTGTGGTTGTTTTATTTCTGTGGTTGTTTGCCAATATTAGTTGGGTAGTTTTGACAGCCTGGGTATTAGGGTTGTACCAACTACTATTGTTATTTAAGGAAAGGAATGTGTATACAATGGATATACAAGAAAATTAAGCTTTATTCTAATTCTCTCTCTCTCTTTCCTTCTCTCTTTTCTTTCGTCTCTCTTTATCTCTATCTCGACAGCACGTAACAGATATAGAATAGCATACTACACCTTATCATGGGCCAGGTTGGGTTCAGGTTAGACCAATTCAAAATTTTAGGCTTCTTGTCTAGGTTCGAGCTCGACCCGACCCAAAAAATAAGCCTAAAATTTTGTCCAAGCCCAGCCTAGATAAAAAATGCTAAACTTGATCTCGTTCTGCTTGTATTAAAAAATTTATATTATTTTTTATATAATACATCAAATGTACTAAAAACATTAAAATAAATATTTCCTAACAAATTGAAAATACATTAAAAAATTTTATACTTAAACAACACTAAGATAGTTGCAACTTAGCAAGTAAATGCCTCTAAAATAGTAAGAAAATTAATAATAAAATAAGAGTTATATAATAACCAAATAATAATAACAAAATACTAGCAATATAATAGAAAAATGACAACAAATAGCAACAAAACAAAAATAAACAACAGTGAAAAATTTTAGACAAATTTGAGTCAAGCCTAAGCTAAAAATTTTGCTCAAAGCCCGACCCATTTAAAAAATATTAATTTTTATCTAAACTCATTTTTCAGGTTTATTTTTTTACCAAAACCTTCTCACTTTTCAAGCGAGCCTTCGGACTTAAACAGATAACCTAGCCCATGATTTATACACTAAACTATTATTAACTCATTATATATATCCAACAGAAACTTAAATTAGGCATATGAATGAAAAGCAATGGACGCTTGTTTTCCTACAAAATATAAAAAAAATAAGTATATATTAGATGCCATAACCTCAAACAAAAGAAAGAAAATTTTGAAAATGCAATTATCACCATTCCATGAATACAAAAATTTTATCTAATCCCTTAAACAAATTCCCCACTCCATGGCCTTTGAGCATTTGTTGTTCACCTAAGAAACTTCAAGAAAAGACAGCAAAGTCGACAAAAGAGACATAAGTAATCCTGGATAAAAGAACACAAGCTCTTCCTACATCACCAACCCAAATGCAGATCACCAAATCGAAGGCCATCATTGAACACCACCAATGAACTCTCCACCAAACAAGTAGAATTTCAGCACCTAAAAATACTTAAAAATATGCTTTCCGTTATAAAAACACAAAAAACAACACCTAAAAATACCTCAAAATATGCTTTCCATTATAAAAAGTTGATTAATCTCTTCACTTCCCACTTTTACAACAGTTATAAAAACATTATCTATATATGTTTTACGCCTGTATAATTAATAGAAAATTCATATGAAATTGCTACATTTTCTATCAAAATTTACTACAGAGAGTGTTACCTCATATTGTGTAAATGAATCTCTATATTTTTATTCTTTAAAGACGATCTCTGAGAAGAGAGTAAGAGGTGTAGTGAGAGAATTAACGAGAGACATATAGCATTGGCTCAGTTTAAATTAAAAGTGTATTGACTCTAAATGAATTAAAATTATTAATAAATTTTAGGGATTAAAAAATGTAAAAACTAAATTAATAATATCTATACCTATACTATAAAAAAAAAACCCCAACCGATCTCACTACTTAACAATTGTCCAAGAGCTTATAAAAAAAATCCCATATCAGCCTGCTCAATCTCGAAAGAATTGTTGAGCATAATTAATGACAAGGTGTTGGCTTAAAAATATGAATTTTGTATCAACACTTAGATAGTTGTCAAACAGTGAGATCAGTTGATTTTTCTATAGTTTAAGTTTAGATACTAATAGTTTTAGTTTTTTTTTTAATTCCTAAAATTCATGTACAATTTTAGGACATTGATTCTAAAATAAGAGAGTCAAGACTATTGTACGTTTGTCGAGACTTACAAAAATAAAAACTATTTAAAAATAGTACTTAGTAGAAAAAACAAGTAGGGTCATATGCAAGGTTTTTAATTTTCAGTTTCAATCATGAATGATTAATATATGCATGGCAAATATATATGACATTATTTCCTAAACTATATGGTATTCTTATCTCATATATACATGACATGCTATAATAATTTTATAATATTCACTTTCATTTATTCCTAAAATTTATAATTTTGATTCTCCACAGTTTTTCTTTTAAGGGAAAAATCTAAAAAGTGAATGGGAACCGTGCACCAGGTAGGATCCCAGGAAAGGGAGGTGAGTCATTTTTTACTACGTAAAAATCAAGCATTTCCTAGCCAAAGTCAATCCTAGACATGCATATTCTCATTACCACATTTCTCACGGCAATTGAATAACCTAAAGATGAATGGAACAATACAACACATGTATTTTCTCATTACTACACTTATTATCTTTAATAGATCAACTATGGATCATCTCATATATATCAAATTATATCTTTAACAATTACTAAATAGATATATAAAGAGATGGGTAGTTAAAATAAAATTCTTAATTAAGGTTTCCATGGTTCTATTTCTAGAAAAAAAAAATTAAAAATAAAAAAATTACATAGTTTTTCACTACAAGACATTCATTGTGTTTTCAACCGCCATCACTCCATCTTCTCCTCATCATGGACTCCTTTTGGGAAGAATTAAATTTAAGTCCTATGGCTGTTTTCAGCTCACAAGAGTTCTATAAAAAAAATCCTACATAGAGATTATAGTTCACTGTCTATTTCCTAAGAACCACAACCTTGGAAAAATCCAGTTTGAAAACGATTTTCTTGCACAACAAAAAATTAAAATTTTGAAAGCCAACCTGGTTTGTGATATTTATAGCAATAAACCCTAATCGAATTCATACCTATGTTTTCAGTTTAGCGAATGTTTGTTGTTCCTAATTTTCAACCAAACAATCTTCTTTGTTGTTCTCTGACCACCTTTAGACGTACTAACGTCCAGAGTGTGAATGCTGCAATAGAATGAAAAATTACGAGGCTTTATCGGTAAGTATATCGGTCGAGTTGTAATATAGATTTTACAACGAAGTAGATAAGTACTTCGAGGATTGTACCCAAGGGAGGCGAGTACTAAATCAATCTTAACCTAAACAATTAAAGATCTAATTAATACTTTAAGTCAGTTATAGTAAGAAAGTAAAATAAGAGATAAATTTAGGGTTTCTTAAACTAAGGAAATAAAATAATATAAAAAGAGTAAAATTGCAAGAGATAGAGAGAAGTAAATTGAATCAAATCCAAAGATGGGTGATTAGCTTGCTTCAGCAATCTCAATCAACTGTCGTCTTGGGTTCTTCGTCAATCAAATAGTCACTACCCTAGTAGGATATTCCAAACTTCCACTAACATAATGAGTCAGCAAGAACTACTTATCTTTTGACCTCACAGTCCAGACTGGTTTACGGTCAAGGTGTTCACGGATGGGCAATACCAATTTTGGGTTAATCCCCACCTTGATGACTTTCTGTGGTTGTCAGGCCTAGGGTTTGTTTCATATTCTTCCTCTCCTAAACAATTAATCCATTGAATAACCCTACAAAACAGTTAAGAGATCATTTTTCACTCGCTAATTTCCCATAGAAGGATTAGTTCCTCATGGATTTCATAAACAATATGGAATAAATGGAAGAATCAATCATAGGGAATGGATTGAAATAAATAGTTTAAGAAATCCCGATTGATATTGATAATAAGCACAGATCCACATAAGTTTAACGGAAGAAAGAAAATAACTAAAACTAGGAAAATCTAAGAAGGAAAGAAAACAAGACTAAATTTAACGGACGAAAACTAGGTTAAAACTTCAATGCCCTTTACATGTGATAAATGGGTCTATTTATAGCCTTCAAGTGGTCGTCGTCCTTAACCCTTTGTTAGTTGACGTTTCCAAGCATAAAGTTCGATTATGTAGACCAAAACACCCATTCTTCGTGTTTTATTCCCTTCACAGAGTCGATGTCGCGATACACTAGGACATGTGTTCAAGCTCCTTAAATGTGAAAACTATTTTTAATTTGCTACACCTAATTATGACAAATCATTCTCGTACCACGAACTGCTTCGAGTGTGGGCTCAAACCAATTGAATTGAAACACAAAATTAGAAAAAGTTTTCTCTCTTTTATTTGGGTTGAAAACAAAAATCCTCTCTTCTTTAATAAAAACCGATAGAATTTTTATTCTGGAAAAATATATTTGATAGTTGAGAATAAATTCTCTTTATTTTTTGATAATGTAACAATCTCTCAAAGTTGTGTGTTATGCCCTATCGGTTTATCTATTTATAAGAAGAGAAGGTAGAACTCCTGTTGAGTTGTAGTGGTTTAATTCAAATAGAAAAACAACTTCCTACTTAGAGTAGAAGTGGGGTGGATGCCACACCCTAGTATTACTACAAGGGTTTTTGCCTCTTTAATGTTATATGAGGGTTTTGAGCCTCTCTCACTTTGAGTCCAATCACGACTACTTCCTAGGCCTTTTGACCCAATACTCTGTAATGTGATTCAACTTGATTCAATTTTTTATATTTCCCAAAATAAGCTTTAATATTCTATATTAAACAATTTTCTTATCCTTATTTTACCCCCAGTAAATTTTGACAATTTTACCCCTGATAAAATTTCGAGAAAATATATTTAATATTTCAAAACTCAATATGTTCACTATGACCGAATGATTTATTTTCATTTTTGGGCTTCAAAACAACTTAAAAAACATAAAATCATTTTTCCGATCATTTTTAGGTAATCCATATAGAATTGCAAATGAATCATTTCTATTTCCATTTTGGAAACCTACATTCATTTCTAAACGATTTCATTTTTTCATTTCGGAAAAAAACCATAATCATTCCTAAATATTTCTCATTTCTCATTTTCTATTCATCCTATTCGTTTCTATTCAAATACGCAATCTATTTATTTTTCAACGAGCTAGCGGAGGTGATACGATCACACCCTGCAGACCACCTTGGCCAAGTTCTCCAAGCGAGCATTGCAATCTTTTTCTAGTTGATCAGCTCGATCCTAGCTTATTAAGCTTGATTCAACTCGAATTTCAGTTCCTTGAGCTCAATCCAGCTCAATCTTAGCTCATTGAGCTCGATGCTATTTTATTTTAATTTCATGCATTTTAAGTTGCTGGAATAAAGTTAGTTGTTTAATTAAGTTAGTTAATTTAATTTCAGCTTATTAATATGTTTTAATTTGAACTTAATTAATTTTTTGTTAATTTTAGTGCATGTTAATTAGTACATCATTTTAATGTGTCTTAAGCTGAACATTTTAAGTGCAGGATTTAAATATGTCCTAGTTTAGTACATATTAAATAGGACTTTTTAATGTGTCTTAGTTAATATCAACTTTAATGTGTCCTAGGTGAATGCATCATTTTAATGTGTTTTTAGTTGTTGAATTAATGTGTCTAAAAGAGAATTAATTTACTGAATTTATTTAGTGCAGGTACATGTACAAGGGACGGTATAAGTGCATGAATGAAGATTAATGCAAAGTGTGCTGATGATTGGCTTCTCCCAAGTGACCATTTGGTTAAATTCAGCTAGTGCATGGACGGTATTAATGAGCACATGTATTTGGAGCTGGAGCAATTAAGCTGAATTAACAGTCAGGAGCAGTTTTTAGCTTCTCCAAGTGGCTGTTCGTGGAGTCCAATAGCCAAGATGTTATTCACATTGAACCTATTCAACTAGCAACGTTTTTCATACCTTGCTGGCTGCTCAAATCATCCTTTTCACACCTCAAGGCCGATTGAATTCAAGTGTTCACACAAGGAACTGTTTATGCGCCTAAGCCGTCTTTATTATGGCTACTGCTTGTTTGGCTGCCCAAGGAAGAATTGAAAGCTGATCATAACTCATTGGCTGATCAAATGCAGCACCATTCAGCTCATTCTTCACTTCAATTAATCAAGCTGGTCTAGGAAGCATTAAAGGACGTTTTTAAGGAGTTAAGAAGTTTCAGCCTATTAATCAACTTAATTAAACTCCAGCTGAATGTAGGCTTCTAGATGCTGTCTATTGGTGTCTCTCATGCTAGGAAACTTCAAGGAAGCTTCCAAGGATGCTCAAGAAACTTCAAGGAAATTTTCACCCTTTTTTAGCTTTAATTTGCTGTCCACTCAGCACCCTTAATTGCCTATTCGGCTATCCCATGTAAATGCTATAAATATGTAGCTCAATTCACTTTGTAGGAACTTTTTGCAAATTTGTTAAAGGAAACTTTGTTTCTGTGAGATTAACTTCCTCTCCAATTTTGTACGAGTCTCAAGTGCGTTTTCTAGCATGCTAATTGCGTCATCTCGAACTTGTTTCTAAACTTATCACCAACCTTTTGGTGTGGCGTTCTCTTATCCATCTACCAACCATCTTCCACCGTAAGCCATATAAGACTCGGGGCGATACTCGTTATAGTATCGAATTTTTCTTGACGCTTAAGTTCTATCATTCATCTCCATCACTTACCTTATCTATCTGACTTCCTTGTTAAACCGAGCCCATCCAAATTTATTCCATTTAAAATCCATCTATCTTTTAGCCACCACGAGCTTATTTCGACATATATTTTCATACTTAACCAAATTCCTCCAATTACGAAACTGAACGATACTTCCTCAACGACGATCAGGCAAATTAGATCGACTTGACAATCAACGCCAGGTCAGATCGTATCAGGTAAAAGGGGATTTATGAATACATAAATTTAGTCATGTAAATTAAACTATGTAACAAAATTTTCTTAAACTATGTTGTTACATAAATTTGACATCAACTAAATATCTAAAGAAAATTAAATTGTAAAAAAATACTTTACATGACTAGATTATTATATGAAAAATAATCTTTCAAGTAAAAGGGTTTTTTTTTTGTTTGATTTTACTAAACTTGGCAGTAAAACCAGGCTACCTATGTCTTTTCATTTTTGAAGGATCAAGTTATAATGTAGTTCAATTTCTTCTTCTTTTTTTGTGCCCTATCATTTGCTTAAATCATCAAAAGAAGGATTTTCAACTTAACAAGCTTTTTTTTCTTTTTCTTTTGCACTAACTTTTGCTTAAGTTGTCTAATGAAGGATTTTTAGCTTAATGAGCATTTTTTTTTTTTGCTCTAACTTTTGCTTGAGCCATCCAATGAAGTATATTCAGCTTAATTAGCTCTTCTTCTTCTTTTTTATGCTCTAACTTTTTCTTGAGCCGTCCAAAGAAGGATTTTTAGCTTAACAAAATTTTGTTGCAATTTAAGCTCATGCTCAAGAGTGAAGGCATTCATGCATGTAGCGCTTTAGAAATTTTTCGTTCATTAGCCCAACTTTGATGTCATCTTGATCAACAATCTTATATGCACTATTGTTTTAAACTTCGTGAATGACATATAGTCCATCCAATATCAACACAAGCTTGTTACCCATGCGATGTGAAGTTTTTATGGGTTTTTTTCACAACAAGAACTAAGTCCTCAATTTGAAAAGATCGCAGATTCACTTTGTTATTAAATTCCTTAAACAAAAGAGCTTGGTAGCATTACAAATGTTTTTTTAATTGTAATCTTTCTCATCCATTGCCTCCAATTCTTCCAATTGTAAGCTCATGTTGTCTTCACTGGAAAGTGATTTTTCGATTGCAATTCTCAAAGATGGGATTTGTCGCTCAAGTGGCTTCGACACCATAAACAAGTGCATATGGAGTGACTTGAGTTAGTGTGTGATATGTAGTTCGATATGCCTAAAAAGTTTCTTTCATCCGTTTGTGCCGATCTTTCTTCAATTGATTCACAAATTTCTTGAGAAGATTTGATACGACCCCGCCCCGAAAACATCCTTGGTTCAGCCCATCGGGCATCATTCGCAAACTCTTGCAAACTGATTTAGCTTGTTCCAGCTCAATGGGGCTCAATTCAAGCTAATTTCAGTTCATTGAGCTTGAATTCCAATTTATTTCAATTTTATGCTTTTAGTTTGCATTAATTTGCTGGAATAAAACATTTAATTATTTTTAGATAAATTAATTAATTTGTTTAAAAAAAATCTGGACAACTAATTAATTAAGATTTTAATTATGACCTAATTAAGTACTTAATTAATTAAGTGTTTAAATTATGTTTCAATCTATTACATGTTATAAATATGTCTGGACGAATTTAATTTTGCCACTACATGTTATAAATATGTCTGGACGAATTTAATGCTGCTACTTAATGTGTTTTTGCTGCTGTTGTTTAATGCATCCTAACTGTTGCAGAATATTAAATATGTCTTAGCCCAGCCAAAATTTAAAGAACAAATTTAATGAGCAGGTTATTAAT
>CM025245.1:26522485-26533800 GCA_013677275.1 Gossypium schwendimanii
ATTATATATTTAGTATATGTTTCTTTTTTTAATGTGTTATAAATTACATGATATATAAAAATAACATAATATAAAGTATTACGGGCCTTGAATGTTCAAGCTCAAGCCCCACCCATATTTTAAACCGGGCTAATTTTTTTGTCAAGCCCATTTTTTAGCCCTAATTTTTTACCCAAACCCTCTCAAATTTCGGACGATCCTTTGGGCCTAAATGGGTAGCCCGAACCATGAACAGGTCTAGTCCAATCCCACCTTAAAAGTTATATCTACGAAACCAAGGAAAAAAATGTCTATCTAAATCCTAATCTATCCACGTACAAACAAATATATAAACAAGCTTGTGAAATTGAAAAGAAAAAAAAAGAAGAGAAAACTATTGTAAAATCCTATATGTTGGGGAAGCTGCTGTCACTCGTTCTATGTACCATTATAACAAATCTTTTTTTTTTTTTGCTTGGGCCATCATTTTAGGCCTTATATAGGTTTCAATTGGGCTGAGTTTGGTTTATTTAATTATCACATGTTTGACAAAACAGTAGCATGGGTCGACTAGAGGTCTTAGTCATCTAATCAACTTCCTTAAGGTGGTTTGATAATGTAACATCCTATACTCGGCCCAGTCGCCAGACCCGAGCTATAGGATGCTACAACAATAAAAGTGATGTTTGGAACGTTAGGATTATTTGATATTTATTTTACTAAAGTTTTTAACTTTTAATGACGTTTTGCTTAAGATAACTAAAAGTGAACTACAATTTTAAAATCGATATTCTATAAGGTTTTCTGTTGCAAAATTAATTGAAAATTTCTAAGATTTTTTACCTCACCAATAAGGCAAGTGAGTTAAATATGACTTTCTTCAACGTACTAACGGGTTTCAAAAATATATAATAAATTGATTCATTTTCAAGAAGTTGGATTTTCTTTAAGTGCAAGTGAATTTTCACTCAAAATTAAGTGTTTGTGTTTTCATGTACGATGTAACCTCCACAATCTGACCGTAACGTCTAGGTCTGGTTTAGGGTGTTACATTTGATGGTATTAGAGCTAGGTTACAAAACTCGATTGTGTATTTTTAGGTCCAAAATATTTTAAGAAGTAAAATTTTGTTTTAACTTTAATTTTATTGAAATAATCTTCAAATTTTTTGGTAAATGAAATCGAGACCCTGGCTCCGATCCAAATAAGAACTCTAAACTTTAGTTATGCTTCAGAGGAACTTTGCATGTGATACTTTAGAATAAGTAATGACCTTTAGAGACTGTAATGTAGTAAAACACTTTCTATAAACTGATAAGTATACCAATAAAACTTTAATATTAAGGTTTAAAATTTAAACTGATTTATAAAATTTTGAAAATTGCAAATAAGATAGTGAGCACTCATGGTTCTCATGGACGTGGTACCCTTGGGACGGTGGTCGTCTTCGGGGGGCTTGAGTTGAGCCTTCTTCGATGGGCAGTATGCCCCAATTAGATACAAGTGAGACTGTGGGAACTCCGACCGCTGAGACTGAGTCTGCGGCTGAGACTGTCAAGAATGACGCACTGTCCTAGGTAATATTGAGGGTTTCAGAGAGGGTCACTGGGACCCATATTAGTTTAAGGAGTCAAGGGTCGATTATTGAGTGACTTCGATCTAATGGAGCTAAAGTGGTTAGAGGCACAGCTGGTGTCGCCCCGACTGTGCCTGAGTGTTGGTTGATTACCACATAGAGGATAATGAACGATTTAAACTACACCTCCGAGTAGAAACTGAGGGCTTCAGTATCTTTGCTTCACGATGATGCGTACCAGTGGTGATTGACGGTTAAATAGGTTACTCAGCTTGATCAGTTAACTTGGGATTTATTCAGGAGTGCTTTCCAGAATAAGTGTGTGAGGGCGAGCTACATTGAGGCCCATAGACGTGAGTTTATAAGATTGACTAAGGGGGATAGATCAGTAGCCGAGTATGAGGCCAAGTTTTTGAGGTTAAGTAGGTATGCTCAAGGGTTGGTTGCTGCTAATTATGATAAGAGTGTACGCTTTGAGGAGGGCTTGAGGTATGACCTGAAGGTTTTGATAGCTCCCTAGATAGAGTGAATTTTTAAGGCCTTGGTGGACAAGGCAAAGATTGTTAAGGAGGTTAAGCCCACTGAAAGCGATAAGAGAGAGAAAAATTAGAATAAGAATAAGATGGATCCGAGTCCTTTTAGTTCTTCTCAACGACCCATGAAAAGGGCCAGGTATGAAAGACCTCCACAAGCAGAGCCTACTATTAGAGTTGAACCGGTTAATAGAGCTGAGTAGGTTCATATTTGTGGGTATTGTAATAGGCGCCATCCAGGTAAGTGTTGGAGGAGGACTTGGGATTGCTTCAAGTGTGGCGCCAGTTCAGGGCCAGATTCCGCTTCAGAGGGTTGATCAGCAACCTTCTAGGGGTCGTGGTCAGATGAGATGGTGTAATGGTGGTGGGCATGTGCAACACCCCTAACCCCTCTCCGTCACAGATTAGGGTTACGAGCATTACCGAACAATTAAAAAATTTATAATTAATTTTGTTTAACACCATAAACAGAACTTAAACCATACATACATACACATATCATCCCTAAATAGATCCCACGAGGCCTGAGATATACTTTAGAAACAAATCAGGACCACTTTGAAATTGTTTAAAAAATCTAGGAAAAATTCACAAAAATTTGAAAACAGGGGTCACATGGCCATATGCCCAGGCTGTGTACCTGACATGGATGAGACACACATCCGTGTCTCAGACTGTGCAGTGATTGAAATAAGGACACACGGTCATGTCCCAACCCGTCTCCTTGCCCATGTAACATTCAAATTACAGACACACAACCGTGTCCCAACCCGTGTCTCTGCCCATGTAACTCACTGACTAGGGTCAGATGGCCGTCACAGTCTTATGTGCTAGGCTGTGTAACTCTTGAAAGAGCCCTACACACCCGTGTGCCAGGCCGTGTGATACTTGACTTGCACCCTAAGCACTCTACAGACAAACACAGACGTGTAGCCAAGCCGCGTGTCTCAGATGGCTAAGGTACACGCCCGTGTGTCTGGCCGTGTAGACCCAAAATCTACCTTAAACAACAAGTTTACCATTTCCTACTTGCTTGGGTATTAAGCAACTCCAAAACCAATCATTTAACCTATTCAAAATATGATCAAACATACTTAAAACATGCCAAAACAACCATCTTAGGTGCCTAACCAATGTACCCTCATTGGTACCACACTTTATAGCATCAAAACATATCAACAATGCATCATTCAAATAAAGATTTTAAGCATGCCAAAAATAACACAATTTAACCTAACATCTAGCTACCTAAGACATCAAGTTTAGAGTTCACACGCACATACCAAACTTATGGCTTCAAACACAAACATATACTTATATACCCAAATCATCATTATACTTATAACTCAATTTACATCCTATTCACAAAATAACTAACAACCAAGAAATCCTAGGTACATGCCATTACAAAATTAAACATCACCACACTTGAGATCAGGATTGTTGTTGGATGCTGAGTCGATGATCAAAAGAGAAGTACCTAACTTGTGCATGGAAAACAAAACCGCATGCTGAGTAAAACTCAGTGATATTTCTATAATCTGAACATTTAATGACATACTGATACATGAATGCTTAAATTGAATTATACAATCACTTCAGTATCTAAGCATACAACTACAATATATCATCATCTCAATTTCATGCAATTTACTACATCATTCCATATTGTACTCAATTTTCACATTTTTTTCATACTTGATTTGGTTTAACAAATATCTCAATTCACATCACTTGCTATATAAATAGCTTTTCATAGATCATTCAACAATTCAATTACATAATGGTACAAACCAATTCATATTCAATCCATGAGTGCATCACTCATATATTTCATTTATGAACACACCACATTTCACGTTTCAATTTTCAATCCACTTTCTCATTTCCAATTCACATACTTTGCCATTTGAATATCAATTACAAAACTTTATTATTTAATTACCCCTATTAACACGACTTGGACTTAGACGGATACAAGGATCCAACCAACTCACCCATTTGGCGTCCAGTGCCTCATCGGATAAATTCGAAGTAATAACTGTGCCCAGTGCTATATAAATGGACACCTAGTGTCTCATCGATTAAACCAGAGCAAATTGGTACCCAATGCCTCATCAACTCGAAGTCGAAGAAATCCCTAAACTCTCCCTATCCTATGGCATGCCATCTATATCTGACTTAGCCCAAAATAGTTAATAAGGTTCCATTTCTCTTACAAATACATCCAATGTTCAATTATCATATTTACACATTATCACATTTAAACACATATTCATTTCAAACTCATATATTCAATACATTCAAAATATATATACCAAATCACTCTATTTCAATTAACTATAATTTTAATTCAATCTCAAAGTACTAAAGTACTCACCTCAACTACTTACCATATGCAATAATTCAAAATACAATAATTTACAACTAGGTTCGGATTATAGAAACATAAACCGTGGATTCCAAGCTATTTGACATCGATTTTATCCTTCACCTTTTCGGTCAAGGATTCTGGTACGACGTGAGCTACAAAATTAAGATAATTGAAATACATTAATACTACATAATTCAATTCCACATTGAATATTTCAATTCCACATTGAATATTTCAATTTTTACACAATATTTGCTTAAATTTTAATTTATTCCCTAAACCGAGACTAATTTTTAATCTTCATAATTAACTCTATACTTTCATACTCATTTCACTTTAAACTAAATTTAACTCCCTATTTTAAATTATATCATTAAATATCAAAATTTTCACAATTTAGTCCCTAAAACTCAAAATCAAGAATTAACTTCACTATTTAGTCCTTTTTCACTTTTAACTTAAAAATCTATCAATTTAATCCCTAATACTTAAACTATTCAACAATAGTAACATCTAAAATCTTAACCAATGCTAAAAATTTCAATATGGGTCGAGTAGCTCTAAGTACCGGGATTCCAAATATATAAAAATTATAAGAAAATGACTAAATTGTACTAAACAAATTGAATTTGAACCTTAAAGCCCCTAGGTTTGCTGCAACTTCTTCTCCTTCTTTCTCTCTTTCTTTTCTTTCTTTTCTAATTAGTTTGCATGTTAACATCTTTTCTTTTTGTTTTTATTATAATAACCATTATTATTTTATCATTATAAATAAATTAAATTCATTTAATTATTAATAAAACATATAACATATATAATGTATATATATTTCCTTAATGTCGTCCACTCTACAAGGTAGATGTACCGTTTTAGTCCTTTTTAATTTGTTTCAATCTATAAATCAACTTTTAACCTATACACGATTTAGTCCTAATACTTTAACAACTCCTAATTTTAAAAAATTCACTTCATCAAAATCTAATTCACTACTAAACTAACCTCATAAATATTAATAAAGATATTTACGGGTTCGTTTTATGAAAATAGGGTCTTGAACTTTATTTTTTGACACCTTAACTATTGGGTCGTTACAGCGTGGTCAGAGAGCACCGATCAGATGTGTTGCCGTATCGAGAGTTTGACTTGATTTTCTATATGGATGTATTGGTGGAGCATCAGGGTGGATTGGATTGTGAGTCGAGGAGAGTAACCTTTAAGGTTAGAGATGATATGGAGGTTGTGATGATTGGCGAGCGTCAAGATTATCTATCTAATGTGGTCTCTACTTTGGTAGCTGAAAAACTAATCCGTAAGGGTTGTGATGTATATTTGACATATGTGCATGATACAAGTAGTGTGGGTTCGGCTATGGAAGAGATTCTCACTGTTAGGGATTTTTCAAATGACTTTCCTAAGAAGTTGTCAGGATTACCCCCAGATAGAGAGGTTGAGTTTGGAATTGAGTTATTTCCAGGGATAGCTCCGGTGTCCATTGCTCGATATCGGATAGTATCAAAGGAGCTAAAGGAACTTAAGTTGCAGCTTCAGGAACTTTTGAACAAAGGGTTCATTTAGCCTAATATGTCCCCGTAGGGAACACTGGTTCTCTTTGTTAAGAAAGAGGATGGTTTTATGAGGATGTGTGTAGATTATTATCAGTTGAAAAAATTGACGATAAAGAATAAGTACCCACTATCAAGGATTGATAATCTATTCGATCAATTTCATGGGGCTTTTGTGTTTTCCAAAATTGATCTTCGTTTTGGGCATCACCAGTTGAATGTTAAGGAGATCGATGTGCATAAAACTGCCTTACGACTTGTTACGGACATTACAAGTTCCTTGTCATGCCTTTTGGTTTGACAAATGCTTCAGCAGCGTTCATGGATCTCATGAATCGAGTTTTTAGCCATATTTAGACTAGTTCGTCGTAGTGTTTATCGATAACATTTTGGTATATTCTAAGACCGAAGATGAGCATGATAAGAATCTTTGAATGGTTTTTTAGATTCTTTGTGAAAAGGAATTGTATGCTACATTAAGTAAATGTGAGTTCTGGTTAAGTGAGGTTATATTTTTGGGGCATGTGGTTTCTACTAAGAGTATTCGAGTGGATCCTAATAAGATAGTGGCTATTTTGGATTGGAAATAGCGTAGAAATGTGACTAAGCTTCAGAGTTTCCTGGGTTTAGAGGGTTACTATCAGATATTTGTTAAGGGATTTTTTTATAGCAACACTTTGACTAATTTGCTACGTAAGAATGCTCCTTTTGTTTGGGATATTGAGCAGCAATCAAGCTTTGAGAAGCTCAAATCAATTTTGACTTAGACAGCTATTTTGATTCAACCTAAACTTGGAAAGGAGTTCGTTGTTTATAGTGATGTGTCACATATTGGTTTGGGTTGTGTACTGGTGCAAGAGGGTAAAGTGGTTGCTTATGCATCTAGACAACTTAAGTAGCACGAGGGTAATTATCTGACTCATGACCTCAAGCTTGCTACGGTTGTTTTTGCACTAAAGGTTTCAAAGCAATATTTATATGGTGAGAGATGCATCATCTACACCGATCATTAGAGTCTTAAGTACCTCCTCACTTAGAAGGAGTTGAATCTTAGCGTTGTTGGATCAAGTTGCTTAAGGATTATGATTGTTCGATTGAGTATTATCTTGGTAATGCTAATATGTTGGTTGATGCTCTTAGTCGAAGATCTATGACTGATTTAAGGGTGATGTTTGCTCACCTTTAAAGATGGTGGGATTCTGGTCGAGTTACAGCTTAAGCCATCTTGGATTGATAAGATCAAGAGTAAATAACTTTTAGATGAGTTTTTGATTTTTTGGGTTCAGTAGATGAATGAGGGTAAGACTTTGGACTTTGGATATAATGATGATGGTATTTTGTGTTCTTAAGGTAGTATCCATGTGCCCAAGGATGTGGATCTAAGATAGTCTATTATGCGGGAAGTGTATAGTAGCTCTTATGCTATGCATCAAGGCGATAATAAGATGTATTGTGATCTCCGTGACTTCTATTGGTGGCCTAGGCTGAAATGTGAGGTAGCCGATTTTGTGTCCCATTGCTTGACGTGTCAGCAAGTTAAAGTTGAGCACCAACTTCCTTCTAGACTGCTTCAACCCGTTAAGATCCCATTATGGAAATGAGAACAGGTAACTATGGATTTGGCTAGTGGGTTTCCCTTGACACCCACGAAGAAGGATTCGGTCTAGGTTATTGTGGATCGATTAACTAAGTCTACTCACTTCATTCCTGTTAGGACCGATTACTCCTTATAGAAGTTGGCTAAACTTTATGTTTCTGAGATTGCTAGACTTCATGGGGTTCTAGTGTCTATTATTTTAGATCGAGATTTTTGGCAGGAGTTACATGAGGCTTTGGGTACACGATTGGATTTTAGTATAGCATTTCATCCTCAAATTGATGGTCAATTCGATAGAGTAATTTTGATTTTTGAGGATATCTTTTGGAGTTGTGTGATTGATTTTCGGGGTAGTTGGGAGGAGTTTCTAATGTTTGCTGAATTTGCTTATAATAATAGCTTTCAGTCTAGCATTCTGATGGCGTCTTATGTGGCTCTGTATGGTAGGAAACGTCACACCCCACTTTGTTGGACTGATTTGGGTGAGAGGAAAGTTTTGGGCCCTGAGTTAGTGGCTAAGGCTGAGCTTAAAGTCCATTTGATTTGAGATAGACTTAAGGCCGCTTCTGATAGACAGAAGTCTTAAGCGGACCGTGTCTTCCTTAAGGTGTCTCCTTGAAAGAAAGTTCCCAAATTTGGTCGTAATGGCAAGTTAAGCCCTCAATTTATTGGCTCATATTGAGTTTTGAGGTGAGTTGAGCTATTTTTTTATCAACATGAGTTACTTTTGGAGCTAAAATGCATTCATGACATATTTCATGTGTCTATGTTGAGATGATACCGATCTAATCCTTCACACGTGGTTCTAGTGGAGGAGATTAAGTTAAGGCCAGATTTGTTTTTTGAGGAGTACCAATATAGATTTCGGATCATGAGGTTAAAGTTTTGAGAAGAAATACCATTCTTTTAGTTAAGGTGCTTTGGCGAAATAATGGTTCTAAGGAAGCCACTTAGGAGCTTGAGAACTTGATGCATCAGTAGTATCCTCATTTTTTTACCTGGATAAATTTTGAGGTCGAATCTTTTAGGAGGGGAGGGTTAACGCCCCAAATTCTTGAATTTTTAAGTGTGTATGAGTGTTAATTAATTTGATTTGGTAAGGTGGTTAAGTCCTTGAAAGTATGCTTAGGGTCCTAAATTTGATTCCCTTATTTTGGATTTTTCTATTAAATATTGACTTTATGTTAAGCTTGAGCCTTAAGGCTTAAATGGTTTTCTTTGTTGGGTTGTGACAATGATGAGCATAGTGGTTCAGTGGTAAGGTTTCAGTTTACTTATTGCTCCTACGTTCGAATCATGGGTTGCGCAAGAGTATATTATTTTTGCTATTTTCCTTTTTGTTAAAGGTTGAATTCAATTTGAACTTTAGTAGAGTTAATGGGTTAGAATTCTTTTCAAATAAGGTGTTTGGGTATATTTTATTTTTATAAAAATAAATCCCATAATCCCTATTTTCCCTTACCCCCTTTTCAACCGTCCAACTTTTCTCAGTCATGTTTCTTTCCTTTTCTTTGGTTGTTTTGCTTCTTTATTTTCTTTTGTTCTTTTTCGTTTTTGCCTCTTTCTTTCTTGTGCCTTGTTCTTGTTTGTTTCCATCTCGTACTTTAGTGGAAAATATTATGTGGAGTCGATTGTTGGGATGTAATTCGAGCAAGTGTAAGTAATGTCATATCAATTTTCTGGTATTTGGGTTGTAAATCGTTTTTCATTTCAAGGTAGGGGTTTTGCTAGTATTTACTTTCGTTCTTGGTTGTGACAAACATTTTTGTGTTTTGGTTAAGAGAATGAATCGAAGATCAACATCTTCCAACGGAGTAGGTGTAACGACCCGATAGTTAGGGGTATCAAAAAGTGTATTTCTGGGACTCCGTTTCTACAAATCGGACCCGTAAATATTTTTATTAAATATTTACGGAGTCATATTAGAGGCAAATTAAATTTTTAGTAAGCAATTTTCTTGAATTAAGAGTTATTAAGATACGGAGACTAAATCACATAAGGGTTAAAAGTTAGATTATAGATTGAAATAAATAAAATGGACTAAAGTAGCAATTATACCATTCAATAAATGGTTATGTATATGTGGCCAGTCATGGGTTAAATAATATGCATGTAATAGTGATGTTAATAATAATAGTAATAATGATGACAAATTAAATAAAAATAAAATAAAAGAAATAAGAAAGTGGGAAGGAATAGAATGAAGGCATGCAAATTAAAAGAAAAGAAAGAAGAGAAGAAGCAACCAACAACATTAAGGGTTTCTAACTTTCCAACTTCAATTGGTTAGTCAATTTAGTCTATTTTCTTGTAATTTTTATGTATTTGGACTCTCGGTACTTAGAGCTAACCGACCCATGTTATAATTTTTAGTATTGTTTAAGATTTTAGATGTTGTCATCGTTGAATAGTTTAAGTACTAGGGGTTAAATTGATAGATTTTTTAAGTTAGAAATGGAAAAGGATTAAATTGTAGTATTAACTGTTAATTTTGAGCAACAAGGACTAAATTGTAAGAAATTTGAAATTAATGGGTAGAATTGAAAATATGGAGCTAAATTTAGCTTAGAGTGAAATTAGTATAAAAATATAAAGTTAAATGTGGAGATTAAAATTAGTCTCAGTTTAAGGACTAAATTGAGTAATAAACAAAATATAATAGAAAATTTGAAATTCTTGTGAATTGAGTGGTATGTTATTAATTTATTTAAATTATTTTATCCCGTAGCAAATGTCGTTCCAAAATCCTCGAGTAAAAAAGGGAAAGACAAGGTCGACGTCAAGTAGCTCAGAATATATGGTTTGTGTTTTAAGGTACATTTAGGTACACACGGCCTGGGACATGGCCTGTCATATGGGCCGTGTGTCACACACAGGAAACACATACGAGCGTATGCCCTAAACATGTTGTGAAGTAGTATAGGAGCAGTTTCTACACGGCCATGTGAGATTAATTCGAGAGGTACACGGTCCAGGTACATTAGCGTGTAGGATAGTCACACACCCATGTCAAGAGCCATACGGTCTAGCACAAGGCCTGTGACACGGCCGTGTGACCCAAGCTGGGACAAGGCCGTGTGTCCTAACTTTGAAAGTCACACGGTCTGGGGAATTCCACAAGGCCGTGTGATCCCTATTTTTGGTATTTTTTAAAGTTGCCGTAAACTTTTAAAATTATTTCAAATTAGTCCCTATCTGTTTATAGACTATTTTAGGGTCTCGTAGACTCGTATTAAGGATTGTAATAGTAATTTTCACTCTGATTTAGAATGATATAACAAACCTAAGCTAAGTGAAGTAGGTCATTCTACTAATATAATTAAAGGTAGTAGTCGGAGTATGGTCCAATACTCTAATGCTAATAATTGAAATAGTCTTGTTATGTATCCAACTTCTAGCTTTCAAGAGGGGATAAATATTGTTAAGAGTGTAGACAATGAAAGACCAAGTTTAGCATTGCATAGCATGATTCATTATTCGATTGTATAAGACTCTTGTAACAGCCCGATTTAGGGCTTAGTTGGAACAGTGGTTTCGAGACCACAAATTTGAAGAGGAAAAATATATATTTTTACTATATTTTTATGGTCTACAAGTTCACAGAAAGATTTCATGAAAATTTTGCTCGAAAATTTTGACGTTTGGGCACTCAATTTAGTCAAAAGGACTAAATTGTAAAAAGTGAAAAAGTTGA
>CM025245.1:26649368-26662684 GCA_013677275.1 Gossypium schwendimanii
AAGCTTGGAAATTTACTGTCAAATGATTTCCAAGCTAAAGAATCTACCGGATGCCTTAGTAATCTATCACCGATTCGTCCATCATGGTGCCACGTTATAGACTCCACAGTCTTCGACGACATGAAAAGCCTTTGGAGCCTTGGTATCAGTGAAAAATACCGTAAAATCTTGACTGGCTTTTTCCTTGACTGTGCATCATTTTCATCATCGT
Source organism: Gossypium schwendimanii (assembly GCA_013677275.1). Lineage (NCBI taxonomy): Eukaryota > Viridiplantae > Streptophyta > Magnoliopsida > Malvales > Malvaceae > Gossypium > Gossypium schwendimanii. Next base: position 26,649,580 of record CM025245.1, read on the forward strand.
TCCCATCTTCTGTGTTTCTATTTATCCAACGAGATTGGTCGCATACATGATAGCACTGTTGGTTTTTTCGATCGCCCCAATACAACATGCAGTCATTCGGGCAACTATGAATTTTGTTGTACCCAAGACCTAAATATTTTATCATTTTCTTCATATCTTTGCATGAGTGAGGGATTTTTACAAACGAAAACATCTCACTCAAAAACTCTAACAGCATTGTCAAAGAGCTTCTGGTCCACCCTCCCAAACATTTTAACTGAAAAAGACGAATACAGAAGGACATTTTTGAGAATTTTGATACCTCATAAAGTTCTTCGTTCATGTCATTAAGTAGGGCGTAGAACTTCGCTGCTTCTCCATTCAGCTCTTCATGAGGTACACTTGTTCCCGATTCGGTAAAAGCATTTGCACCAACATTACAATCATCAGATGCCACAAAGTCAGCTGGGAACGACTGCAAACCATGATTGTGCATATTAAATGCATCCCGCAACATACTTTCCATGTTATCCCCTCTAACGGACTGATGATAAGCAGTACCAAGATAAGATACATCCATCGTTGAAGAGGAAGTACTAGGCGGGCATTCTCTATGAAAAATCCATTTTTTATAACCCCGAACAAACCCATCAACAATTAGATGCTCGTATACAACTTCACGATAATGCCAGTTTATGTTGACATAGCTCTTACACGGGCAAAGAATCATATTCTCTTGGCTTGCATATTGAAATGCAAAATTTAAAAAAGTCTGTACTCCATTTCGATAACCGTTGCTTACCCTTGACAAATTCATCCAAGATCGACCCATTTCTTAATTCTTGAAGTCTAAAGTTGATAAAAAATTACACAAGTAAGTTATTTATTTATAGGTATAAATAAGTTATGTAAGTTATGATATATGTGATATATATTTATGTATGTAAGTTATGTATTATGTAAGTAATGTAAGTTGTGTATTATGTAAGTTATGTAAGTTGTGTAAGTTCTGTATTATGTAAGTTATGTAATTTATGTAATTTGTGTCTTATGGAAGTTATGTAAGTAATGTATTATGTAAGTTTATGTAAGTTATGTAAGTTATGTATTATGTAAGTTATGTAAATTATATAAGTTTATGAAATTTGATCTTTAAATTATGTAAGTTATGTAAATTATGTAAGTTAAGAAATTTGATCTTTAAATTAATTAAGTCTTGTAACTTATGTAAGTTATGTAAATTATGTAAGTTACGAAATTTGATCTTTAAATTATGTAAGTTATGTATTATGTAATTTATGTAAATTATGTAAGTTAAAATATTTGATGTTTGAATTATGTAAGTTATATAAATATTTTTCGTTATTAAAATAGCATAAAATAAATAGAAGATACAGAAGAAGGAAAACATAAATATGTATGTATTATATCTAAATTATGTAATTTATGAAATTTGAATCGTAAATAATGTAAGTTATGTAAATTTGAACTTTAAAATAAATAAAAATATTGAAGAGGTTTTCCGTGATTAAAATTAAATAAAATATATAACATATAACTTTAAATACATGAAATTAGGTGCTGTAATTAAAAATAAAAGAGAAGTAAACAATATATTTTTCGTGATTAAAATAGTATAAAATAAAGAAAAAGGTAAATAATTAAGAAGGAAAACCTACAAATAGTTATGTAAAGTTTGGTCTCATTTAACCAAATGTTAATATTATTTACACATTTAAAATCGAGATTTTGGAAATGAATTACTTGACAAATTTTTTACTTGAGAAATGTTAATATTATTTACACATTTATAAGATTATGTAAATAAATTATTTATTATATTTGGGTCCTTAGAATCTTAGGCAGTATTTGATGCTGTAATTAACAGCAATGGTGATGGTCGGACACGTGATAACGTCATGTTTTAAATTGGTTTCGTAATTTTTAACTAACGTATAATCATTAACTCCCAATTTGTTAAATAAAAAACAAATTATAATTGAAATTCCACTACAATTTATGAATTTGGTTCTATTTTAGTCAACATTATATTTACTTAGTGTATGGCTGCTATATTGTCTTTGATTTATGTAGGACGTCGAATCTCAATATAAATATAAATACATACCAAATTGGCTGCCAGTTACAGCAGAAAACACAAGGCAGCAGATTAGCAGATAGCAAATTTTAAATCATACAGCCTTATTAAAAAAACTATCAAAATGAATATTTCAATGCTGTTAATAAAAAAATATAAAAAAATTAAACTTTGAAACTAAAAATGAAATTACAAGGAAAAGATTTCGTTTGAATCTTTGAATGTGATGGGAAAAAGAAACAAAAGCAAATACCTTTACGAATGGGGGAAAAACAAACATGTTAAATGAATATTAATGCAACAAGTATAAGCAAAACCCTTTGAAGATTGTCTTTATAAAAATATTCGATTTCTGTAATTCTACAATATCTGGAAAATAGGAATGAAAAACAACCATTATCTCTAGTCTGTACCAGGTATTAAAAAGAATAACGCACCTTGGCAAAGAACTGCAACCTGCACTAGAACAATATTGTTATCTGCCAACTAATGCTGATAACTTAAATGTTTCCACAAACCAAGACCCTGCAAGAAAACAAAGTAACATTCATAAACCCAGTACAGTAGATACACACATAGACTGATAGCAAATATTTACCTAAACCAGCTTGCAAATAGAAAACAAAATTAAATAACCTTAACCTCGACGACATAAGAACCGAATTATCACCCACGAACACCACCAAAGTTATCACCCAAACAACACCCACATACACCACCAGAATTAAAGTACCCCAACAACAACAGATTGGTATCAAAATCAAGAAAATAACAAAATAATTGAAACCCAATTTCCGCATACTCCACACTAACAAGAAAGAAGAAAATAACAGAATAGGAGAATGGAAAATAGTGCAATGTCGGAACAAATTTTAACAAAAATGCCAACCAAATTGCAAACAAATTTTAACAAGCAGAATAGGATAAAGAAAATGCCAAAACCTAAATCTAACAAAAACTTCAATTTTGCAAATGGCAAAACTAACCGTCAAATGATTTTTCTAAAGGGAGGACGCGGGCGACAGAGGAAGCGTCCGGGCAACAGAGAAAGCTGAAGTGGAGATGATTGCGACAGCACCAGAGTTGGACACCTCAGTTCGAAATTTGGGTAAATGATATTGGGAAAATTGGGGGAAAAGGAATTGCGAAATTGGGGATTTGAAATCGGGGAAATTGGGAGAATATGAAATGGGAAATTAGGGAAATCAATTTGGGGAAAGCTGAGTTGGGGGGAACTAAGGAAAATCTGGGCTAAGTAAACTACGTCGTTTAGAGTGATTTTACTTAAAATTTGCGGCGTTTATAAAAAGCGCCACTAACGCAGCTAAATTCGCAGATATAAACGACAGTGTTTAGAAAACAATTAAAATATAATTACGGCATTTATAGAGCAAACCCCACTAATCATGCCCTTTTGTGGCGTTTAAGTAAAAACGCCACTAAGAAATGCAGATAAAACGGCACCGTTAAGCACTATTTTAATTTATTTTTGCGGCATTTTAGGCGAAAACGCAACTATTGCTCAACCTTAAAATTATTTTAAAATTATTTAAAATCATTTTATTTTAAATTTTTTCATCTTTAACATATATTTTCCTATGTTTTTAGCTAAACCCTAAACATTAAACCCTAAAATATAAAATTTAAACCCTAAACCATAATCCCCTAGCCCTTACACCATAATCCCCTAACCCATAAACCCTAAACACTTAACCATAAACATACACCGTAAATCGAAAACCCTAAACTCTTAAAACTATATCCTAAATCTTAATCTTTAAACCGTAAATATACACCCTAAATTGTAAACACTATATAAGAAGATCCAATAACCCCTAGACCCTAAGCCCATAACCTTAAACTTCTATACCCTATACCTTAACCCCTAAACCCTAAACCCTTAAACACATAACCTTAAACCACTAACCCCTAGACCCTAAACTTATAACCCTTAAACCCTAAGCCCTCACCCCTAAACACTCAACATGTAAATTGAAAATGTACACCATAAACACTAAACCATAAACCTACACCATAAACCGTAAACACTAAAGTAAATTGAAAATGAATCTTATTGCTTACCTAAAAACTAAAATAAATTAATTTTTTATTATTTTATCAATAACTCTAACCCTTAAACCATAATAGCCTAACCTGTTAAACCATGAATAGTAACTAAGACCTTAACTATAAAATAATTAACTCCAAACCACAAGCTATAAATTAAACCATAAACCCTAAATTCAAAACACTAATCAAAATATAATAAACATTATATCGTAAACCCTAAAATCCTAAACTATAGACATTAAACCTCACATACTAAACACTAAACCTTAAAATAAAATGTTTTTATTTGTGGCGTTTTTTCAAAAAGCGCCACTAATTCTAGACCTATAGCGACGTTTATTATAAAGTGTCGCTAATGCCACTGAAGTTCAACTCCAAACGATGCCATTCAGCCAAGCTTATTTACGGCGTTGTATAAAAATGCCGCTATAGTTGAGCAATTACGGCGTTTTCCAAAAACTGCCACTAAAACCACTAAAGCTCAACAAAGAACGACGACGTTCTGCTTTTTCTTTTGCGGCGCGTATCAAAAAATGCCGTTAAAGATCGAGGATTAAAGGCGTTTTTTGATAAACATCGCAAATGCTAGATCTTTATCGGTGTTTCCATATAAACGCCGCTAGTGTCACTACAGGTCAAAGTTAAACGACGGTGTTCTGTTTAATTATTTGCGGAGCAATAGTGGCGTTTTTATTCTAGCGTCGCTAATGTACCGATATTTAGTGGCTTTTTCTGATAACCGCCGTAAATACTAGATCTATACCGGCGTTTTTATATAAATACCGCTATTGCCACTAATATTATTAAAGTTAAACGACGGCTTCTGCTTAATTATTTACGGAGCATTAGTGGCATTTTTCTGTTAGCGCCGCTAATGTATCGATCTTTAGCGGCATTTTTTGATAAGCGTCGCAAATGCTAGATCTTTACCAGTGTTTTCAGATAAACGCCACTAGTGCCACTACAGGTCAAAGTTAAACGATGGCGTTCTGCTTAATTATTTGTGGAGCATTAGTGGTGTTTTTCTGTTAGCGCCGCTAATGTACCGATCTCTAGCAGTGTTTTTTGATAAGCGCCGCCAATACTAGATCTTTACCGGTGTTTTTAGATAAACACCGCTAGTGCCACTACAGGTCAAAGTTAAACGACGGCGTTCTACTTAATTATTTGCGGAGCATTAGTGGTGTTTTTTGATAAGGGCCGCAAATGCTAGATCTTTACCAACGTTTTTAGATAAACGCCGCTAGTGCCACTACAAGTCAAAGTTAAACGACGGCGTTCTGCTTAATTAGTTGCAGTGACCGGTCTATAGTGGCATTTTTCTAAATGTGCCGCGAATGCTCGATTTTTAGCGGCATTTTTAGGGTTGCGCCGCTAATGCTCCATCTTTAGCGGCGTCTCTTATTCAAACGCCGCGAAAAACGTAGCTAAGAGTCAATATTGGTGTAGTGGCAATTGGTTTTGTGTACCATGATAATTATCACTAATTTTCTTTTATTCTAATAATGTAATAAAATGAAAACGGTATATGCTAGACATTAATGTGTGCATGTCTTATTGTAGAGAATATTCTGAAATGATATCTACGTTAAAAAACATTGTTGTTAAGCTTAAAAAAGGTGAAAAGCTCAACGAGGACAATTTTATGATCTGGAGTATGAAAATCCAGTATGTTTTAGAGGAACAAAAGGTTTATGAAGTTTTAAATAATGTCATGGAAGAGACTGAAGAGGGAAATAAATCCTAAAATAGAAGGGACCGAGAGAATTATGATGTTTGGAATAAGAAAAATTCCATAGCTCACATAGCGTTGTTGAACAATATGGACAATGAAATTATGTGTGAATTCAAAAAGCATAAGGTTGCAAAAGATACATAGATTGCTCTTAAGAAGAAATTTGGTAGCACTTCAGTCACTAAACTTAGACAGTTCACAATCAAGTTTGATGCTTATAAGAAATGACCGAATCATAACATGAAATAGTATGTAAGAGAAATGTCAAACATGATTAGTGAACTGAAAGACGCAGGTCACACTTTTTTTGATGAACAACAGGTTTAGGCACTTATTCGGTCCTTGCCCATAGTTGGGAGCATATAAAAGTGCACCTTACTCATAATGAGAGCATCAAGACTTTAGATGATGCCGCTCAACATCTTCAGCTAGAAGAAGATCATATTGAGACAACTAAGCCTAATACTTATGTGTATATGGTATGAATGAGTTCCAAAGCAGCTTATGGCTCCAAGAAGCGCAAACCATATGGTGGGTACAAGGGAAAATATTTTAAGAAGCAAAAGTCTAACTCCCAAGTCAAAGGGAAAGCTCCCCTGTCATTTAAAAAGAAGAAGAAAAATAAAGCTCAAATTGTATTTCAACTGTGGCAAGAAGGGTCACTTTGCTCATGAGTGCATTGACCCATAAAGCACTTTCAAGTACAATAAATGTAACCGATAGTACTACATTTGTTTCTAGTACTATATTACTAAATGAATCTCATCCTTTTTGGATTTTAGACTCAGGGGCCACATACATGTAGCTAGAGACTGAAATGTGTTTGTGGATTTTCGGTTGATTCTATTGGGAACCAAATGGATATATGTAGGCAACAATAAAATAATTGAATTCAAGAGAATTGGCACCTGTAAGTTGAGTTTGCATGGTGGAAGACCCCTGATCTTACATGATGTGTTATTTGCTCTCGAGATACATCGAAATTTGGTCTCAATTATAGTTCTTCTTAGTTATGATTACAATTTGAAATTCTCTAACACTAGTGTGGATATTTATAAGATAAACTTATTATGGATCTGCTTATTTACTAAATAGTTTTATTGTATTAAATGTGTGTCACACCTTGATTCCTTTAAACCTGGAAATTTAGAACATTTAGGGGTTAAATTGAAAAAGACCGTAAGTTGGTGGTCTCTATAGGAAAAATAGGAAAAGTTAGAAATGATGTTAGATAAGGTTGAAATCTAATTCTGGTTCAGTTGGATTAGAATCAGTCGGCCTTTTAGTGGGAGACAAAATGATTAAGAACGAGTGGATTTTACTTGGTTAAAGACCGTACGAGAATGACTATAAATAGCTAAAGAGTGACTTCCCGAGGGAGACTTCTCCAATTTGTTTCATTCTTCATCTTCTTCATTGGTTGCTTCGAGGAAAAAATGATTAAGGAAAGCTCTGCATGGAGCAATTATTGTGAGGTTTAAGTTGGAAAAATGGAGAATCCAATAACATGGTAAGGTTTTAAATCCTTCAATATACGTAAGAATTAGGAACCAAATTTAAGGTCTTTCAGAAACTATTTTAAAGATTTTGCATGTTTCTGGAAAACTAAGTCTAAACTGAGATTACTGAGTTTAGCCCCTAAATCGATTGTTTTGCTTAGTTGCCAGGAGAATGGAAGTTTCGATGTTCAGGAAGGCTAAGCGGACAAGGCAAATAAGTATCAGGTGAGTTTCTACACTTCAAACCTGAAATGCGAAGTATGTTGATAGTTTGCATGGGTTTATGAGTATTCGCCATTTTAGTTTAGTATGCATAACCCCATGATGCTTTATTTATAAACATGTGTATTGCATATGGAACTATAAAAAGGGATCAATGATGGGATAGATGAAGTTAGGAATGGGGAAAAGAGAGTGATTCTATTAGATACTATCATACGATGTTGCTGGGTGCACCTGTGATGTATGAAGCTTTAGGCCTTGCGGAGGGGACACTATAGTGTTAAAGCATCAATGTATAGGAATGGTGATTTGGAGGAATGAAAGGATTGGGATGGGGTAAGTGAGAAGAAAGATCACAGTTAGGACATGGGATCGATTGAAGGCTATACACCTAAAATGAGTAAGACCATAGCTGAAAGATGTTATGGTATCGGGATAAAATGAGTAAGACCATAGCTGAAAGATGTTATGGTATCGGGATAAAATGAGTAAGACCATAACTGAAAGATGTTATGACATCATGACTGAAATGAGTAGGACCATGGCTGAAAGATGTTATGGCATAATGAGAAAGCACGCTTGAAGGGTTATGTAGGACTAAGATCATAACTGAAAGACGTTATGGCATCCTTCACTAGTCTACAGGAACGGTAAACACGGGGTCATATGGTGTAAGACCATAGCTGAAAGATGCTATGACATCATAGTTAATCCATTGTGATGGTAAACACGGGGTTATATGGTGTAAGACCATAGCTAAAAGACATTATGACATCATAGTTAGTTTGATGGGACATTAAACACGAGATAGTCTAACGGGACACTAAACATGGGGTAGTTCACCGGGACAATAAATACGATGATTATGGGGGTAAGACTATAGCTTGGCTGTGGCAGCATAGAGAGTCCGCCCAAATAATAATCATGGGGGAAATCAAGATAGTAATTGTGGGAAAAATCCCATCATTAAGGAAAAAAGGGTTGGAAGAAAAGGTAAGCAATGACAAATGATAGTGAAACAACAAACTAACCAATTAAATAAAGAAAAAAAAGTAGAAAGGGGAAACAGTCCACTAAAACAGAAATCATGGAAGCCAAAAAGACATAAGGACAGTAACGCGACGGGACTCAAATGTGTGAATTGCTGAACTAGTAGTGTTGGGTATATAAGCAAGCAGAAGAAAGAGTAAATATGGGATCTCAGTAAAGATTTGTCGTTAAGAACTGCTGAAAGATGACATCAGTGTTAGGTATGCCTATCAAGACTATTTATCTTTTAGGGGGAAACACTAAGAAAGTATTAGCCAAATGGCGAGTTATGTGTGGATGCATTATGAAAGAGAAATTGTGAAATTAGATGGCCGCACAACAACATTCATTTGAGTACTAAAAGCTATATTGGGTCGTAGCAGAAGGGCGTGCTATGCTTAATGGTATGGTATTTCAACTAAAGCGGATTACAAGAAGTAATCCAGTCGTTACTTGTCCCAATAGGGGCTTAAACCGTCAAGGGACGAGAATCCCACAAGAGATTATAAAAGCTGGGATGACCGCAAGTCCTTCAGGGATAGGGTAATAGTAAGAGTCCGCCATAGCCTATTTAAATTGGGAATGATCGCTATAGGAAATATACTTAATGGTCTTTAGGATATAGGCCGAAGGGTTGCATTAATAGGGCATGCTGATAGGAAAAAGAAATTTACTTTGGGGATGAGTGGAAGAAAGGAAATAAGTAAAAGAAAAGATTGAGTCTGTGGAGATGTCGAGACATTTGGAGAAGTTGTCAATGAAGGCTGATAGAATGGTCAGTAATAAATTGCTCAACAATCTATCCACGAGAGGTTAGGAACGAGAATTAAATAAAGACTACTTCGACGGAATAAGAAAAATTTTCCCAAAACGAGCAGGGATCTTATTGTGTTTAGTTCTATTTATTTAAATCCCTGCAAGATGGGGACTAATTACGTTTAAATTAGAAACTCACTAAGTTGATCCGAACTTACAAGGTTTTGAACTATGGTCGTAGGATTCGTGGGATAGGAGACTTTAGGAGGGACCAAGCCAAACTGGAATGTGTCAAGTAGCACTGAAAGGAAGTGTCATGCACATAGGATGGTGGTACCTTTAGGAACTTCACCAAGAGGGTGAATATGTTGTAATTATGTAGTTCCTTAAAGAGTGCAGTAGAGACAGGGAATATTTTTTAGAAATTTATGTCTTTGATGTAAGTTAACTTATTAATAGGTAATACAACTTGATTTTAAAATAGTAAGATCTTAGTATGTACAATAACTCGGTCTTGTTGTGACGGCTGCACTCGGATCCGGTTAACGAGTTGGGCAAGGGTGTTACAATGTGGACCACACATCGTCAAGTGGTAATAATAATTATAATTATTCATTTGTTTCATCTTCCCATAATTCAAATGTGGATGTGAATATTTGACATATCAGAATTTGTCACACCAGACACCACAAAATGCATAGTTTAGCTAAAAGGATATTATTAGGCCTTATCAATAAAGTAAATCTACCTATATGTGAAAATTGTCTGGTTGGAAAAATGACAAGAAAACCATTTGGTAAAGGAACTAGAGCTAAATTTCCATTGCAATTACTACATTCAGATATTTGTGATCTAATTAATGTTAGAGCACAAAGCAGAGGTATATACTTTATTACTTTTATATATGATAGCCTCCTGTTGCTAGACACCGTTGGTCACTTGTCGGTTTGGCTGGGATGGGTTCGCTTCGTCTCGATTGTTTTGGATTGTCTCAATTCTTCAGGTTCCACAGGGAAAAATATTACAAAACTCCTATATTCATTTCTGGCTTATATTTTTTATTCTAAATAAATAATAAAATAAACCCTGCGTAAAGATGATAGTCTACGATCTAAAATATGCATGCCTGAGAAAATAATAAGTTACATTTAATTTTCTTTGAATCAAAACTTTGACAAAATTACTTATCATACATAATAATAAAATAATATCATACATTCATTTGCATACATTCCTCTAAAGATGCATACAATTACAAGAATGTCATATCTATAGCAATAAACTATAAACTGAATTGCACCTATGTTTTTGGATAGATAGATCCATGTCATTTGTAGCTTTCAACCAAATGGTCTTTTCTGTTATTGTCAAACAATGAATTGCTTCGAGTTTGGGTTCAAACGATTTGAATTAAAACACAGAACTAGAAATAGTTTTATTTTCTCTAAGTGTGAAAATGAAAAATCTCTGCTTAAATAGAAACCAAGAAAATTGTTAATTCGAAAAATAGATTTAATAGTTGAGAATAAATTTTCTCTATTTTCTGGCAAAGTAACAATATGTTTTAGTTGTGTTTTAGCTTTATCGGTGTCATCTATTTCAACTAGAAAAATGAACTCCTAGTCTAACTAGATGTATAGGTGGCAGCAACCCTAGTTAATATTACTAGGGTTTGTTGTCTACCCCTTTAACATAAGGGGCTTTTGGTCCTCTCCCATATCGGGTCCAATTACAAGTACTTCCCGGGTTTTTAACCCAATACTTTATAATTCAATGCAACTCAATATTTGTTTTTCTATTTCGCAAAATAAACTTCTCAATGTATTTCCAATTAAATAATCTTCTCAACCCAATTCTAATTTTGTTAAAATCATGACGACTTTACTATAAAAAAATCTATGAGAAAATATATTTAAATTTTTTGTATTAAACAATTTTCATATTCGAAATTCATTTAATTCGAAAAAATAAATTCATTTTTTAGGTCATTTTCATTTTCGTTTTGGAGAAAACCACATTCATTTTCAAATGTTTCTACTTCTACATTATCATTTTCATTTTGGAGAAAACCATAATCATTTCCAAATAATTCCATTTCTCCATTTTTATTTTCATTTGGGACAAAACCATAATTATTTCCAAATGATTTCTCATTTCTCCATTTTCACTATTTCTATTCATTTGATTCAACATGCAATTCAATTCTAGTTTCAACGAGCTAGCAAATGGACTGATTAGACATATGCAATTGGGACTTAAATGATTTATAATTTAGTTCCAACTTTTTACCTAGTAATTATAAACTCATACGAAGCCATTCCACTATAGTATCGTGACTGAGCTCTCCCTAACAGCATACCCTCACGAAAGCAACACGATCAGTACTCGTCCAATTACCTTTTCATAAGTGTGTTACCCTTATAGGATATCCTTAATCTCCTTAGGATAATATCCGTTCTCCCAATATAATCCTATTTTATCTCATGGTAACCATTACATCTTCTTTTATGAAAATTCATTTACTATCAAATAGTAATAAAGTAATTCATCATAAAGACGAACGACCCATGACCACGTTTACTTTTCATCAACCATTTAATGCCAATAAGAGGATATCATTTACCCATGTCTCTGGCTATGAATTCCATATTTGTGAATGACACTACATACTATAGAAGTCGTATGCCCAACACACCAGCTTCCAGTTCCCTATTTATTTGAATTTAGACTTTTACTTGCATCAAAATATACAAGTCACGCATACATAGTAGATCCACTTAGGATTTAGGGATGCCACATTATGAATGTCACAAGTGAATAAATCCATAAAGAGATTCAGGATCTATTCTTCTTGGGTCCTATCCAATGTACTATCAGTCTAGTCAGTTACATCTATGTCTTTATCTTCTAGGAGCCATCTGCTCTGATGCCTAAGACAAAGCATATTCCCAATTGGAATTGATAAACAACATATTAGTCTTTCAATCGGTTTTCTCATTTCATGTTAGACTAAAGACATGTTTAGGTTCGTCTATTAATATAACCTATCTTTTCGTATTACGATCCGACAACGTAATACTGTTTAATATTAGTTAAACATTAGACAACCAGTGAACAACATTTGCTTCTATTTTGCTTTGCGTGCAAAAAACATATGAGGAAAATTATACAAAGTATGTTAATGTAATCAATGAATTTGTTTTATTAACCAATTTTTTCGAAAATAATTACAAGTGTACATAGAGAAAAATACTACACTTAGGGCACCAGATCCAACACACCACATCAAGTTGCTCGTCCAAACTGAATTTATATCAGGTTACCCGTCTGGGTTAAACCTATAGCACATCACATCAAGTAGGGGTGAGCGTTCAGTCAAATAGAGTGAAAAAAATTTCGAGTTAATTGAGTTGACGAGTCCTATTTTGTCATCCTAACTCAATTTTAAATTTTTTCGAATTGAGTCGAGTGAAATTGTTCAAGTTAAATTAAAATATTATTACAGTATAACTAATTCCATGTTAGAACACATAAATTTGAAACCATGTATATTTGAAAATTTTTTCAAAGTAAAATAATAAAAAAAGATACTTTAGTACAATAAACTTGAATCATTAATTAACTTATTTAGGTCCTCAAAATTGTTATTTTAGAAAAAAATTTAAAATTTTAACTTTCTTTATATATTCTTTAAAATTTCTTTTAAATTATTATGAC
>CM025245.1:26669410-26687374 GCA_013677275.1 Gossypium schwendimanii
CTAAAAACATCAAAATAAATATTTCCCAACAAATTGAAAATAAATTTTAAAAAATATGTATACTTAAATGACACTAAGATGCAACTTAACAAGCAAATGCCTCTAAAATAATAACAAAATTAGCAAATGCCACTAAAATAATAACAAAATTAACAAATGCCTTTAAAATAATAACAAAATTAACAATAAAGAAAGTTTTATACAATATCCAAACAATAACAACAAAATAGTAGCAACATAATAGTAAAATGGTAGCAAAATATGGAGAAAACAACAAGAAAATAACATTAAAAAATAGATTTTTTTGTCCTATAGTGAATTCGGGCCGGGCCGGGCCGGGCCCAAGCCAAAAATGCCTCACCCGAGGCTTGACCCATTTTTTAAACGGGGCTTATTTTGTTTGTCCAAACCTATTTTTGGGACTATATTTTTGTCCAAACCCTCCCACATTTCGAGCAGGCCTTCGGGCCGGGCCCGATGGCCCGACCCATGAATAGGTCTACATTAAACACAACCACTCCCACAAGTCTATTATCATTTGTTCCATCACCAAATCATATAACTAACTTAAGGAAAGATCTACACAGAATGACAATCCACCAATTAAGAGAGGACACATGATCTGTGAGTGTCTTTCTTAAATATTGCTCCATATCCCGCGATTGGGGATGAACACAACATCACTAACCTTAACTGCCTCTCCTAAAACACCTTCTCTCTTTCCAACTCTCTACAATCTCTCCTCCTTTTCCACCATTTACGACTCTCAACTCTATAATTGAACCTCTACATCAGTATCCTACAACTTTTACCCCTAAACAATTGGTGCGATGAGTGTGAAACACATGGCTCATTCCAATTTAAATATTTTCACAAATAGAAATGAGTAAGAACAAAATTCACAAACCTAGCCATAACCATATACAACTCATAACCAACTCGGTCATCCTACCAACAATTACAACATCAGACTTAGCTAAGTTGTCATTATGATCCATATAACCCATACGATCCATATTACACAAGCTATGCATAACACCTACCACCCAAATATTATACTCACTACCAAAATCAACAACTTTGTCCCCCACCTTTCTAAAATTTCCCTTACTCCACTCTTGGGGAGCGAACCTTTCAAAACTTCAACATCACCTTACAATAATTTATGAAAGTACAAGAGAAAAAAATGAAAATACGAAAAGAACAACTTTTCGTGTACCAACGACTTTACTAGCAACAAAAATGAACTTGCGTAATGAGAAGATCATCAACGAATTAAAACCAAACGGAAATCCTTGATTCCAAAATCCACAACCAAATGTATAATAAGAGGAAACCATTCGATCTATTCCTCACAAGCAAGAGAACCTAATAGCAAACCCATTATACTAGCCATAAATGCAAAACTCCTAGTAACATGCTAACTTCTATGGGGAGCAAATACAAGCTTTGAAGAAAGAAATGCATTCTTTTGCAAGTCAACTCAATAGAGCTTGAACAAGATTATTCTAATGAGACCTTGGCTCCAAAAATTGTGATAGAGTATATATCACCAACTTTTAAACTACCTAAGAAGACATATAATGACCAAGGTGACTATACCACCCCTCACCCATCCTAATGACCAATATGGACGAGAGATGCCATCAGGACACTTTCATGACAAAAATCTTAAATTTATTTAAGAAATCAAATAGTAAAACATTTTTATTAAATCATAAAAAGATATAAAGTCAATTTTAGATTTTTAAAATCTTTTTTAAACCTTTTTAAATAAATTTATAGGTCTTCAGAGTTGTCCAAGACCAAAATATGAGCCTTGAGAGCTCGTTTTTAACAAAATAGTGCAGGAGCACCATTAAGGGCCTAGGTATAGGTACCTAAGGCCCTAGGTAGCGATACCTAGTTCAGGAGTACCAACCTTTGGCACTTAGGATGGATTTTCAACCAATTTAAAGCTAAGAACCGATACCTACACCATGAGTATCGAACCCTAGGAGCAATGGACCAAAATTTTGAGTTCTAAGAACCAAAAACTCATACCAAAACACCTCCAAACAAGACACCCATGAAACATGCTTCAAGAATAGCCATGTACATGTAAAACTCCTCATAAAACTTACTCAAAATAAACCAATATTCATCAAACCATTATAATTAAAGCAAGGATGATAAAAACATTCGCAAACCATTCAAAGCAAGTTTCATCTTTTACTAATGTAAGCTCATAACAAGGTGAGCCATGTGCATGCATGCAACCTATGAAAAATCTACAACATTAATGGCTTAAGGCCAACCAAAACATATCTAAAATAGAATTAGTTACCACATCCTTTACAAGTTTAAATTAAGATGAAACTAATATATATGCATATCCTAGGTGACTCTCTAATATGTCACTAGGAGCCAAACATACAAATACAAAAAAATTATACTCTTGCAAATTGACAATTGTGCAAAGATGTGAATCGCAAAATGAGCCGGCCCTTGGATATCAAGTTAACCTATGCGCAAAAACAATAGTGCATTAAACACAAAGCTTATTAAGAACTAATGGAATTTGAAATAGAAACTTACATTACTCAAATTAAAGATTTGGCATAAAGAAATAAAAATGGAGTTACAAGCTATCTATCCATCAAACACAAATCAATTTAGTGAGTTACTATTATGAAACATAAGCAACACAACATTAAAAGACCTATTTACATGAATACACATATTTATTAACACTTTATCATTATCATTATCAAATTTCCAATGGTTCATCCTTGGTAATCTTAATGAAATACGCTTCGGACACTTAGGTTCCAACTTGACACCAATGCATTGAATGACACTGAAGAGCATCCAACCAAACTCCAATTCACTTAGGACCCTCATTATGCACACGATTGCCTTTCCAAAAAGGCAAGTTTCATTGTCTTCTCATTGAACTTCATTACTATGCGTACTCACTAACCTTAGTGGTAGGCAAACGCATCATTGCTCTTTCCCTAAGCTTTCAAGGGCAAAATTTCATATTAAAGAATTTAGTCACTTTATACTTTTCTAAGGATTCATGCAATCACACTACACTTTTCAACAAGCATTTAACATTCACTTTATATGCAAACAAATAATCAATCTTAGCCAATATTTTAACAATAAGTATGAAACGTGATACATTTCCACTTGGTCACTTAATTTCATCTCATTAAACACCATTCATATATTCAACAATTTACTACAATTATTCTAAAATAGCTCAATAATTAGTTACACATTCAATAACATAACAAGATAAGCATAAAAAGTTCCAAAAGAACTTACCAATCAAAATAAGCAAAAAGAGACTAATTTCTTCTTTCTCCTTCAATCTACAAGCTTCCCTTTTCCTTTGCTTGTAGCTCCTCTTTCTATCTCTTCTATTTTTATGACAATAATTATTAGCCAAATCATTAATATCCTTAATATTACCAAAAACCTGACTTTCTCACTCTAATCCATGAACCTAGATGGTGATGGAAATGATAAAAAGAAGGCTCAAATGTGATTTTTAGATGTTGATTTTGCAAGAAAATATTGTTGTATTAGAATATAGAAATGAAAAGGAGATGGGGAAAAGAAGAAAATGGAGGGCTTCACTTTCTTCTCAATGCCTGAAGATATATTGAGAAAGTGGGGGTTTTCCTCTTTTTATTCATTTAAATAATATAATCACTTGTTAACAAGTCAAGATTGTAGCATATGTGGCCATAGTTTATTTTTATGTTAACATTTTATTTTAATATTTAAAAAGTAATTTCATCACCACACACATCTATAAACACTAATATTTAACCAAAATTACACCTTAATTGACTAAAAGACCCTTGATGGAAAAATTATCGTTTTGCCCTTCAACTCTCATTTTCACTTGATTAAGCTCGAAACTTAAAAAATGGCACAAAATAGTTCCTAACAACTTCCCAGTATTCCAAAAAACTACTAGATCCATTAGAATTGAATTCATTATGGAATTTACGAATAAAGTCATCGGTAAGAATCTTGTACGATATGCTAAAAAATTTTAGGGCATTATAGTGACCCTCAAGACCACTTAGCTCAATATAACAACAACATGAAAATACTAGGGATTTTTTATGCCTTGAAAGGTTGAGCCTTCTTAATTATCCAATGGGTACTTATCCTTGCCAAAGGGTTTCATCCTCTCCTTTTGTGAGTTGGCAAATCTATTCATAATTAGGTTCCTTGTTTATAAGAAAACTTCAACAAAGGCCAACAGATGTAATCTCTATCAACTAGAAAAATGGTGAGCCATTGAGGGAATTTGTGGGCAGTTTCAGTGCAACAATGATGAGAACCACATGTTCGAAAGATGAATGATCTGTTTAAGCATTTATTGTAGGTGTAAGTCATGAACATCTTAAATTTGCCTTAATAAATGACCAACTAGGTAGACTATCTTCCCTTTATGAAAAAGCTCATTAATACATAGAAACAAAAAGGCTATAGAGATCCATGTGCAATCATTTAAGTCTTCTCCCAAATCTCCTCAACATAAATTTAGTATCTCGCGTAGAAGGCATTTCCATCCATGAATATTATAGCAAAAACCTCAATTTTAATACACACTTGGGGGGATAATCTTTACTTGCCTCACTCCATACCCATATTCGGCGACCGGTCGGGTAAGGGTGTTAAAACATATCTTAACCCCTTCTCCATAAAAACACCAGAGATGTTCGCAAGTTAAAAGAATGGAAGGCTCATTGTAAATAATTGGTTGGAGAAGGAATGTGTATTTAGGGAGTGTTATGTCTGTTGATGCTTTGGTTAAGAAACCCCATTTGAAATAGAGGTGGCAAGTCAATTTTAATGAAAAAGATGAAGAGAATGTTCTTAAAATAAATGGAAATGACCTCCTAGTAGCCACAACAATGATTTTGGGTTTTTAGGTGCAAAGAATATTAGTTGAAATAAGAAGCATAGAGGAAGTATTGCACTAGGAAGTGTTCAAGTAGATGGGCTTTAAACAGTCAATGTTAAGGATGACGAGCCCCACCCATGGCATTACCAATTAACCTATATAGTTAAACTGCTCCATTCTAATGCCAATTACAACTTGTGACAAGCAACACACAACTAAAGAAATGGTGAAATTTCTAGCAGAAAATAATTCATATGTGTATAACTTTATTTTTGATAGGATTATTATATACTATTACGAAAGCAACTTAATAACTGCTTGTTAATGAACTTGTTATAAGTGTGTTAACCTTATTGAATATCATTAATCTCTTTCGGTTAAACCCGTTCACCTAATATGACCCTATTTTGTCTTATGGTAACTATTACATCTTCATAAAAAAGTCAATTACTAATAAATAATAATTTATATTTGTCCTAGAAAAATGACCCATTTCCATCTATCAATTAATGGAAATGAGACAACATTATTTTCCCTTTATTTGGGCTATGAATTCCACTATTGCAATGAAGCTATGTCATACAAAAGTCATATGTCTAACATACCATCTTTCGACTCTTTATTTATTTGAACTCAATCTTTCAATACTTCAAAGTATATGAGTCTCACGCATAATTGTTCACTTACTTAGGATGGTGTTAGTCACACTATGAACATCACAAGTGAATTAATCCAGAAACGAATCTAAGATTAATTCAAATTGGGTCTTGTCCGATGTATTTTCAATCCAAGCAATCATATCTATGTCTTTATCTTCTAGGAGTAAACCATTACGATCCATAAGACAAAATATATTCCTATTTGGACTTAATAGATGATATAATATCCTTTAATCGATTTGCTCATTTTCGATTCATCAGATTATGCACTATTTAGATTACCTACTAATACAAGTTGACTTCTCGTAGTATGATCCAACCACGTAATGCAACTTAGTATTAGCTAAACATTAGGTAATCAATGAGCTAATATTTGCTTACATTTTTTTTTGTATGCAAAAGATATTGTGGAAAAATACAAACAATATTTAATGTTAATAATGAAATTTTAATTAAATCAATCTGTTCAAAAAATTATAAGTAGAAATGACGAATAAACTATATTTAAGGCATTATATCCTAACAGTGGTGGTTTTAAGTTTATCTCATCAAACTAATAACCTTATCATACAAAATGATTCCCGACATATACATGAGACATCCTCGAAGGAATTGTCAATGACACTAACTAATAGAGATGAGATTGATGCTAGGGAAGAATTGTGATATGACTCATTAATGCTAGTTTGAAAAGATAAGATAGGGAAAGATTCTGATATGAAAAGACAAGGGTCTTGCTAGCATCAAACTTTGGAGAAAAAATCACAAGACTTTGAAATGCCAAAGTTAAAGAAAAATAATTTGGGGCTTAAAAAAGCTAAAAGTTCAACTTTTAAGCCAAGATATGAAAAGGAAAAATTTATTGAGAAGAGTGACATGTTGAAACATGAAAGCTATATTAGTGTCCACTTAGTAGAGTCCCCCGTGTTAATAAAGACAATGGACAAATAAGTCTTTCCAATCTTGCTACCTTTTATATAGTAATAAACCACTGTATGGATTTGCATATACAAATAAGATTTTCAGAAGAAAGGAACCTAAAGCTTTTTATTTTGAAGAGAGTTAAACTGATGCTATTTAGGTCATTTCGAATTTTTAACCTCTTCACCCACCAATTTACACTTGTTTTCTCTCCCATTTAACCCCTATTTTGAATTTAAATCTATAGTCTCTACAAAACCAAACTCTACCTAACCTCTTAGAGAAATAATAGCATCGGGGAGGCATGCTCAAGAAGGAGTTTGACTCTAGGCGAAAAGGAGAGGATAACACTACGCAACATAATTACTAAGAAAAGCCCCAACACCATCTCCCCCAAAGAGAACTCTATAAAGTCAACTAGTTGTACATGGATGAAGATGCTAATCTCGCAACATCAATTGAATAGGACTTTTCAAAGTCTATGAGAAAGTTGCTATCGATCTCTCTAAGAAAAAGGCTATTCAAATCAGGTAAAAAGACTTAACAACAACCATGGCATAATGGAGGTCAATCAACAATGCTTTTGCTATCTAAACCTATGTCAACATTTCCAGGTCCACACTCCTCACCATTAAGGGGCTTAGATTTTTGGAGGATTAATTATGTAGACAAGTTGAAGTGGGTACAAGAAATTCTATCGTGGAAAGGTTTCGACTATGCCTTAGCTTACCAATGTTTTAGAGGATACATGAATTACTCCACAAGTTTGTGATGATGCCAGTAAATGAAATCAATATTACTTTAGATGTAGATCAATTCAAAAAATCCTTGAGTTTACCCCTTATCAGAAACCTATAATAGTTATCATACGAAATTGTAAGGGTGCTTAACACTCAGACTTTGTTCAAATAGTTTGAGTTATGGCCAGACAATAAAATCTACAAATCATTACGATTGCAAAAACTAAGGTATAGGTGAGTTATATACCCGATATAGTGGATAGAATTTTATTTGTCTATTGGGTTGGCACTAACATGATCGGCTAGAAAAGAGGTATTTGGCTATTATTGAATTCCTTCGCAGTAATATTTAACTGTACATGTGACAGTTAAGAGGAGACTCATGCCATGGTCAAGGCACACCCTTCAAATTAACTTGGTTGCTATCAATTATTTATTCAAGCCCTAGGTTTAAAGAATGTAGCCATTTATGGAAAAACTCGAAAGCTATTGCAAATAAACATAATCTACCACGACTCATCACCAAAGACTTCAATGACGTATTATCTTATGTTGATAAATGAGTATGTCATCCCTCATCACAAACATAACTTTGAGAATCCCACAGTTTTCTAAATCATTTAATTATTCGACTTAGGGTTCAAAGGTCTGGGGTTCACCTAGTCGAATATTTGTGATCGTACTTTTCTTATCTAAGAAAGAATTAATCATGAGATCAAATCATTGCGCAATTAAAATTTCCCTAGACAACCCCCAATGGCATAATAGGAATAGTCCATTTTGATTCGAACAGATATGGATGGATTGTCCAACTTTTTCTAGTATCATTGAATAGTATTGAGTTAATAGTGAATGGTCTCTCAAATAGATGTTGATGAATTCACAAGTTATGTTCGAGATTGGAACATTCCATTCTTTGAAATGTTTTTAAGAAAAATAAGAAATTGCTTATAAGAATTGTCGAGGTTGAGAAAACTTTTGCAAGTGATATAAATGATTTCCTTATATGGTTGCAACAGTCCCTCTCATCTAAATACCAAGAAATCTTAAACATAAGATGAAATTGTTTAGACTCTAAAATTAAGAGTCAAATAGACTTTTGAAGTGGAAGAAACACAAGATTCTTTAGGATTAGGAGGATTTGCAACAAAATCTAGGGTCTTAAGGACTACGTGAACAATTGGGTCAAAGAAAAATGAGCTATTGAAGAATTTGTACAATTTTACATTATTGATCTTTTCATGACCTCCATGACAATGAGTACATGATAACACCCATTCTCAAAGTTAAGATGGCCCGCCCTATCGGATTTGGAAAGTTTGACCTTGGTGCCCTAATATTAGAGATTGAAATTGCTAAAGTAGTTTAGGTACTAAAGCCCAAGAAAGCCCTAGGCGCAAATGGTATTCAACCAACTTTGATTCTTAAGTCGGAAAAGGCTACCACATTGCAACAATTTCACCATATAAGCTTGTGTAACATGGCCAATAAAATCATTACTAAATTAATGGAAATGTGAATCATGCCATTGCTGCAAAACTTAAATCACCATATAAGATTTGTTCACCCACTTAAAAACTTAAAGAAACAAAAAAGGGCAATGGTCATCAAATTGGATTTGGATAAAGTGTACGATAAATTGGCATGGAGATTCATACTAAAGTTCTACTTATCTTCAAATTTCCCAAAGAATAGATTGATCTAATAATCAAATATGTAACCAAAATCTTCATAATAGTCCTTTTGAATGGCTTAAAACTTAATAAATTCTTATCATCATACGACATCAAATAAGGGGACCCACTTTCCACATACTTTTTCATCAAATGCACGAAGTTAATAAATTACCAAATTCTGTGGAGGAAAAAAAGCTAATAGTTTATTTGATCTTTTAGGGGAGGACTTGTATTGTCTTATCTTTTTTTTTCATAGATGATGTCATCTTATTCATGAAAGTGGATAGAAAGACTACATCAAGCATTAAAACAATCCTCGAATGTTTCATGGAAAAATCGAGGCAATGAATTAATTACCCAAAATCTAAAATTTTATTTTCATCGATAATTTAGAATAGTCATAAATTTTAGGTCTTGGAGACCCTAGGTATGTGGGAAAAAATTACATCAGTAGATACATTAACTTTTTAATTCATTTTGTAAAGAACACCTAGAAGAACTACGAATTCATCATTGCTAGAACTTGTAGTAAACTAAATTCGTGGTAAGCCAACCTCGTCTTTCTAGCTGGGAGACTTGTTTTAATTCGAGCCACAATAGTGGCCATGGTGAATTTCTATATACATTATCTTCTAGTTTCGACAAGCACTTAGGTGGAATTGGATAGAATCAATAGGAATTTCCTTTAGGGAAGTACCCAAGAAGCTAAAGATATTTACGGAGTCCGTAACGAAGAAATAGAAATATTTACAGAGTTATTATAAAATATATTAAAATCCAATTAAGTAATATAGCCGAGAAAAAAGTTAATTAAGGTTCAAGGATTAAATCATAAATGTCCAATCTCTATAGAGTTTTAATTAGAAAAAGGCTTGGGGACCTAGATAACAATTATCTAAGGGACTAAAATGGCTAATAAACCAATTTTAATTAGATGTTAGCAGATGATGATGGTGGATACCATTAAGATTGATTAATGGATTATTAGTGTAATTAAATTATGATTAACTAATTAATTAAAGTTTAATTATAATTAACTTAAGTATATAAACTAAATTTAGTAAAAAAAAGTCATCATTTTTCCAAAGTTCCACCGCCCACCATGGTTGTGAAGAAAGAAAAGCTTTAAAACCCTTAGGCATTCAATAATTGATTCAAGTAAGTCCCTAAGCCATTTTTCTTTGATTTTTATAGATTTATGATCATGAGAGCTTGATTTAGCTAGTACATGTATCAATCTTTCCAATTGTTGATATTTTAGTACGTTACCATTGTTGAGAAATTGGAGAATTAGGCTTGAAATTGATAGAAATTAAGCTAAGATTATAAACATGACTAAATTGTAAAGCTTAATAAGCTTAGTTGTTAACTTTGTTACATTAGGGACCAAATTAAATAAAATGAAAACCTGTCATGAAATTATGCTAGGAGTAGAACGTATAAAGTTCTTAATAACTAAACGTGAAATCAAATTTTAATTCGAAGTCATATATCGAAAGTTATGCTTGTATTGAGTTTAGGGACTAAATTGATTAAAATGGAAAATATGCTAAACTTTATGTTTGAATGTGAATTGGATAGGAATTTATATTTTTTTATCTGTTGCATGATTGTATGTAGCTAAAACAACATTAAGCCAGCAAGAGGGAAAAGAAAAGTGAGGGTCGTCGACGAGTAACACGAGATCCCGGTTTGTACTTTTATAGTTCGAGTTCATTCCATTTATATGCATACATATACATGTTTATTATATATCAACTACTAAGGTAAGACTATTACTTTTTTTAATTGAATTGTGTGATGATATTGAATATCGAGATTGTGAATTGGACTAAGTATAGTAGAATAAGTATGAGAAGAACTGCTAATTGACATGTGATATGTGATATGAATTGTTGATGGTAACGGTATAGAACTATGATATTGATTTATTTGTATATGATGACTTTGAATTGTTGAGTATTAATTGGATTGAATGTAATATATACGAGATTGATATAAATCATGAGATGTGGATGTGATGTATAGCGATTCAATGGTTACCCTACTAATGGTTATGTGTAGAATCAAATTAGTTGACATGCCTTAGGATGAAAACCATCATTGTTAGGCCATCCGTGATGATAGAATATGCAAATAGTGGAAACCATCGTTGCTAGGCCACCAAGGATGGTAAAACGTGAAAATAGTGAAAACCCATCATTTTCGAGCCATCAGGATGGTAGGAAATGAAAATACTGGAAACCATTGTTTCTGGGCCACCTGGGATGATAAAACATTCAAACTCTAAAAGTAATTGTGGCTGGGCAACCCGAGATGACTAGGGTAAAATAAAGGCTATGGAATGTTGATGAAATTAGTATATTATGTATTTATACATACGAAATGTGCATATGATTCATAGAAATAAGGTCGTGAATAATATTTGGCATTCGATACATGAATGGTAATCCAAATGGTTGTAGTTTGATCATATGTTGATTGCATCTTTACTATGTTATTACTTTTGTATTATTGACTTAAATAATGAAAATACCATTGAGCTTTATCACTCAACGTATGGTTTGTTTATTTTGTGCACATGTATAGGTAATTCTTGAAGTCCCAAAAGGTGAATTCAACATCCAAACAACAGCTCTTGACTCAGCAAATTTTGTATAGTTCTTTTCATTTTGATAAATTGCATGTACCTAAGGTTGAATCAGTTATTAGGTTATAAATGGTCAAATGGTCTAAATGAGTATATGAAATGTAATAGTTTTTGAATGGCTAAGGTTTATATGTGTGATGCCCCAAACTCGACTAGGATGGTCCGAACCAAACTGATAATGTCACATTAGCCACCAAAGTGACTCTCCATTTAAACCATCACAAAACACACCAACCGACCAAAAACACCACACAATTAATCATGGAATATTTAATAAAAACCTAATATCATGCTTCCGTTGCACTACTCTGATCAACAATCAACAACAAGACTAATTCACAATTTAATATTTAACAAACAGTTACCTCAAAAACTTTAGTTAAACATACATACATGCAGTAAGGTATTTAAAAAAAAAGCTATATTTGTAGAGACTTGGAAAACCATTTAGTTTTAAAACATATAATTAGATTTAAAACGTAATATATAGTAGTAATATGTTGGAAAAAAATCCAGTTCACAAAGTTTAACATTAGTATTGTAAGATTAATTGTATAAGTCTTATTTTGGAAATTTTATTAAAGCATCTCACACAACTTCATAACATTATTAATTAATTAGTTAGCAGACATTTAACAATTTACATGACCTGACCAAATTCTGTGTTACATCTTATGCATACCAAGCACATGTTTGTATCCAAATCACACATAAAATATCTAAGACTTACCTCGATGACCAGCGACTCTTCAATCTGCACTTACAAGTTAGTCGAATAGTTATCCAATCCAATTATCAAACAATCATAATCCATCATTCAATCGTCTATCTAGCGCAATGATAAAAGTTTAAACCAAACAATTAAATAGTTCATAGTGTCCAATTACAACCCAAAAATTATAAGTCTAATACTAAATCCCATAACTTGGTCCTACATTGCCTTCCTTGCTGGGTTTGGGAACACAATGACATACCTAGGTATAGCCTCGATTTGGATCACTTGGATGACTCACTCCCACACCTCTTCACAAGATAAGTCACTGCAATATTATAAAAGAGTGGGTGAGC
Source organism: Gossypium schwendimanii (assembly GCA_013677275.1). Classification (NCBI taxonomy): domain Eukaryota; kingdom Viridiplantae; phylum Streptophyta; class Magnoliopsida; order Malvales; family Malvaceae; genus Gossypium; species Gossypium schwendimanii. The sequence goes on from CM025245.1 coordinate 26,682,037, forward strand.
TTATGGAAGCTCAGTGAGTGCTCAAACATACTACAAATAAACACATTAGTTAGGTTAAAAGGTGAAAAACAATAACGGTTCACATATTATTGCAGTCTACACAAAATAGTAACTCACACGACACAACAATTCTCATAAAATAAGTAGTGCATATATAATAAGTAATTTGCATAAAATGGGCAGATCATATAAATTATCAATTTGCACCAAACATCTATTCATATGAAATAACAGTTTTTACCAATGACAGGTGATTCCAACTAGCAGTTCATGCAAAATACCAATTCATACTCCACCAGAACTCATATATTTCAAATAATGATAAATTGGAATTTTTGTGATTATGAAACTTATAGAGGACTCTATCACCACCTATAAGTGGACTCTATCACCACAGATTGGATAAACGGATCTTCAAAACAAACCACATGACTCATAAAGTCGTATACTATCTCTTTGTAAGTGTAACACGTATGCTCACGCTCTCCAAACACACCACGCTATCTTAGGTGAATGGAGCTATGCTCGACATTCCCTTCTCTCCCCAACGCATCTCCAGGCCATAATGCCCATCACAATAAAAAATGTGAGTACTCACAATCTTATGGCATGCCAACTATATCCAATGGTACCATAAGGTCACAATGCCAAAATATCTCTTTAACGCATTCACAATACTCAGTATAATAGGGCTCGCAATTAAACAAAGCTCGCACATTATAACACAGTTCGCAATTCACAATTCGTAATAGAGCATGGTTCGCAAATAATATCACTTTCATGCAACATATATTGCACACATAACACAATTCACATATCATTTATGGCATAGCTCACATAAATCATTGCTCGCATATTTTATTTAGCATAAGGCACGCAATACCTTAGCTTACATATAATACAACTCAAAATCTCACAATATACAATTTGGAAATTAATACAGTTCGTTATATTAATACAAATCACCAAATTAACACAATTCGCCATAATAATATAATTCACCAAGTTAACATGGTTCACAATATAACATAGTACACAAATATAATTGGCTCAAACTACAGTTGAGCGCGCACTTAGCATTTCACCAAGTTAACATGGTTCACAATATAACATAGTACACAAATATAATTGGCTCAAACTACAGTTGAGCGCGCACTTAGCATTTCACGATAATATAATTTTGCTCTAATGAAAGCTCGCATCTAAAAACTCATAATTCACTTACAGGTTTGTGCATGCATAAATGTGCATTATCAATAAAATTCATATGTTATAAAATCCATATTATAATATTTATTTGTATATCTGTTTGCAAACATTACATAACAATATACGAATATATATTACATATATATACATACCTATTTAGTGGTCTTTGTCTCGTTAAATTTTAACATACATTAAAAATCCCATATACATTTATATATACTAGATAATACAAAACCTATAAACGCATATATATTATATATAATAAAACCCATGCATATAATATATAGACAACCCCACACGCTTATATATATGTATGTTACCAAAACCCATTAATATATATACCATATATATAATTAAGCCCATGTATATATATTATAAGTTCATGCATTTTTTTACCATTAAAATCGCATAGTGTATATAGTCAATGATTCAACCAAAATTGTAAGGATTTGCGCAAGGAAGAAGTCAAGGTTAGCATATCATAAGTAAGGGTTCACATATGTTACCTTAGCCTGTGTACTGGAGTTTAAATGTAGTATATCAAACCACTCACCTTAGAAACCATTGTTTCAACTACCATGCTCAAGTAAGCTTCTATTTGCCTTTGTCCATGGTTGTAGAGGCTCCCAAAAGGATTGACACTTTTCATACACATTAAACACATTACAAAGGCATTACTAACATCAACAAACACCATTAAATCATTCAAAAATCATAGATCAAAGCCTATTAACCTCTATATCGAAAACATAACTAGTTTTGCCAAAATATGTGTTTAACCACTCAAATCTCACTTATAAGCTTATATTTCAACTTCATACATCCTAAATATCATCTAATTACAAATCTAAACCATCAATTTTATCCAATTTAACCGATTTAATTTTTCTAGAAAAATCAAGCTTATGTGATCTTTTAAAAAGAGGAAAATATTCAATTTGCTTAAATTCATTCATGATTTGTTAAATTAAGATCAAATACCTTTTAATTAGATCAAAATGAGTTACAAATCACTTTAAAACCAAAGCTTAGCCAAGAAATATTAGATCTACCATTTTCAAGTAAAAAATAAAATTAAAATCAAGTGATATATTATCTTGATTAAATCATTTAAATCTCGAATTGAAATAATAGCTCACTTAGTTTAATCGTAAAAACCTAGAATCTCACCTCAATTTTGTAAAATCGACGAGCTATGGAGCTAATTCAAGCTAAAACGTGTGAAGATCTCTTGAGGATTTTAAGGTTCAAAATATGAGTTTTCTTCAAAATTCAAAAGAGATTTTGTGTTTAGAGAGCTTAGGAATAAAAAATGATGAACTAATTTCGGGAGAAAAGCTTTGATTTGGTGTTTGGTAAATTTTTGAAGAAGATGAAGAATGAGAGGGACGGAGATGTGGGGGTTGTTAAATAGGAAACCCATTTTTAAAAATTGGGCCATTGCCCATTTAACCACCTCTAGTTTCTTCCCTTTTTTCAAATTGGTCCTTACTTTTCAATTAAAACTAATGTCAAAAATTATTTTCAAATCAAACCTCGTTTTTATAAATCATTTTTCTTCAAATTAATTCTCGGACACCTAATTTTAATTTCTTAAACTAAATTATTAATTCTAATTATTCTAATATTTTATTTTATTAATTCCTAATTATTTAATTATATAATCAAATTACGGTTTCTGATGCACTAACCCCCGATTTACTTATCCGATTCTCCTAACTCAATTTTAAGGATGTTAAAATATGGTTTGAAATGTGTAATTGAACATATGTATATGGCATTATTAATATTTTGAGTCCTAAGATGATTTATATTTGGTTAAATGGTAGATTGAAATGAAAAGGAATTCGAATTATAATAATCTTCCTAAGAAATCGCGACATCACCCTTTGGATGTTGTGATGCTAGTCCTCATTGTTGCAACGTCAACTTGAAGAAGTTTTAGAAACCTTGCAATTTAGTTCTCAAGCTTTGAGGCTTGCTTATTATCTTCAAGGTCACGACACCGAACCATGAGAGTCGCGACTCCAACGTAACAAGCTTTAAAAATTTACAATTTGATCCTTGTTTGACCCCAAGATAGCGATGAGCTTTCATAAGCTCGTATATGACTTAGAAATGATTGTGTATCATGTTATGTACGCATAATATCCATATCAAAATGTTTACTGATTCAAATTGTGTAATTGATTATAGTTTCTTCGCCAACGAATGTGACATCCTATAGCTTAAATCTGACAATCGGGTCGAGTATGGAGTGTTATAGGAACATAGTAACGCAACCTAAAGCCAACGGAGGATTGGGAATTTGAGTCTATAAATTTAGAAATCAATCCCAAATCATGAAGTAGTCTTAGAGGCTTATACATGAATGAGTCTATGGATTAAAGTTCTCATTGGCAAGTACTTTAAAAAGGTGTATGAAGGATTTTAGAGGCTGAAATGTCTCCCCCACTTGGTCGAATCTTTGCAAGAGAAGCCCCCTTTCAAGAAGAGTGTGAAGTGGGTGGTGTAGAATGACTAATTTATTAATTTTTGGACTAATGATTGGAGTGGATTGGGATCCCCACACTCACTTGTCATAGGACTTATTAATTAATAGGAAATGCAGTATGAATGATCAAGCTACGTATTCTTACAAATACCAATTGAGCTCCATAAAGCTCTTATCAACACTTCTTTATCTATCAATCAAAAGATCAATGACATATTGTACTAAAAGCACAAGAAGCCAGGAAGATCCACTTTGGTCAGTACTTACAACATTGTTACCTCCAACCAAGGGTTTATTCCCTATAATTAGGATAATACTTGATAGCATATTTGGAAAGAAAGAATTCCTTCAAAACTCAATTTTTTCATGTGGAAGTGTGATTCAAATTTACCGTATAGGGAACTTCCTTAACTTGAGGGTCTCAACTTCCAAGATATGTGCCCCTTCTACCATAAGTATCCAACTAACATTCATTATTTATTGTGTAATTGGCAAGTGGTCAGGGAATGGTGGATACATTATCATAACCACAATAATCAACCGTCATCTCTAGATGGGGCATAAGAGTCTTAGATTCTCACCATTTTGAGTAACAAAATCTAGTGCCAATCACCAAACTTATCATGGTACCTTGTGTTTACCTTCATGATATGGGAGATCTGGCTACTCCAAAATTCCATTGTGTTTGGAAGTATGTCTTGATAATGTTCAATAAGAGAGAAACCCATAATGGGCACTGATGAATTCTTTGCTCTTTTGGTAACTAGCAAAGTAAGATACCTCTTACCAACCATCGTTGTGATGTGGACAACCCTAATACGATGATAGGTGGAGGTAAATGCAGATAGATCCTCATTAGGTAACCTCGAGAAAATAGGAGCGGAGGCCATAATAAGGGACCACAGATGTCAATGGGTATCAGGATGTTTTGTCACATTCTCCTCGCAGTAAGCATTGAAACTAAACTATGGGCATTGAGAGATGACCTTTAACTTAACAAAGACTTAGACACAATAACACTGAGATTGAAGTGGATGCCATTGTTGTTATTAATTTGATTATGAATGTTGCAAATAAGGATGGCAAAACCTTAACCGCCTAATAGATTTCAAATCGATCTGCTCTGCCCTACCCTACCCTGATTTATTGCCATCCCTAACTGCAAATTTTAATGTTTTACATTAATATTTACTTTCACCTCTAATTGATGACGACATAATAATCTTAAGTCCTGACTACTATTTGAACTACTAGGCTCAAAACATCTTTAGAGAAGGCAACCAAAATTCTAATACTTTAGGTAATCTAGGGAACAATTTTCAACTTCATGTCTCTTTGGAAAGTTTAAATCCTATGTCTTATTTTTTTTAGTGAATTACAATAACGTGGTAAAACCTGAACAACAACTACGACTAGCGCAACTCGAAACCAGACCACACCTAAGGTAGTAAACACCCTTGACCATCAGACCATTATATAGGGTTCATCCTATGTCTTATTTTAATATTTGTAATGAATCGTTTGAGGCGTTTAAATCTCTTTTGTTGGCCAAGGCTGGTGGGCTAGATGTAATGCGCTCATCTGGTACTTAGGCCTTTTTAAAAAAAATATATATTATTTAATGAATTAGAAAAT
>CM025245.1:26703930-26725799 GCA_013677275.1 Gossypium schwendimanii
CTTTAAAAAATAAAAAATATTTTTCTATTATTTTTAATATTTTATTTTTCATAATTTACAAGATCTATTTTTAAAAAGTAAAAAATTCTAAATTTTTTATATTTCTAAAATTTTCTATAATTTTTTAAACAAATATAACAAAAATTACCATATTTCTCATTGTGGCACAACCCTGACAGGCCACGTGGTAAAGTTAATGGCAAATTAACGATGTCCAAAAGTGAGATTAATTAATTGCTTTAATTCGATTGAAGGCTCAATTGATTGCTTAAGTTCGATTGAAGATTTAGTTAAGTGTTATTTTCTATTTGGAGCTCAATTGATTATTAAATCATTTTCAAGTTCTTTTTCTTAGTTTGGGTATATTGATCATGCTTGAGATTAGGATCTCAACCTATTGAATCTACAGTTTTAAAATATGTACGACGACTGAATAAGTAGAGAGGAAATATATGGCTTTTTACAACCAATTTGGGACGTTGCATGTTGCTTGAACATGAAAATATTAATATTAACTAAAGGTAATTTCTTTTAGACCAGAAAAGGACAAAATGGAAAAAAGAAAAGATTTCAAGAGCTTGAGAAGGGGAAAAAAACAGAAAACCAGAGTCCTGTTTTATTATTTGAATTGGACATCTTTCTACACAAGGTATTTTGTTTAGACTTCTGTGGATTGCTGTTGACATTTTATCCTACTCGATTAGGAGCTTTTGAGAGAATGCCAGATTAGAAGCAAGAGAGATGTTTGATGAATGGTTATGGTCCCCAACCAAAGCAAAAATATTCCATCAATAATATCTTGTAGTTTATTGGTAGTAGTAGTATTATAATTATTTAAAGAGTAATTAATAAATTTTAGTTTTTTGCATTGAAGAATCATAGAAGAGCAAGTTTTACTTTTACATGGCAACCTTTGACTTATTAGTTCCAAAAAGTAAAATTGAAGTGGTAACCGAATACAAGCATCAAAAGGAAACTCACATTTTTCCTGCAGCAATAGCAGCTTGCACAAAATCCTCACACCCGGAAAATCCACCCGATAAAACATCACCCAAGGCACCAATGATGTCGAAAGCCTCTTGCAAATCACTTGCAGAAGTCATGTCATCGAGCCATGAGAGCAACTCTTTGGAGAACCCTATCATTTCCTTCACATTCAACAACCTCTCTTTCATCACCACCTCCCAACCTTCCAACCCTTCTCCTTCAGTTCCGGTTGAAGTTCCTTCAGATTTGCCTTTGGTGGCTGCCAAACTTGACGATTTCTTAACCTTGAATATTTGCTGCAACTGCTCAATCAAGCCTGTATACACCAGCATGGGTCGAACAATTGACAGTAGCTCATCACCACCAGTTTCTGAGGTGGAGGTGGGACTTTTGCTGCTACTTGCTGATTCTATCTTAGCTGTTGACCGGCCATGAGTATGCTGCATGTAGGCATGATATATTCCACGTTGGAAGAAGTCACGTCGATGTTGCAACCATGACTCGTAGGACTCTGAAAGCAGTGAATTTACCATCATGAACTGAACAGTTTCCTCTGTTCCCAAAGGTTGAGTTCCACCGGTTGCAGATTTTGAATCTAATGTTGAAGAGGATATGTATGTTGCTACTGTCTTGGCCATGTTACGTCTCTGAGAGGGGCCTCCCTGTTCCAGAAGGTGACGAGCCATTTGGATCATGAAAGGCAAAAAGCGGGAGTTGCTTTCCCTTCCACCGCCCCTACACTCTGCACTGAATGATGCCCCTGTTGCAAATCGAGCTAGCATCTGCGCAGAAAATATGCAGATATATCAGGCACAAAATCTAAAAACAGAACACACAAGTTAATAACAAGCTTTAGATGGAAGAGCATACCAGAACAATATCATAAGTCAACAGCCGGAGCCGACTTCCATCAGCACGACCAAGAGCATTGAGGTTATCCCAGTATTGGTCGACATACCGGACATACTGTGCTAGTGGAACTGACGGACCTCTCACAGGAAATAAAGAATTGCAAAGTGATTCATTGTTCCTGAGAGTAGCACCCTCCCACTCTTTCTTTGGATTCTTCAGAGCAGCATCTGCTCTTTTAGCCTCTTGATGGCACTGGAAATGAATAATGTTAAAATAACTAACGGTAGTGTAAACACACTCTCCACGTGCACTTCCTGACGTGCCAACACCCAGGTTTACTCGCTTGCTATAAGAATAAACACCCAGCAAGTCAGTGGGTCTCAAACTATAGCCTTCTCGACACACCATGCATGCCAGCCCATCTTCCTCCTCCTCCACATCTTCCAAACCTTCCAGAAGAGGCCGAGCAACAACAATTCGCTCACCACCATCTGAAGCTAGCTCTCGTCGCCATCCAAGTACCTATAAAGTTGCCAAAAGAAAACACAATATAAAGAATCAGTTCAGCTTTTCTAGCCAAGATAAACAAATAAATGAAAAGAAGAGATGAGAGGAGAGGAGAGGAGAGGGAGAAAACTGGCATGTGAATGCCTGTTCAATACCTCTACAAGCTCCATTAATTAACATTCAAAAGTTTCATCATTAGAAGTACATAGGCTTGCAACAACAAGAAAACTTTTCTTGCAGCAGGTATGCAAGCACATATACAAGGAATTTAAACTCTATGAAGGTACCTGAAGCATCTGTTCCCTTTTCCTTAAAGCTCGCTGTCTCATTGCATCTCTAGTTGCATGCCGCAACCTACGCACCTTTTCTCCCAAGAATCCATCTCCTTTGCCTTCCTTATCTGATAGAGTGTCCAGAAAATTTTCTGCCTTTGCCCCAATCTCATTTTCTCCAGACACACCTTCCAAAATATGGAGTAAGGGCAAAATCCCACTTTCATCAATGCACCTCTGAGTGGCAAAGTGCCCCATTGATAAGCCTCTGAGCATTGACAATACAAGTGGGACGGATGGCAGTTTCAAAGCTAATGCCCATTCTGAACTGGATTTAAAGCCAGCCTGCCCTGCAATTGCAAAACTCTCACCCAAATGTCTGACAGCTACACCTGTAATGCCCTTCTCGAGGATAATATCCTTCAATCTCTCCCCACAGGAACTAGTTTTTAGAGATTCTGAAACCAGAACAAAATTTTCAACCGTGAACCTCTGCTTGGCTGCTTGCTTAGCAATGCTTTCATCTTTAGGATTGTCTTGATGCTGTTTCTGCAATCGGTCGAATTCTCCCCAGTCTTGCAAGTATGGGTTAAAATGCTGAATAAGTGCTTCCATAGCAGCAGGTTCACCATAAGTTAAGTAGGGTAAGATTCTTGCGACCATCTCGGTGTTCCTCTGTTGTTTGTTTGATTTCTTTTGCCCTGAAGGATGACACAGCCTCTCCAGGAACATAAGAACTATTTTCTTGGCTTGGTCTCCAGTGCCAGTTTCCTCACTAGTGACAGTGAGAACACTTTGTGAGATACTAATATTGTCACTCTCATTTGCTTCCAATGTAAGACTCTCTACAATCAAAAGAATGCCTTCAGCTGGCTCCATGGCATCCACAGCGAAAGCTCGCCTTGCTGTTTCAAGCAGTAAGCCCAAAGCTCCAAGCCTTAATAAGGCCCTCCTATTCTCTCTAATCTTGCAGCAATGCATGAGGAGATTGAGAACAGCAACCAACTGCTCCTGGTTGGACTTGAAGTCATCTCGCAAATGCTGTACATTCAAAGCATGAATAAATCTTTTTTGTTTTAAAAGCGGTTGTCCCTTTATGAACCTCAAAGTTCTATGCATGTAAATAAAAAGTACCGTGGAGTCATAACCTATAATAATGAAATGAACCCACGCACCTGAATCATGCACAACAAGATTTCCAGCCCATCATACTCACGAACTGCACCAGCTATTGCAAACTCAACCTCAGGATCTTGTGATTCCTCTCTGTCTTCCTCCAATTCTTTTATCATAGGCTCAGTAGCTTCACCATCTAAACCCTGTCCATTGAACACAAAATGTAAATAAAATATAAATCCAAGGCTACTTTTGTACATACTGAGCATACCAAGGTCATTTAGTATCAAATGTCATAAGCTCCACTCCAAATGGATTTTAAAATATAAACAGGGACGATAAGCATGATTTTAAGTTTGACAGAACCAATCCCAATATAAGGATTCCCATATGCAAAAACCATTGCAAGAAAATAGCACAAGTAGTGAAAGGCATTCCTACATAGCTCAACCATGAAAGGAGGAAAGACAAGGCATTGACTAGAAAAAACAGTAACAAACCTGAAGTCGGTATGTCACTATCATGGGAGAGCATTCTCTAGTTGATGTAACAGCACCAGAGGATAACAGTGAAGAATTAGCCATAGAATTAGAAGATTGACTGTTTGACTTCTTCCAGACTTGCTCATAAACCTGGGCAATGCTCAAATCAAGAGAGATTATATTCCCGGCTACTAAGAGTTCCATGCCATAGTCATCTTCAAGAAGACCTAGCAGATCTAATTGATGGCAAATTTTATTTTTAACATCACGCATTAGTGGACCAATCTCAGCACTTGAATAAGGATTCTTAGTCATTGATCCCCTAATAAACTCTTCCTGCGTGTGAGCTTTGTTTAGAACCAACAAATAAACCGCCTCTGGTTTTGATGGGCAGATCAAGTTGCAGAGTTGCTCTAAAATAAACTGCCATAAAATTCATACAATTGAAATTAGTTGCAACGTTATAACTCAATATAAAACAAGAAGTTGCATTATTGTAACTCAAGAAAATCATTACAAAGGAAAAAAAGGATAATTTATTAAGTTACCATACCAAACATGTTCTTCCTTTCTTCTCCTCGCCATGAATCTGCAGACCATGGATACAAGCACGGATGAATTGCCGTTTGTTCTCACTACTCTCAAGCAGCAGACTATCTAAAAGATCTTTTAGAAGTCGGTTGCAATCACTAATCAACTTAGTCTTCTGCACTATCAAACCACGAATTACAATAAGAGCCTCAAGGACTTCAGTCAGCAAATTTTCTTGCATGAATCTGTTGTCAAAACAAAATTAATTAGAACATGAGGGAGCAATTTCATTATTGTGAAAATAACAAGAATTAGTGATACCTCGATCTGATATTAGGAACCTCCAGAAATTTTCCAAGGAGCTCAATAAGCTTATGGAGGATGAATCCTTGCGAAATGTCAATATGCAGGCTCCTCTCAAGTGATTCAATATTCCCCACTTCTTTGGTAATCAACTTGCAAATTGTATCTAGACATCCCCTTACTGTCAAGAAAAGACGAGCATCTTCTGATTCAATCATCTTGAATAGTAACTCAAAATACTCTGCAGCACTTTCGCCAGCAGCAAGAGTTGCTGGTAACAAACCCATCAATAGGCTCAGCAGCCGAAATCGTCTCGATGAACTTTGAGCACAAAGTAAACTAATTAGCATACACATCTCAGACCTAATGGACTGGGAGCACGCACTCAGAACAAGTTCCGTGACCCATGATCCTAGCTCAAACATTGACAAGTCACCTTTGCTTGCTTTACAAGCAGAGCGCTTCCACCTTAGTCCATATTTGAGGGCCAGGAAGTCAGTTCTATGTGGGCGTGACCTCTGGCTCACACCTTTGACAGATTGAGACACTTTATATTGCCTTCGGACAAAATCAAGATAAGAAGCCCCCTTCTCCCACTCGGAATAACTTAACAATTGAATATCTTGGGTCTTATGAGAAGCAACCCAATTTTTTTCAATAGGTTCTGGCATTAGTTTACTTGAGCTGATACCACCACCATGAGATCCAAACATAGTCGAGTTATTTTCATCCTTCTGCTGTATAACTGAAGTAGATTTAACAACACCTTGCTCCTTTTCTGCAGTATCAGGTTTTGGAGGAGTACAAGCCAAAGATATAATCCTCAAACAAGGGAGAATTATATGCTCCGATATGGCGGGATGCTTTGCACCCAATTTTATGGAAGAAAATAACAGATGGAAAACAACACGCAATCTTGATTCCCAGAATTCATCAGCCAGGGAACACACTTCTGAAAGCAATAACAATTCCTCACGAGAGGCAACAGCAATGTCCATGGAACGATGATGTTCAAGACAATACATGACTTTCTTCTGTATCAAACTGTTCAACTCAGATACGGCATTAATATCACCTTCAGAGAAAGCACAAAGGGCTGCCCTAGCTTGGAAGCGAGCAGTTTTAGGACCTTGGTGGATATTATTTTCGAACAATTCAGACAAGATGCCAGATGCAACAAGTTGCTTCTTAGAATTTTGATGTTTTGATAACACCTGTAGGATCTCAAGACACTGTGTAACAAATGTCATTGCACAACCATAGCAGTTATTTGGGGATCTGGAAATCACAAACCTTGATGCAGCCCCTGAATTATCTGAATGCTTCTGGTGTAAGTAATTCATTAAAACCCGCCGAAGACCCTGCAGTGTCTGTACACTTTTACTGACAGAATCGAAAGCAGCTTTGCACTTCTCACCATAGAGAACACCTAGAAGAGCAATTTTGCGGTTTATCTTACATGAAGGACCAGGCAAGGAAACCATCATTTGCTGGACAGAGTCTTTCTGTTGAGAATCCATCTCATTTTCACCAACGCTTGAGACAATCTTCAGAAGGGGTTTCTTGAAGCCCAGAAGTTGTTGATATCTCCTATGAGCATTTTCAGATTCAGCTTCTATAGCTGCCAGCCCTTTCTTCATGTCTTCATCATTCTCCATGTTGTCAAATGTAAAACTTGGTTTTGCCATGAAGTTAAACTCAAACCGACCATACTTGCTGTATCCACACTCATTGCATAAAAAAGAATCCAGATTATCATAATTGATATTACGGCACTGCCTGCATTGATATGCATTTTCATGGCAGTTACTGCAAGTCCCATGCTTATCAGTCACGGGTCGACTGCAACGAGGACACTGCAATGGTTCAAGGGATAAGGCTTGAAGATTTTCATAGAAAGAATCAAGCTCAATCATGAAGTTACAAGCAGTGATTGGAATGGGGAACTCCACTTTGAGCTCGCTCTGGTTGAAAGCAAGATGACAACTCTTTGCACGCTTCCATAATGACCAATTATTTTTCAACTCTGATAAGTCAGCCACAGGTCGATTGTTGTAATACAGGTTCAGGACTTTAACTGACTTGGATTTACGGGCATCATGAACGTTCATAGTCACAGTCTGGATTGTATAACTTCCAGTACATTTCACAATGATGCGGTTGTCAGTAAACTTAGTCTCAGATTTCAAACTTTCTAACTTCATTCTGCTGTAAGGGACCTCAGGAGAGCTGCAGGCAACACATGGCTCACTCTCAAGATAGTAACCATCAAATTCTACCAGACCACTCAAGGTGTTGTATATGCGAGAATTTGGATGATTAGCTATGAGTTCATTTTGTGAATGAAGTGTCTCAAATATACTCCTGATAACATCAGGGGTCAAGCAGTGGTCCACAATTTCAGTCTGTTGTTTTGAACTTTTATCAGGGAATTCACCCAGTAACCAAGTGACAAGTTCAGTATACTCCACAATATTCTGACCATACATTGGCAAGCATTTAATCTTTTGCAGGAGAGCTGTCAACACAGTTTCCTTGAATGAATGTTTCCCGTGATGCCACACGCCATAAAGAACGCACTTAGCCTCAGCACGTACAGAGCTCGAGTTCCATTCCAGTAAAAAGCAATCAATAAATTGCCTCAAGACATCACCTCCCTTATCAGTAAAGATTTCAACTACCATTTCCATATCCACAAAAGACTTCTCTAAACCAGTGTCAACTCCATCATCACCCTTCTTCTTCTTCTTTGAATCCAAAGATTGTGTGCCTGATTTGTTTGAAGTGGTACCTGAATCCCCAGATTCCGCTTTTTGCGATGAGTGAATCATATCCTTCCCTAAATAGAATGCCAAATTTAATAATTTAAGAGTCTGAATGACAGACTCCTCACCAAAATAGAAAATCCCATTCATTAGGGAAGGCAAAACATCACTATGTCTCAAGCAATACTTCTGCCAGTTCCGAGGCCGGGCAGCAGCCACTTCAGCAATGGTGGATAGGCACTTAATTATCTTAACACTTCTTTCATACGGAACAGGATTTTGAAATCCACCAGATTTGTTTATATGTTTGAATAGTTTCTTCACTTCAGTAGAGAATTGCCAAGAGTCCCGAACGCTGTAATAGTGAGTTTTGCTTCCACACAGATGCAGGAAAAGCCTCCTTGCATATCTTCTCACAAATGTTGTATGAGGATTATTTATATAACTGCAGAGGACTTCCTGATATCCATCAAGCTTCAAATCCTTACCAGAGGATGTCTTAGGAACCTTTTCTTTCTCCCCATTCTTGTCATGTTTTTCTGGTCTTACCAAAGTGTATACCAGTCGAAATGCATTCTCTAGCAATAGCCTGTGGTAGTCCATAAAAGTATCTGCCCGATGAGCTTTGGCATATGAATCTGAAAAGAAGGGGGAAAAATTACCAGCAGGTAGATCTCTTCGGATTGTCAATAAAGCCCCACATCCAGAAGCAACATTTGAACCATGAGCATTTTCAAGACCAGCTGCTGGTGACTTGAAAACATGCACTAGCTGCAGCAGAATATCCATTATATAATTAACAAAAGCTTGGTTCCTAAGAGAATTGCAAGCTCGAAGAAGTTGGGATGCAAAGTCATTTTTGTCATGATCCACCAAGGAAGACGGAGAGGCAACTGAACTGGAGACTTGAGAACCACTTTTATCAGGAGTGTCTGTATTCCCAGTTCCTTTTGAAGCAGTGCCATCACTACCAGGCTGGTGCCAGTTTCGGAGCATCAATGTGAAGAACATGAAGACTAGGATTGCCACTTCTCCAAAAGAAGAACGTGTTCTGGCTACAAAAGGCTTGTTGAGGTTAATTTCATCCAAAAACCATTTAATTAATTTCTCCAAATCTAAGGTTTCGGACTTTGAACTGTCAATGAAAGGCCCACCAACAGCAGATGATAATCTGTAGAAAAGTTGCATAACAGGAATAGCTCGAATACCAGAAGTGGTCTCCATCCACCCTTTCAGCTGCTCAAGAAGCTCAGACAGAAGCAAGGAATTTACAGCTCGTTTTGAAGCAGAAATGGAGACAGGGTCAGCCATTGAAGAAGAGAACTCCATGGATTCACTTGGTTCCAAGACATGAATCGAAGGTGCAGAAGTCTGCATACCAACATCCGCTACATTTGTCACCAAGTTTGAATCACTCAAATCATCTGTAGAGAAGCGAATTTCACTGCCATCTCCTCCAAGAGATTCCACTTCAATTGGAATTGCAGTCATAGGATGATCTCTAGAATGAGGTGCAGGAAGCCGATCAGCATCTAGAACTTCATAGCATGCCTCGCATAAGTCAAAATCAGGACAAACAGTGCAATGCCATCTCCGCCTTAGTATGGGAACAGTAGAACAACCATCACAACAGTATTGAACAGATGAGGTTATAGAATCTTCTTCGATCATGACTTGTGTATTTCCACCAGATGTATCAGCAGGCATAGAGGACGTTACCACACTTTCTACCACATCATCAGTTCCTAACATAGTTTGTTTTGGAAATGGAACCTGGAGCAATCTTGATGATATGGCCAAACTGAAAAAGAAGCAAAAGTGAGTACCATTAAAGCTAAAATAGACAGATATGCAGAAGCAATTAGTAATAAGACATTCCAAACATTGAAAAGGTCTTAACATATTCCATTTATCTGAGCAATACCTGCTTGAAGTTTGAACTGCCTCGTTTGGGAAGAAGAGAAGTTTTTTAAATAATACAACTGCAGGCGCCACAGAGCGCCTACCTGTGTCCTTCCCATGCAAAGCCAAACATTCAGCATAGCTGTAAATGAGCTCCACAGCAGATATCACAATATTGTTCATGGTTTGTGTGTCAGGAAGTTCTAAATCTAAAATTCCCCACAGAACTTGCATAAGCCCATCCACCACTTCAGAACCTACATCAACAAAAACAGTTTAAAAAAAAAATAAAACAACTCTCCTTACCCTAACCCCACTATGAAAAATACCTGCAAACCACAAACCCATTTGCATATGGAAATTCTTTGCATATTTATAAGGTGTAAACAAACTTAATCCTATATAACAGTTTGTGAACCAAACTACACACAGGTAATATATGAGAACACCAAGAGACAAAAAACCTTCAGGAACTTGTTTTTTCTTCCAGTTACAAGCGGAGAGGACATTCAATATGCATAAGGCCTCTAGCTAAAAGGGGAAGCTTGAGGAAGTGTCACTATTACTTACTAATGAAAGAAACTATGCATAAAGATTATACCATTCATCTCCAAGAAATTAGCTAAATTGGAGCGACGGTGAAGTGCAATTTTAGACACGGCACGCATCTGGGCGGTGAACTCTTCAATAAGCCACTGTCCTGTAGCACCACCAATTCCAAGCCTTGACGAAAGAACAGATGTTGACTTGACCACGCCAAGAAGACGCATGGTGTCCTTGATCTAGAGCAGAGGAGCAGAGAATCATGTTAGACACTATATCGATATAATCAAACCAAGTCAGATAAACATCCAATTGGGTAAGTACCTGGTAGTATATCTCTTTTTTAGGAAACACAGCCTGCAGGACACGGCAAGCAGCAGCCTGCATCAAGGGTTCCCTATCACTCTCAAATATTGCTTCCAATAACTGCTTGCTCTTTAGCTTGCTCAGATCAACTTTTAGCTCCTCTTCTTGGGATCTGCATAGACAGTAAATCCTAGAGAGAAGCTTAAGACCATCAGCCACCACCTGTTCCTGAATAGGAGCAGACTGCATTGACCGGCTCTTTTTACCAGACCCTGCAAGCACAGAATTAGCACCAAGAACACGAGCTTCTATGTCTAACACAGCATCCATTTTCTCCTTCCAACCAAATTCATCTTTAGCTCGACCATAAACTTCAAGTGAGTCTATTCTCGGTAGGGCTGAGCCACTGAAGGTGGGACCAACAGAAATGATGAATTCTTCATCAGCAAGTAGTGATTCAGCTACAGTAAATGGAATGTCGTACCAGGACCTCATGCCTTCATCAAGCTTAATCACCCTCTGGAAGATGGTAATCTCAGAAGGTATATGGTTTGCTGATTGATTACCCACATAAACACGAAAACCAACCATGACAATATCAGGGTTTGAATTGGAAACAGATATCTGGAAAAAAAAAAAAAGATCAGTTACAATAGTCAACAGATGAATATTTAAGAATTCAATCATATGTAACAGGCTGAACAAGCACCTCTTCCAGCATGATTTGATAGTTTAGGATGATGTATTTTGAAACAACGTTAGATGGTCACTAGGCTTAATATTACCAAAATGTCAACAGCTTGCTCACAGCTAGATAAAATTTTAAGTGCGGTGTGAAGAGTAGAATAATTGTAAAGCAGCCTAACTCATTAAATGGCAAATTTACACCATCACAATGATAATATGGCAAATCCCACTACCAGCGAGTGAAGACAAAATCAAGTAAGAGGTGTCTATGGGCCCAGGCCAAGCCAACACATATTTGCCCAAGCCCGGCCCAAATTATGGGCCTCCAATTTTGTCTAAGCCCACCCTTATGTGTACATTGCCAACCCAATCCTGTTTATGCTGCCCCTTCTTAGTTTTATTTTATATTTAGAATTTTACATTTTTACCAAATTTTTAAATATAAGCTCGGCATTATTTGTAATATTTACATTATATATTCAATTTTAATATGAATAAATAAAAACAAAAGAAAAATAACATATTACAAGATCGGTAAACAGGCCGGGCCAGGCCAGGTCGGGTTGGGCTCAAGGCTTGGATATTATAGCCAAGCCCGACCCATATTTTAATCGGGCCTATTTTTTTGCCCAAGCCCATTTTTGTCCAAAACCTCCGAAATATCAGACGGGACTTTAGACTTAGGCGGGTAGTCCAGCCCTTGGACAAGTCTACTCAAGTAGATAAGTAAATATTATAACAACTGCTCGCCAAAGCTATACATAGAAGAACTAATGGCTATTAATGCTATAGATAACAAGAAGGAATATAAAGCTATACCTTAAATCCTGCAGGACTTGGACTTTCCAGAAAACCATCCTCTGAGGCCAAGCTCTGTTTAGCTCCTTCAGAATCACCATTCCTGATTGCATCACCACTCAGTTTCACATCTGCTGTAATGCAAACTGTTTTCTCAAAGAAGTCAAGGGGGAATTCTGGCTTTGTGCCAGCATAAGCTTTATTATTAAGGATATTAGAACCCAATTTTTTCACTTTCTCAGCTGTGGCACTAGCAGCAGCATCCACTCCCATGGGAACATGAGAGTATATCTGAAGGCTCCCATCATCATGTAAAACAAGACAGTGGACTTTGTCTTTGGACAAAGGCTTATATGCAGTTATTCCCACTAAAGGCGAGGAAGAGCTCACGGCATGCCTCAAATTCTGTGCAAATAACTCATCTGCACCAAAAGATACTGCAATAGCAGAATTTGATTTTACACTTGAGAAGCCACAGAATAATCCACTACCAACCAGTAACTCTTTCCATCGATGCAGCCCAGCTGGTCGCAGCTGACCATCTTGTTCCTCATAGACACAAGATATCTCAGTCAATGATGACGCATCAGGACTTAACCGACCTATCAAAGTAGTGCCATCTTGATAGGACAAGAAAAGTAACTTATAAGTACAAGAAAAGTACAAAGATGAGCCCTTTGCATGAATTTCTCTGTCCTGAATACGAATTATTTCCTTCAAAAGTGTAGCTCCCACATGACCCTCCAAAGATAATCCCAGCCTAAATAAACTCCCTCGTTCTGAAAGGACAACAAGAAACATCCTTCCCTGAGAGGCCACAATAAGTGTTGCATCTACTATTGTGTCATCTGCCAATGTAAAGTAATGCATTGGACTGATGTTGTCTTGGGACAGATCATATATTTTGACAAACCTGTTAGTAACCACCATTAACTGAACCTGAGAACCAGGTACCCATCCTATGCGTCTGATATAAGCACCTTGCAGGGCAAGCTCAATGGCTAGACGATCAGTAACTTCTCCACGAGGATTCAAAGTAAGAACCTGGCAATCTTCATAGCCAGCTACAGCAAGGTAATTCTCAACCACGAGATTAAATGAAAGGTGAACAATTTCAAATCGAACGAGGTTCTTGGATAAAGCCTTGAGATTGGCCTTGTCTGCTGTTACAGGTGCAATAGTGGCTTGTCCTATTAACTGCCCAACATCAAAAATAGTAACTTTGTCGCCTTCTCCAACAGCAAGTCTTCCTCTAATACTGACACTGAGCAAAGATTTGACAAGAGAACCACTAGCTAAATGCAATTTAAGTTCTTTGCCATTTGGATAATCAGTCTTTATCTTCAGATCCAAGGACCCACTTTTATATGCCTTCTTCAGTTGCAAGAGATCTATGCCATAAGAAAGCACTTTGTCTTTACCCAGAATAATTTTCTTCTCTTTTGAAAGGTTGGATTCCCTCCTGCCTGTTATAGAAGGCAGCAATGTAGAGCATAGTTCAAGCACCTGACGCTCAACATCAAGTTCTTCAAGCAACATGGAGATCCCATCTTGCAGATCTTTTGGAATAGACAACCTCAGCGAGTTCTCCATATCTGCCCCAACATCCTCGTCCATATCAGAATCACTTTCTGGCAGCTGATCTGCATCCTCTGTGAGAGGTAAAAAGGACTGAAAACTGTTGGTACCACAATTAAGGGCACTATCACTACCGGTGAATTTTCGAGGCTTCAAGCATTGGCAACTACTACCCCTAACACCACCCGCTCCACAGTCACAGAAAAATCGACTGGAGCGAGAGTAAACAACACGATGACCACGATGACAAACTTTAGCACAAACAGAGCAGCAGCCTTTTGATACAGTTAGATCACAGGTATAACAAAAATACCAGTGTTGCTCCATGAAATTGCTGCCACTAGAAGTGAATGTGCAAACTTTAGAAGCAAGAGCCCTTTCACTGTTGGTATCCTCTTCCTCATCTTTATCTATGCTAGCTTCCTCACCATCAGATGTTCCGTCATCCTCATCTTCATCTACAGAAGTTGCATCACACTCAAGAGTAGCAGTTGCCCCATCTCGATTCGCAGAAAGAACCAAAACATCAGAATTCTTCCTGGACCCCACTGGTCTAGAAGCCACAGGGCCCACAGCAACACTACTGATGGATAGAGACTTCCCAGAACACTTTTCTGTTGTATTGCTGCTGGACCCACAATCACTCAAGAAACATCCAAGAAAGCCAAAGATAAACTTCAATCCTGGTAGTAAACGCTCTTCACCTGCCAGTTTCTGCGTCAACATTACCGTCCTCTTTAAAAGCAACTTCATTGAGCTCTCCCCTCTTGCAAGTTGAACAACAAAATGGAAATATGACTTTGCGGTATGAATGTCAAATTGCAAAAATGCAGTCTCAAGTGAGATCAATACAGCTTCAAACAAATGATTGTATAGCTCTGATTGTAATTCAGAAGGTGATGACACAAGGCACAAAATAAAACTCATAGTTGATTCTCTAAGAGAAACAGAATTTGCTTTGACACTCTTTACCCCATCCATAGCTTCAGCTGTGCAACCTAGTAACCTCTTCTCCAACCACTTGGACAATAACAGTAAATCCATGCTAAGGTATTTATTCTGTATCTTTAGTTTAAGATTAGGACATATCTCTCCAGATAAGAGATCAATAAAGAAGCTAAGCACCTTAATGTTAACCAATTCAGTGTGACAGTTACACACTGAGTCGATAAGAACCAATATATCACCACGCTGCAAGCCATGCAGTTCTTTAAGTGATTCAGACATATCTCCAGCTCCAAGATAAAATTTGAAAAGTGTAGACTTCTTAGGATCTTTTCTGAGGGCATCCATGGTATCTATTGTCTTGGTAATTACCCATTCAAGGATACTGGTGTCGCCCATTTCTCTAGAATGGATATATCTTAGAAATCCTTCCATGCGCTTCAGTAGAAACAATTCAGTATAATCAGACAGATCCAATCCAGCATTCAAGTTGAGCCAAACATCTTCACATTTTCCACGAAGCCCTTCAAAGATGCGATCTAATTTCACACTTGTCAATGAATCAAGAATTTGATGCAGTACATCAGTCTCCAGGAAAATATTTCCTTTCATATTGGAAAGTTTCAGTAATCCATCCAAAGTGAAAATAATCCTCCTTATGTTAAGAATACAAGAAAGAAGGATTCCACTAGAAGCTTGAAGATGAGAAGGAAAACCATGCAACATACATTCCCAAAATACCTTAGCTAAAATGCCAGAAGCTCTCTTCTCAACTGCTCCATCTACCTTTAATAAGATGTCAAGAACAGACTCCAATTGAAAAGAATCCACACCACACTTCTTAAGGAGTTCATCCAAGAGGGATTTGTCAAACATAGATAGCTTGAGAAGCAGCACAGGCGAGAACATATAGTCATCATGCTTGCTATCACCAAGGGTAGCAAGGAAAGCCTTCTCATAAGACTGCAAATATCCTTTTAAAAAGGATGCAAACATCCTCAAAAGCTCTGAAGTTTGATTATCTGCAATCAAGCCAGAAATGAAGCCTTCTGCAGAATTGATATAATCATTATCACTAGGTCTGTTCTCTGTCCAGAATGGACCACCTCCAGGAATGTTATTCTTAACACAGTATCTTCCAATGCCAACATTAAAAAAAGAGAGTACCAAAGACAACCACATTCCATTTCTCAAGAAATCCCATCCTAGATTCTCAAAGTTATCCTGCAAATGTGCAGCCTGCAAGTGCCTTAGCAATCCAACCACAAGCTTTTGAAAGTCAGCACCCTTGCCAATAACATCACACTGGCCCAGAAGTAAATGGCTGAAGCAAAAAAATTGTTCTGTGCTAGATATTTCCAGAGTCTGCAGGTTACTCCACAGTGAAAGCTGATGACTGAATGGAGACTTCATGGTAGGAATATCCCAACAAAGCAAGAAAATATACCTTTCAATAATAAGGTCTTCAATAGCTGCAGCTTTTTTACCATTCCAAAACCCCAGAATATACGAGAAGTGTGAACACATATCATCCCAACTCAAATGTAATGACCCAATGGCAACATCAGCCATGTAAATTGGAGACTGAATGTATGTAACATCAATCAGTTGATGAATCAGGCTACTGCAGCTTGGCTCTTCATCAACCAAAGCCCCTGTCAAAGTCTTTGCTGCAATTGATGCCAACGAGGAAAAACTATCAATAGAATTTGTTGGCACATTAGAAACAAAAGATTGGATGTCCCTCAACTTTGATCGAAAAGCTAGCAGCATTGATGGTGGACAAGTACATGGATGTAATATCATGTGACGAAGCAGTAGAATCAACCTTGAAACCACCAACGCCCAGCAAGAGAGCTGTGTACCATAAGAACCAGTGGATGGAACATGAACCGTTTGAAGGGCAGAAAATACGAGGTTTGCCAGGGTTACCTTCTCTTCATCAGGTGATAAATGGAATGCCATGAGAAGAATCTCAATGTGAAATACAGATGGAAGAGTGACCAGAAGTTCCTTCAGAGTAGGACAGTCGGAGCAAATAGATTTTGCCTTCTCAACAATAAAAGAAACAAATCCTCTGTAGATTTTGGTTCTCAACTGGCTTCCAGCAAAGCCCACCTTAGAGAAAAGTGCATGAGCCAGCAAGGCTAACGTCTGATCGTTATAAACAAAGGTAGCATCTTCAACATTTAGAATTCGCTCAACTAGATAATCCTCAAGTGAATCAGACAATGCATGGTGGGTAAGAAGATTGTGCAGAAGTTGAAAAGAAAGCTCTTGGATATGCCCACTCTTCCTATCTTCATGCGAAGCTGCAAAGTTATCTTCAAAAGGTCCCCCCTGACAGCTGAGTATGTAAAGTAAAATATCAATGTGGTCTGCACTAAGCATTCTGCACCCATTCTCATAAACAGAAGGAAGCCAATCATGAGAGAAGATGCACCCTTTCAGAAAGCTCAACAGTTCCATAGCGGCTTGCATTGGCATATTGCAATTGCTGGAGCTAGAACTTACAGCAGATGTTTGATCACATACATCTGCAGATCCTAACGTCCGACTACCCTCAGAGAAAAGATTACCAAAAAGGGCTTCATCATCATGGCAAACAGCAGTTTCCAATTCCGAGGAGCAATTAGATCTTCCACAACTGGTTGACCTCTCCATTTTTGGCCTTAATTTTACTCCTTCAGAATGAAGAAAAGAAGTAAGATGCATCAGATTGTCCATCCAGTTACTTGATGAAGGAAATATCATTTTTGATAGTTCATCGATAGTGAACCTCTGTAGCAAGGGAACCTTCTGAGCATGTTTATGGCACGAAGGAGAATCCGTTGATAAATCAACAGAACCACCAAGTTCTATGTCAAGCTCCTTCAGATCTACAACCTCTTTTAATTGGATTCTGAGATCCTGAATGAGCTTCAGGGTGTAAATAACACTTCGGGGGAAGTAGGCTAAAGGGGGCTTTATGTTCGAAGCAGCCTTGTTGTATCTCCATATGGATGGACCGAGATGTTCCAAAATAGATGCTACAATACATGCTTGCACATTCTGAAAAACTACGCTGTTGCAGAACATAACTCGAACAAGATGAATAAACTCTTCTAGTATTGACAGTACAAGACTCTCAAAATTACCCTCCGTAACAGCAATGTTATTGACAAATTCAAAGCTGGGTCTAAATAAATTAGGCAAAACATCAGCACATGAAGCAATTGCTTCTAACACTGAGGAATCATATTCTACATATGGCACATCCTTTAGAAGGCATCCAAGTGACTTCAAAATCCTCAAGCTGAAGGAAAGTCTCTTGCGGAAAAGTGCACCTGCTATCCTTTCATCAAATATATCAGGAAGTTCCACAAGCTCTTTGCACAGCAAAATCAAACACCGAATGCATTCTGCATGAGCAACTGCCCAATGCTGGGACAGGAAAACTAGACTGTTCAAATCTTGATGGAAACTAGGAGCCTCAAACCCTGAAGTATGTCTTTCAGGTTGCACGCATTCAGAAGCTAAGGCCGATAGAAGTCTATCCACTTGCTTCTCTGCCCTTGAGCACTTCATCCCTTCTCAAAATTGTTAGAATAACAAACAGAATCAGTAAAAAGTCAGGCCACCAAAATAATAACAGAGTATGCAGAATCAAAGATACCTTGAAGGCCACATTTTATGTCGTTATCCAGCTCAATGCTACCCAAATTGCAAGAAACTATTGGCAACAAGTCCACAAGGCTATTTACAGAGGCAGGTTGCAAGGAATCAACTATTTTGTCAGTTCCACCACCCAATATAATCTCCAAAAGCTGTATCATATTACTCTGGCAATCCAAAGAGAATTATACAAATTTAAATCAGTGATAATGAGATTGGAGAGAAAGAAAAAAAATACCGCATCAAATACATGCATAACTTGGCCATACAATAAGTAGAAAGCCTGAGATGGAAAATAAAAAATAACAACGATCCATAAGAAAATGAGACAAAATAGTGTTAGATTTAAATGTGCAGAAACTACAATGACCCAAACAATGCTAAGCAGAATGAACCTCAACTTTATACAACAAACACAGAAACATGCCTTCTCCTACCAAGTGGGTTACAGTGAGACCGAAACGCTGCTAAGAAAGAACCTCAACGTTATACAACGGATAGAAAACCAGCCTTTTCCTACAAAGAGCATTTTATGCATTTGTGCTATGCAAAGGACCATCATCTGAATTACATTAATAAAAAGCAAGGTTCTTTCTAGAGCTTAAAGTTCCAATGCCTTAATTGATCTCTCAACACTAAACCATACACTACCTTAAAAAGATAATCAATCTATACTCTATAGACATAAACAACCGAGCAAACAGGATAGTTACTCTACGCCACCATGCACAATCATGTCAGCTGTTACTAAAAGATGAGCCCTCAGATGAATTAAATGGTGTTTGTTACTTGTCCAAATAGATTTTGAGGTCAGAATACCATCAAACGCCAGCATGGGCATTATGAGTTATTGGTCTTGCCATTTGCCCTAACCAATGTCCATATACATTCCATATCTCAGTTTATATGCATATATATATCAGTATATTCCTTTAATTAGTTATCCTACCTTTAGCACTTGCAAATAGTGTTTTGAGCTATGAAGTGAATTTAGAGAATTGGTTATTTGTATAACCAATTTTTATTTTGTGGCCCTTAAGGAGTACTTGGGTCATACCATCAGCGGTTATGTGAAGGAACTACGAGATTTCCTTGGCCTCTTTGGCTACTACTTACTAGTACAACAGATGATTTGTCAAAGGGATGGAGTTATTGCTCAACCTCTAATGAACTACTCAAAAGGAGAGGATTTTTCTGGACTAAGCAAGCACAAAAAGACTTTGATAAGCAGGCTTAGGATCTTTCTTAGACAAAAAGGCATGTCAATCTCTCATGTTATCAAAATCTTGCCAACCTAAAACCAGGCTTTCCCAGTATACAAAAAGGAAATGTTGGCAACCATAGCTGTTTTCGAAGAAAAGTATACCACCAGAGACTGAAATTTCTGTTGGACCAAAAAACTAATGCTGCAACTCAGTAAGTTATTGTGAAGGAACCTAGTGCTTTGTTGGATAAGCACGTTAAAAAGAGAAGTGATCAGCGAGTTATTGAACTACTCGTGCAGTGGAACAATAGTTTCCTAAAGATTATATGTCAGAATGCCTATCTAACTTGCTCAACAGATTTTGAAAATTCCATCCTTGAGGGCAGGATGTTTTGAACAGGAATGTGTTCATGCAGGCTCTTTCTACAAATGGTCCTCAGTTGGTTTGTTTTAGAAGCCCCGCAATAAGTCTATTTGTCCATTAGGCGGAGTTAGTTGTTAAAATCCATTTTTTGGTTGTAGATGGCAGGTTCCCATTTAATTAAAAAGCCGAATATTGCAAATGTATTCAGTGAAGTGGAACCAGAATACTCTTCCTCAATTTTGTTATTCGGGTTCTCTCTCTTTTCTTTATTCTACAACATCTCCTTTATCTTCGTGGTTCGCTTGTTTCATTCATAACAGATAATCACACTGGACTGGACAATCAGACTATACAAACTTAACATAACAACTAATAATTATGTAATAGAAAAAAAGTTCAGTTTTTCGTACCTGTAAACTCAAATCGTCGCCTCCGAAGTCTGATTTCCCCAAAAAAGAAACAGTAAATTCCACCAACTTCCTTGCCACCGCAACAATTATCGGCTCCAATTGTTCCACTGCTCAAACAAAAAAGAATATATTGATTGATTTAATCCTACATCATTTAAAAACTAAAACGAAACATGACATTCTTCAGTTAAGAAAAAAAATAAGTAAAAGTCGGTCATATAAAAAAATCAATAACCAAAAAAAAAAAAATCTAACCATTGAATATACAAAACCAAGAAAAACAAAAATAAAATACAATCAAGAGAAAACAATCGAAACAGAGGACTATAAGTTTTAGAGATTTTAAAGTAAAAAAAAGTTACCTAATCAGTTAGAAGTTCAAAAAATTGCTAAAAACCTACATATTGATTCAAAACAAAAACTTTAAGTGATAAATAAATAAACAAACGAACCTGAGAGGGATCGAAAGACGGAGGTAATACAGGAACCCAGAGAAGCGAGGGAGAGAATCTGATTATCGGACCAAGACTTAAACAAGGGATGGGAACCGGGTTCGATCGGGTGGAGGCCGGTTTGAAGAATCAAGTATAACTGTTGGAGCCCTAGCTTGATCGACTCATCGGAACGAAGCTTAAGAAGAAGATCGAGCGATGAAGACGAGGACGAGAGCTTCTCCTCGGCGAGGAATTGGCAGAGTCGCGTTAAGTGATCCATATCTTTTGAGAAAAAGAAAGAAAAGAGTAGAGAGAGGGAGAGACAGAGATAGTCTGGTACCGATGTAGGGAGGGGTTTATTAAAGGAAGTACAGAGATGGGAGAAATATAAGGGCTTTATTGAATGAAATGAAAACTATAAGGCGGTGGAGATATATTTTGCACTTGTTTTACTCCTTTGTTTACTTTTTCCGGTTTGATTAGAACGTGAAAGTCCACTTTTGCTTTTTCATCTTTTTTCTTTGTTTTTTACTTAAACCGGTGACGTTTTGGCGTTCCTAAAAAGCTGGTGACCTGTCATGAATTTCATTTTCATCCTTTCGGTAAAATTATTAAGCTCTCTATGCTTGGATTCGAATTTTATCCTTCTTTAAATTTGGTCATATTTAGAATTATTTTCACCTAAGAGTAAGTTATATTATATTTATATTTTATAATCTTTAATTGTATCTAAAATAAGTGAGTAAACTCAACTATTCAAATCACAGGTAGTTAAATTTGACTTTATATTGTTTTTTTGCCCATACTGTCTGTGCTAATCGAAAATTATTTTTTCCCTTCTCTTTCAAAGTTCATTTTTTTCATGAAACAAGTTTAGATCTAAGATATGTTTTCTACTCATCGATGGGAACTAAATCTATCATATCAATCGTCATTTGGAGCTCATTGTTAGAACTTTTTAAAAAAACAAATACAAAAAACTTAACAGTCTAATTGTAACGACCTAATAGTCAGAGGTGTTGAAAAGTGAATTCCCAAGACTCCATTTCCGTAAATCGGATTCGTAAATATTTATTAAAAATATTTACGAAGTTAGTTGTGTAGTTAATTAGAATTTGGTTAAGTAAATTTGCATGAATTAAGAGTAATTAGATATAAGAACTAAATTGCATATAGGGTGAAAGTTGAATTATAGATTAAAGAAAAATTAAAAGGACTAAAGAAGTAAT
>CM025245.1:26899747-26910741 GCA_013677275.1 Gossypium schwendimanii
TCTAATTTTTTAAAATTTATAATTAATTTAATTAAGAAACCCTAAACCCTTATTTATTTAATTTTTTTCCTTAAAACCCTAAAATCTAAAAACTCAAAAACTCAAAAAACCCCAAAACCTTAACTCTAATTGCAAAAAACCCTAAATCCTAAAAAATGGGAAAAGTGCTTTCTCAAGGAAGCGTTTTGTCCACGTGGACAAAGCACTTCCTTGAGGAAGCGTTTTCCTGCTTTATTCCCTGACAACGTGCTGACGTGGACACGTTTTTGGGGGAAATGGTCCATTTCGATAATTAATTCAGGACTTGGCCCATTTCAGTAATTTTAAAAATAAAGGGACTTTTATTGGTTGTTGACCCCAAATAAAGATATTAGAATGCGTTGATTAATATTACAATACAAAACTTTATTCAAAATTAATATACATCATTGATTTAAAATTAATTAATAGTAAAAAATAGATTAAAAAATGAGTAAAATAAAATTTGAACCTATAAATACATCAGAATAAGAATATTAACTGCATAACGATTGTTTATCATAGTGTTGTCATCAATTTGAGTTGATGTTGAGTTGACTTGTGACACCAACTCAACCAATAATATCATCAATATATATAATTGATGGAGATAATGAAATGTACATAATGAACATAAAATGTACAGAATATTTTAAGAGAAAATCTTGGTTAAGTAGTAAATTTAAAGTTTTATCAATGCAAATGCCATAGTTCAAATACAACAATATGCAAATTATTCTATTTTATTTTTTAAATAAAAAAAACTAAAGTACCCTAGAATAATATAATTTATTTTAAATAGGGATGAACGTTTTCGTAGTTTTCCTGTCCTAGAATAATATAACTTGTTTTAAATAGAGAAAAACATTTTTGTAATTTCTTTAATTAAGTTAGTGTCTGATTGACTCGTGACACCAATTCAATCAAGATTTTAAATAAAAGTAAAGATATACAATTGATCGACGTAATAAGGTGTGCATAATAAAATTAAAATATTTTAAGATGAAGCTTTAGTTGAGTAGTAAAATTAAATTTTTATTAATGCAAATGTTATGCGTTCAAATCTTAGAAAATGCAAATTATTTATTATTTTTTTAAAATAAAAAGATTAAAGTAAACTAGAATGATATAACTTATTTTAAATAGGAAAGGACATTTTTGTAATTTTTTAACCAATTTAGTGCTTGGTTGACTAATGACACCAACTCAATCAGAGATTTAGATAATAATATGGATGTTAATAAATTACATTTTCCTTTTTTTTAAATCTATCATTATTTTAACTAAGAAAAAGAAAAAAATTCACATGCGAAAATAATGAGATTTTTTCTATTAATACTTCAAATAAATTTGATTGATTAAATCAAAATATTGGATTAAGAAATAAATTATATAATAAATTTTTTGAAAGTTTATAGTTACATTCAAAATACATATATAAGTACATGTTCAAGCAACCATAAAGTGTAGAATCAAACTATTGTATAATAAATGAACTAAAAAGTGTAGAACCAGACAATTATAGCACGAAAAGACTAAGAACTGGAATAAACCATACTAGAACTGACTAATTGGACTACTCACACATGACGACAGCACATGATGGGATTCTAAGACTCATACATATAATTGCGCATGGTAAATCTAAAACCTAGGTACTCAAAACCTAAAGGTCCACTTTTGCCAACTCTGCTAAGGCCTTACTCACTTTTTATATTAAATATAATAAATAATTAAGAAGTGTATTTAATGATAATTTTAGAATGATATGGTTACATGACAAGGAAAAGAAAATTAAGTATAGGAAATAAACATATCAAAATTAATATTAATGTATAAAAAATATAACGCACTCTATTTTTCACCAATATTATAACCGTAAAAGTACATTAACATAACACAAATATACGACTATAAGTGAATGAGTATGTCTACTTAATAATATGATTTCTAACATATGACTAATTGATTCAAATTTGATCACTTATAAAATTCGTTTATACATAAAGTGGGAATATAGCTTCAAGATGGTTCACCACTCAACAGTTTAGAGTGTGGATAGGTGGAGACCCATGTTATGATCACTACTAGCTTTAAGATTTAAAAGGGAATTGGATGAGTTTGGGAGTCCTTTTAGTGATTGAGTTCTTTGCTTATTCCACTGGGGCATCAACTTATATCTGTGGGCTCCTCCAATCTTAATGTGCTACATGTTAAGGTATGATTAAGGGTTAAATATGTTGGTATGTTGTACTAGCTAACATAAACAAGGTAGTGTTGTAGCCTGCCAAGGAGGTCATAACATATAGCATGTATAATGTATTGGGCTCATTGGATTGGGTAAGGCTATCTGTGTTTAGGGCCACATGATGTGGACTTGATTCTATTAGTGATCTTGTTGGATGAGGTGTTTTCACACCCGTTAGGGGTTGTTATGAGGTGTTTCGAGGAGAGACTGTTGCGAAGTGTTCCATGGAGGGGGATATAGTGCGAGGGGTATTCAACGAGGTGTTTGGTGGCGAGATATAAGAAAATATTATTAATAAAAATGTTAATTAACATAGAAAATGTCAATGTCAATTATCATTGTTAGCTACAATGCCATTTGCAACTTAAGGAAATGATGGTAAAACATTATAACTTGCCTTATTTGATTAGCATATTTTGACCAAAATTCTTTGGACCGTTAATTGTTGATTTTTTAGGATTGTTAGTAGTTCATTATTAAAGACTTTATATGGAAGAATTAAGCCAAGCAAGGATCAAATTTAGGCTTTCAATACAACCGGAGTTCCTTTAAATAGAATATTAGAGCTTTAGAAGAGTTTGAAGATAATAAGATCTTTTCTAGTACACTCTCAATCGAATATCTTTTTCAAGTAACTATTTTAGAAGAATCGGTGATTGTTTTCAACAAGCCTTTTAATTCTTATATATTGGATGACTTGTTTAGGTTAGAAGGATGAATTAGAAAGCACTTTATTTGTTCATTTAGGAACAATTTGTTAGTGGAAAAAACTGTAAGCAAATTGACTTGTGTTTTTCAATTTACATCTAAGCTTCCAAGGGGAAAAAACCTAAAAGGAGAATGATCTAGTTCAAAGTCTAGGAGTGAGGTTGCAACTTGGTTTGTGAGTTGGACTTAAATCACGTATTGTACAAGCTTGTTTATAGTGTATTACTTTCTAGTTAAGGCCCTTAGACATAAGGAGTTTCCAAACCACATGAATAATTTTTCGGTGTCTATCTTTATTTTCTTACGAATAATTACTACTTTTAGCTATAACTAAACGAATATCAATTAGGTAAAAGTAAATTAACTCATTTGGTATCGGAGCTAGACAATTAACGCACTAAGTGGAGATCCTGTCATTGATTTTTAAATGAGATAGAAGGCTCTTTAGTCACCATACCCCTTATGTTGGATGGTACTAATTATGCCTATTGGAAGGCCAAGATGAATGCTTTAATAAAGTCCATAGATGAAAAAGCTTAGTGCTAATTTTAACTAGTTAGGAACCACTAATAGTTGATGTATCAGGTATGATAACTCTCAAACCTAAGGTTACCTGGACCATTGAGAATGAGAAATTGGCTAGTGGAAATTTCATACCCCTCAATGCAATCTTCTAAGGTTAACTCTGAGGAATTCATGTGAATTCCTAAATGCACCATTGTTAGAGAAACTTGGTTAATTCTTGAAATTTCTTGTGAAGGGACCAACACTATGAAACAATTCAAACTTCCAATGTTGGTCACAAAATTTAATACTTTGAAGATTGTAGGAGAATGAGATCTTTATAGAGTTTTATCCAAATATGGGTGATATTTCAAGTCAAGAATATACACTAGGAGAGGAATACTCAAATTAGAAGCTTGTTAAGAAAGTGCTTTGATATTTTTCTGAGAAATTTATGATCAATGTGACTACAATTGAGGAAGAAAACGACATAGGTAGAATGTGGGTTGATGAACTCATAGGTTCACTGCAAGCATTTGAGATGAACCTTGATGAGACTAGAAAGAACAGAGTTAAAGGCAAGAAGAACATTACATTGCAAGTTGCATACCCAGTTGCAACCAATAATAAATTTACCATAGAACATATATAAAAACAAATGGCCATACTCATTCAAAATTTTAATAAGACATTAAAAAAGTTAGACAAAAGGAATGAAAGGTTTGGTGCAAAAAAAAAAAGCCTATAAAGTCCAAGGGCAATGGAGTTATGATCAATGTAAAGGCTTCTGAAGAGAAAAAATGGCATCCAATGACATGAGTGACATAACTTTGGTCATATTCAAGTTGAATGTGCTAATTTTCGCTATGTTATATGGAGTGATGAAGACTTATCTAATAGTTCATAGGAAGATGATGAACAT
Organism: Gossypium schwendimanii; assembly: GCA_013677275.1. Classification (NCBI taxonomy): domain Eukaryota; kingdom Viridiplantae; phylum Streptophyta; class Magnoliopsida; order Malvales; family Malvaceae; genus Gossypium; species Gossypium schwendimanii. Next base: position 26,904,148 of record CM025245.1, read on the forward strand.
CTCAACAATTATGTTTCTTTCACCACTTAAGTTGCTCTATCAATGTAACAGATTGAGAAACTTTAAGTAACACTAAATTAATGGAGATTTCATGGAAAATTATAAGGCCATATTGGATAAATGAGATTAGGTTTTTAAGGTGAATGGAAGACATTTATATAAAAATTATTTCCTAAAGATGGAAAATTAGAGCTGGAGAAATAAATCAAATTAGAGGATTCTTTTTTGGATTTCAAGCTTGCAAAGCTAGAGGAAACACTAAAAGAACTCACCTTTTCTCAATCTATGCTAAAAAGAATTAGTTCTAGTAGTGGCAAACTAAATGGAATTCTAGTGGTAAGAAAAAGAGACCCTGGTAAGGGTGGACTTGGTTATGTTGTCAAAGGGGATAAAATAGTGCAACCAACTTTGTTTGCTAAAACCAAGAATGTTGTTGATTAAATTGAATGTTCTAATAGGGTTAAGGTTATTCACATTGAGAGGCATACCAACCATAACCGCAAGCTCGTGTGTTATTAATGTGGTCTAATAGGCAAAGGTGTTTTGAGCTTCTAAAAGATTTGAGAAAGAACATACATTTATTGCTCTAGTCCCAACTTAATGAAACACTGCCCAAGGTTAGAAGTAAAAATTAGTTTGGAAAAGAAAATACCACAAGTGTTTTATTGTTGTACATCAATCTTTGAAAGCTACAACTGATCATGTATGGTGCTTGGACAATAGATGTTCCAATAACATGATTGGTAACAACTCTTGTCTCAAGAATTTCCAAGAAAACAATAAAGGTAAGGTAATCTTTGGTGATGGTAAAAGGGGTCGAATTCTTGTCAAAAGAGTATTGAATGTTCTTGGAATGCCTCACTTACAAATTTTCTTTACTATAGAAGTCTTGAAGCCAAATTCAATAAGCATCAGTTAGCTTTACGATCAAGGGTTGCATGTAAGCTTTACAAAGGACAATGTTTGGTGACCAATAAATCGAATGAGTCGATCGTGGTGGGTTTAAGGGCTTTGACAAATATTACAGATTAATCTAACCCTTGACTTGAAATCGTGTGAATTACAATAATATGAAGTTGAGGCAATGTGGTTGTTAAAGATCTATGTTATCATTTAGTATGCCAAATATAGAGCAAGTTGCAATTAAGTCAATATTTGACCTTGTGTCTCAAGCACTTGTACTTGATTAGCCTGTTGAAATAAATACCGACGAAAACCATCAAACAAATGATATTTCTCAACCCCAAACATAATCAATGGTGAGAAAGAATCATTCGTTAGATGATGTTATTGGTGATTTGGATGGGGTAGTCAGGACAAAAGGGAAGCTTATGTCAAACTATTGAAATATAGTTAGATTAGCATGTTATACATCCTCCATTTAGTCCAAGAAAGCTTTAGGACAAGAATTGGATCCAAGCTATGTAAGAAGAACTTAATCATTTTCGGACAAAATAGATCTTTAAGAACAAGATTGTAATAGCCCGTTTTTAGTGAAATCGGAACAGTGGTTTCGGGACTATAAATCTGAGTCCGTAAAAAAATTATTTTAAAATTATTTTAAAATTATTTTATAGTCTAACATATGATATGAATATCGTATAAAAATTTAGTGAAGAAAATTTTACCAATTACATGTTTAATTGATAAAAGGACCAAATTGCATAAAATGAAAAAGTTGAGTTCTAGTAGCTATAAGTATCAAATAGCTATGAAATTCAAAATTGGAGGTCCTTATATGGCAAATATACTATTAAGAGGAGTTAGTAAATAAGTATGATGATTCATCCATGGAAATTTAAGGGAAAAAAAGGACTAAATTGAAAAGTAAATAAATAAAAGATGATAAATAAAACAAATATCTAATATCATCATTTTATATCATTTTTCCCAATTAAAAGAAATGGAAACCCTAGTTTTTGGGTGTTGAGTTCAAGCAAGCTGTTTTGGCTCAATTAGGTATGAATTCTTATCCCGTTTTTAGTAATTTTTATATTTCTGATATTGTAATAGCTTAATCTAGCTATCTCGGGGATCAATTTGTAAATTTATCAAAGTATTAAAGTTTTTCCATGGATGAATATGAAAGGTTGTTGATAGATAAACAACTTTTGTAAAGTGAATTTTGAAGAAATTGTGATTTAGGGACTAAATTTTTAAGATGTAAAATTTATGGAAAATTTTTGAATTTTGTAAAAATCAGTTAGGCTTGGAATAAGGATTAAATTGCATGTATTTTATTTTCTGAGCCTAGGGACAAAATCAAAATTAATTAAAAGTATAAGGGTAAAATAGTAATTTTGCCAAATATGTGAATTGAACTAAAATGAATATAAATTAATGTTAAATTCACTCGTATAGATTCGAATAGATCGAATATGAAGTCAGATCATGGAAAAGAAAAAGTATCAGATTAGTAGATTTTTCATACAGGAACAATTATCGAGGTAAGTAAGTGTAACTAAATTTTGTATATTTATATGTTTGAATTGGATGTTGTATGTGTGAATTGTATAAATCCCATATGTATGAAATTGATCACATATCCGATAGTACCCGATAAATAATAAGTTCCGTTTGGATAAATGAGATTCGATGGATATAGGGTTCCTAAATTGGTTGTGGTCCTGCATATGTTGGGGACACACTACAGCTCGAAAGAGCGTCCCGTTTTTAGCTCTCATGAGTATCCCGATATATGACCCTCTCAAGCTTCCCATTATATGGTTCTTGTGAGCTTCCTGTTAATAGCTCTTCGGAGCATCCCGATTGGTCGTGATTCTGCATGTGTTGTAGACACACCACAACACTTATAAGGGTCCCGATATATGGCTCTTCATGAGCTTTCCGATTAAAGGCTCTTTGTGAGCTTCCTTATTAATGGCTCTCCGGAGCTTCCCGATATGGCTCACTTGAACTCCCCGATATATGGCTATCCGGAGCTTCCTGGTTAATGGCTCTTCGGAGCTACCCGTTATTGGCTCGTATGAGCTTCCTGAATATGGCTCTTATGAGCTTCCTGTTATACATCCTGAATAAGCTTCCCGTTACATGGCTCACATGAGCTTCCTGTTATATGGCTCGAGAGAGTGCTTCTCGATTTTCTGCTCTAATGAGCACTCCCGAATGTGAATTGACGGATTTTAGATTCGTACACTTCATGTGTACTACCCTTGTATCCATCGATATTTTAAATGATTCAATGGGTAAAGTTCCGATATAAAATGATATGAATTCAAGATGAATTACTATAAGAAATACTTGAAATACAAAGATATGATATTTACATGTTCATGGATACTTGAAGTGATAAATACTTGTATGTGGAAATTGAATATTGATGAGCTCATTCATGTTTCTTGGTATTTATGTGAATTACATGACTAACATGCTTGATGAGGATATGTGTTAGGCTATGACCAAGTTGGTTTGGAATATGTTTGTATGCTTACCTCATATGTGAAATAATGGTAAGTTAAACTCTATGTTTTATGAACTTACTAAGCTTTAAAACTTACTCTGTTTATTACTTATGTTTTATAGTATTCAAAAGCTCGAAAAGGTTGGAAGCTGGTCGGAGACACATCAAACTATCCATTGGCCCAATTCGGTATAAATAGTAAATTACTTTTGGTTATAATGGCATGTATAGGTTAACTAGCCAATGTTAATATGAAAATGATTTTGGTTGTAACTAGCCATTGGAATGGCTTGTGATGAACATATTTTGATATGTATGTATATGGCCTTATCATGTTGATGTGTGTTTGAAATGGATAAATGATGAAAATCATATAGGCAAGTTGAGGATTGGTTTGAGATAGTATAAATTTGGTAGAATATGCCTATATGTATGTATGGTTGTTTTGGTAAGTTTGCACACTTGATCTTGGTTGGCTTTAAATGTTTTGTATTGGCTTGAGAATATATTTAAGTGTTTCTGTAGGTGAAAGGTAATTTTAGGTGAGAAATATGGCTTGGAAATGACCTTATTTCATCCACAAAGGCAAAGACACGGGTGTGTGTCTTGGCCGTGTGTCCCCTGCATCTTTAAAATTCAAAACAGAATGTTTAGAATTTTTCACACGTCCTGGCACACAGGTATGTGGCTTGGCCGTGTGACCTCTGCACCTACACACGGCCTAACACACAGGCTTGTGGCTTGGCCTTGTGACCCAAGTCAGAAGTTACACGGTTATGGACACGGGATGGGACACAGCTGTGTACCTAATTCGAATGCCCATACGGCCTGAGACACGGGCATGTCTCTTGACCGTGTGAGCCACACGGCCTGGCCACACGGGCGTGTGTCCCTTGCACCTTGGATAAATTTTGATATTTTACGAAAAATTCTTTAAGTACCCGATTTAGTCCTGACTTGTTCCTAATACATATTTTGGGCCTCATGGGCTCATATAAGGGACAATAAATTGAATACGACTTGTTAAATGACATGAAATATCTATATTTGATTTGTAAATTTTGGTAATGCTTTGTAACCTTATTTCGGTAATGCTCTGTAACCCTGTTCTGGGAACGAATATGGGTTAGGGGTGTTAGAAAGACAACTAAACTTGGGAACATCACCAGGGACAATGAAAGGCTTGCGGCGGAGTCTACTTAGGTTGAAGGGATCAAATCTGATGAGACATTTCTAATAGTGGCTAGGATTGAGGCAATTGGGCTTCTTTTGTTAATGGCAACTTACTTTGATATCAAGTTATTTCAAATGGACGTAAAAGTGCAATTCTAAGTGGTTTTATCAACGAAGAAGTTTATGTAAATAACCTAAGGAATTTGAGGATCCTAGCATCATGGCAATGTGTTCAAATTTACAAAGGCTTTCAAAGCATGATACTAGAGGCTTTGGAGGTTTTTGCTTGCATAATGCTACCAAAAAGTTAATGTTGATAAAAATTTATTTATCAAGAGAGAGAAAGACACCATTACAGTTTCTCAAATTTATGTAAATAATACATATTTGGCTAAACTTCTTAGAAGGCCAAAAAATGTGGCATGTATTTATAAACTCAACATGCACTATGTTTCAGTCCTAGAATTGACTAAACTGTGGCCTTGATACCACTAAATGTAACACCACTCGTCCGACTCGATTGTCGGGTCTGAGCTATAGGATGCCACATCCGTTTCTAGAGCAACTATAGTCAAAATTATAGTAAACCAATCATTCAAACATGCAATGTAAAGTTAAATATCATTCAATTTATGTTAACAATTATTTTCGGGTCTTAATCGAGTTTACGAAAGCTCTTTTAGTAAACCAAGCATGAAATATAACCAAATTGCAAAGTTTTAAAAGTTCAAGGCCAACTTCGTGCTATCATCTCTTCCGCGTTGTGATCTTGCCAAAATAGTATCCATGTCACAACGTTAGACCACTCGACGTCGTAACACCACTTGCTGTCATTCGGTGTTGCAACGAGGAAAAATGTTCGTCCGGGTGAGGACCATATTTTTGGTAAAAATGAACCATTTGGTACTTATTTCAAAGCTTGGAAACATTCCCATCAATTTTGCACCAAAAACCAACCTCAACTGAATCAAAACATACCAAAACACAACATGTCATACCAAAACAAGTTATTTAATCATTTCCATTCAACCATTTCAACATGAGTTCAACCTATTACCAACTATCCATTTCCATACATTCCATAAAATGCCACTCTAAATAAACTAGCCAAACTGTTCAATTATCAATCTTTACTTAAGCCAAGTCATATAGAATCATGCCATTTCATCTTCATTTCGAGCACTTGAACATATAAGCACATCTACTCATTCAACTTAATATTTCTTCAATTTGTAACTTTTAACATATCTAATGACATATTCAAGTTCAAAATAATCAACTAAACCACATCAAGCATTAGCTAATTCATACAATATTTGTTACATACCAAGTCTTCTACACCACTCAACATTGGCCATAAACATCACACATACCATATGAACTAGAAAGTGATCATTTCATTAACACCTTAAACCTATACACATTTCACAATCCTTGAATAAAAATGATCAAATATCTACTGATTCAATTTTAAGATAGTGTGAGATTCGAATGGTCTAATTTATGTATTCCACAAGATGAAAACTAAAGCTTACCTTGATCATTCAAGAATAAAAAATTATTCTATTTGGATACTGTAATAAGGCCCAATCGGCCCAAAACAGTTCCTAGCCCAGAACACAAAAAAAAAACAGAAAGGACCCTAGCCCTAAGCAATAAGGAGCACCGCAACAAGCCCTCAGTGTCGCCAACAGCCTTAGCACGTCGCACCCAACGCCCGATCGCCGCACTCCTCGGGGCCGCTCCTCCACGTGCGCACCACGATACCTGAAAAAACAGATTTAAAGAGTCTTGAAAGAAAAAAACAACAAAGAAAACAATTTGTATTTACTTTATTTTCCTTCCTTCGGCCTATAAAAGGCCTATCAAAATCTGTAAAAGGGGGAGAAAAAGAGATCGAAAAATCAAGAGAAAACAGAGCAAATATTAGTTTTTTTTTTAAGGTGATTATTTGAAGTTTCTTAGTCTTTTTTATATTGTGCTTTTGTGTATACGGAAAT
>CM025245.1:27022785-27041993 GCA_013677275.1 Gossypium schwendimanii
AATTTTTAAAATTTTCATTACCCTCAAAATGCATATGAATTTATTTAATAAAAATAGTTAGAATTTATATTGATTCTTTTAATTATTTTAAACTAAAAATAATAAATTTATAATTTTGAAAGATGAACAAGCATTACATGTTAATGCCTTTATTTTAACTATTTGTACAATATAGAACTACATTATTTTAAAATAAACAAAGCAACAAGTATTAATGTAGACCATTCATACCAATAAATATTAGTATGTATAGAAGTTTGAAATCTGGGCCAATGAGAATTTGGTTGTGTTAGCAAGGTTTAATGTTGAAATTCAAGTCTTATCCTATATAGATTATTCGTGAATTCTCTTCTAAATTTTTTTATGGTTAGTTAGTTAATTTGATTGTAGTTATTGAGTTAATTATTCAATTCAATGCTTATAACAATGAATTTTTTCTATACTCTTTAGTGCATGGGCTGGTGATGGCAAGATCTTGTACTAGTGAAGCGATTATTAATACTCTTAAAATTGTTTGGAGACTTGCAAAGATTTACAAGTTGTGTGGCTCGTACAAATCTCTTTCTCTCTCGTTTTAGAAAAAAAAAGATAAGAATAAAGTATTGAATGATTTGCCTTGAACTTTTGATGAATACTGTGGAAATTGGAAAGCATATGGTTATTTGTTTAATAAAATGTTGTTTTAGGTTAAGGTTTAGGATCTGGTGAATAAATAGATAGCGAAGATAATTGGAAGTAAAATAAGAGAGATTGTTGGGTTTGAAGAAATAGTGTGCAAAATGGCTTGCCTGAGACTAAGTGTTTGGATTGATACTCAAACCATTGTATAGATGTGTTACCATAATAAATAGAAGCAATAGAGAGCCTATGAGGGGAACCATTGCATAGATCTTTTCCTTTATGTATGCGATTTTGTAAGGCGTAGAGAAGGTGATTGCGATAGAGTTGACGATAAAGATAAAAGGAATTTAATTCCAATGTTGAGGTTGGCTCCAAGCATCACTATGTATGGTTATAGCAAAAGTTTTAAAATTTTCAAAATCTAGTCCTCTTATGATATTTATAGTAGTAATAAACGTTTATTGAACAGTATTTGTGCTTTGAGAAAGACGAATTTAAATTGACCTTAACTTTTAACCGAAAAATCTTCTTTGCTATCCTCATACCACGAATTGTATCGAGTATGAGTTTGAGCAACACAAGCTACATCACAGAAAAGAAAACGATTTACTTACTTTCAGTGTGAAAATAAGTCCTCTATATAAAAGTAAGTAAATATCGTAATTCCTGGAAAATAGAATTTATTCTAAGTAAATAAAATTTCACTACTTTCTAGAACAATAACTCAATAATCTATGAAGTGTATTTTTTTAGGTCAACTGGTTCTCTCTATTTATAGAGGGAAGTACAAGAATCTTGATTGAATAAGCTATTGATAAATACCATTTAAATAGGAAGCATACTCCCAATCTAATTGAGAAGGGGGGCACACTCTTAATTTCCACTAGGGTTGTCGCCTTTCACATGTTGTATGAGGGGAAATTGGGTCTCTCATGTATTGGGTCTAATTATATGTGCTTCCTGAACTTTATAACTTATAACAACCCAATATTTTTTTCTATTTCCCAAAATAAATATTATTTGATCAATTAATTTAATTAAATAATTTAACTAAATTAATTTCTCAACCCAATTCTATTTCTATTAAAGTTATAACAACTTTATCGTAATAGAATATATGATGAAATATATTTAATATTCGTATTCAATAGATTCATAATGACTAATTAATTTAATTTCATTTTTTAACTTCAATTATTTAATTATAATTACTTAAATAATAATTCAAAAAACCTTAAATTAATTCTTAAGCCATTTTTGTATTTAGTGAGAACGCATTCATTGTGAATGCGATCTATTTCTCTTACTTCATCATTTTCATTCATTTCTATTCATTTGGTTATATAAGCAATTCATTTCTAGTTTCAACAAGTTAGTGGAGGGACCTATTATACATATATAATTATGGTTCAAATAATTTACAATTAAATTTCATCTTTTCACCTATTAATTATAAACTTATTTAGTCATGAAGTCATTCAACTAAAATATAGTGATTGAGCTCTCCCTTTTTATATACCATTATGAAAATTACTTAATAAGTGCTCATCCGATGACCTTGTCATAAGTGTGTTACCCTCATAGGATATCCTTAATCTTTTTGGGATAAATCCGTTCTCCCAATATGATCCTATTTTATCTCATGGTAACCATTACATTTTCCTTCACGAAAAATCAATTACTATCAAATAGTAATCAAGTCATTAATTTTTATCTATCATGTAATATCGATGAGAGGATATCATTTACCCATTAGTTGGACTATGAATTCCATTATTGTGGAATGATGCTACATACTGCAAAAGTTGTATACCCAATATATCAGCTTTTGGTTCCGTATTTATTTGAACTCAGGCTTTCACTTACATTAAAGTATATGAGTCACGCATACATAGTCCATCATCCACTCAGGAGTAAGGGATGTCACATTATGAACATCATAAGTGAATAAATCCATAAATGGATCTAGGATCTATTATACTTGGGTCTTGTCCGATGTACTATCAGTCACATCTATGTCTCTATCTTCCGGGAGTCATCTGCTCGATGTTCAAGACAGAACATCTCCTTAGTTGGACTTGATTGATGAAATATTAGTCTTTCAATCGATTTGTTCATTTCCAATTAGACTAATGACATGCTTAGATTATCTACTAATGCAAGTTGTCTTTCTGTATTACGATCCGAACATGTAATACTGCTTAGTATTAGTTAAATATTAAATAATCAGTGAGCCAATATTTTCTTCCATTTTTCTTTGTGTGTAAAAGCTATTGAGGACAATATACAAAGAAACTTAATGTAATAAATGGATATTTTATTAAACCAATTTGTTTAAAAATACAAGTATACATAAACGAAAATACTACACTAAGGGCACTAGTTCCAACACACTGATGACAAGAGGGGTTAGTTAGTATGGTCGAGGATAATCATATAAATTAGAAGGAAAAGTTTGCAAATACTAAGATGGATATTAGGAATTTTATGGTTAAAAAATTAAATTTAGAGAATAAGAATCTTGTGGCTAGCCTATCAGAAAAATGGAGGATAAATTTAAAACTCATAATCAAGAGGATATAGGAGAGCCATTGTAAGGGGTCATTGTAAATATAACAACCATTTCCCAATAGGTTTGATAATATGATACTATTGATTTAAACAATGTGATATGAGAAGAAAAAGCAGATGGGGTTTATTGGAATAAAACTTAATTGACCAATAAATGTCAGTAATGGTGGTTAATTTCAAGATGAAGTAGAAACTTTGAAAGCTTTGAGGTTGACACAATTAAAAGGAACAATATTTTCTAAGGCTAATTTAGAGTTGTGGGAGTTAGCAACTAAGGCTTTGTATAGCATGGAATTGTCATAAGTTTAAGAACTCACTAGCAGTTAAGAGCCTTAGGAACCTTATCATAACAAAAGATCTTTGGATTGTTTTTCTTCTTGAGACAAAGCTACATGAGCGAATACTTGAAATGATCAAGCATACTTATGGTATGACAGGGTGGGAGCTAGTGTTAAAGGGACTAGAGAAGTGTAACACCCCAAACCCGGCTTAGACGTTATGGTCAAATCTGGTGTGTCACATTGAAGTGTCTTTCGAAAGATTGGACTCGTTGGTAAAATTTTGTTTCTAGGTTTAAAAACCCCGTAATTATTATTTAAAAAATCATCTAGCCAGAACGTTTGCCTTGTTGTCTACTTTTGATATAAAAGGTTGATCTAAAATCGTGGAAGCTTTTGAAAACTCTAATGTTTAAATTTCATGTCTTTGAAAACAATAATTATTTTTAAAATTCGTCATCTCCTAAACTAGCAGTTTAAAATAAGTACGCAATAGCCCAATTAAAGTTTTAAACAAACTTAAAGGCCTTATTACATAAAGAAAACCCAACATAAACATTAAATTTAAATGAAACCAAATGTAGAACTACTGTAGTTGTGTGGCCACCTTCAGGTCCCTCGCAGCACCAAATCGCCTAAGACTAAGGATTACTCGCACGGTTAAAAGGAAAAAGTGAGTTTACGGAACTCAGTGTGTAATCCCCTATCAGTCAATCAGTATACAATAAGCAGTGACAGACTGGGCTTCAGCCCTATTCAGTAACAGTACAGTGTAGGCCTTAGCCCAATACAGTAACAATGTGGGCCTTAGCCCAATACAGTATCGGTACAGTGCAATAATGCAACCCATCCCAATCTAGCCAACACACCACTCCGTACCACTAACACACCATGTAGGGATAAAATCGACCCATCCAGCCAACACACCAATATTGCAGCAAAGCTGCCAGTAAAATAAACAGTATATAACCATCAGTAAGTCCACAGTCGTCTTGGGAGACTTATGCAACCTTATTAGTACGGTACACTTCCTCCAAATATAACAACCCATCCCCATGCAATATGTCGTGACACAATATCATACGTGTATGCAAAATGTCATGCTCAATCACAGTCATACATATCATAGAGCAAATCAATCATAATATAAGGCCATAACAGTCATTTCATCTCCTAGGGGTATAATAGTAATTTTACCCTATGGGGTTAATTCAGTCATTTTACCTAGTGGGGTAATTCGGTCATTTTACCTAGTAGGGGTAATTCGGTCATTTTACCCTGTAGGGGTAATTCGGTCATTTTATCCTGTGGGGGTAATTCAGTCATTTATTGACCTCTCGAAAGGTCTGTAGTTGCCTCGAGTGACTCAGGTAACCTAAATGGTCATAACAGTGTAAATTGGCCCAAGGCCTCACACGCTCGTGCGGCTCGCTCAGCCCATATTTTGCCACAGCTATGGAATCTACATAGCCCAGTGCAGTATTTGCCTTAAATCGTGGATTTTGTCCATGTAGGGCCACAAGCCCACCGAGCCCACATGGCCCATTATGACCCAAGCCCATGAATTTGCTCATGGAGGCCTCTACAGTCAAATGCCCATGTTTCGCGGGTTGGGCTCGTCACACGAGTGATCGTATGCCTATGTGGTCTCAAACGCAGTATTTCTGGCTTTTTGACTTTTTTCCGTTTTATAGTTGAATGGGGTGTTTACACACTTGACATGATTTTTTGTACGCAAACGCTCCTGATGTGAATAACACCTGAGAACTGCAATCCCATGCCAAAATCAGTTATGACTTAAACTAATGCCATTAAGCCAACAACAAACGATCTCTAAATATTTTGCTTACCCCAACCATTCCGGAAGATGAAAAGAACTATCTCGTAGGAAAACCCTATTCGTTATGATTTGTTGCTACCAAAACAAAATTTGACACAACGAATAGTTAGGAACTTCTCAAAAAATAAATAATAAATAAAAATTTCTCCAAATCAAGTGAGGCATAGCCCTCTTACAAAAAGACTTACCCACCGACGCAGCCAATGCTGAAAAGACAGAAGACCGTTTAAGGAAAAAATCGATGAAAAAAAGAGAATGAAGAGGAGTTTCGATAGAAATAAGGAGAAGCAATCGCCAATAGAAAAGAGAAGAGATTTCGATAGCAACATAGGGAGATTAAAGTCAAGAGAAAACAAAACAAAAGATGTGGGTAAAAAAAAGGAAAGAATTTGGCTATGGAGGCATAGGAAAAAACACAAAAAGGAAAGATGGTAGAGGAGGAAGAGAGTAACATCAGACTTGTTGGAGGGATTCTGGGAAAAAAAATGAAACCGAATTTGGGAAAAGAATTAATTAAAATAAAATATTCACTCAATCCCATATTTTTCTCCTAAAATCTATCCAAATATCCCTCCTCAATTCTCTCTATGACCAGTTCAAACTCCATTTAACAGTATTTCAATCCAACTCTACCACCTACACGAATTAGGCAGCAAAATAAATACTCCTTTTTTTTTGATACGCCACCACTCAAACCTTAGACCCCTCCATGTACACTCCACATGCCCCTTACCACTAGACCAACAACTCATTTGTATCATATTTTAACAACAATACTTTAAGAACCTACTGTCTAGATCTAAGGATTTTATTCACTTAAAATAAAATTTTTTTGCATAAGCCAAGGCTTGAGCCCCTGACTTGTTAGACACTTCCAAACACTCCTAAATCTCTTAACCACTGAAGCAGACATTCATTTATGTCACTTCCTTGTACAACTAAAAATTTATGTGCAGTCTTCTATCTGTTCCCTTGTTTAAAACCTATTTCTTCTAAGCCCAAAATTCAGGATGTTGCAAGAAGGACTAGGTACGTGGCAAAAGGATTTGGTTAAGATCACTTTCTTGAGCTATTTTATGAACTATGTAGATATGAAGGTTGGTGGAGATAGAGTAGAAGCTTGATAGTTAATTAACACTTTTGGAGAACTGTAAGTAAAACAAAAGGAAAGAACCTAAAAAGCTTCTCTGAGAGTTAAAATTTAGGATCGAAAAATCATGGATGTGTTTTGGAGATTTTAATGAAATGTTATGCACATTTAAAAAGGAAGGGAAAATATGAGTTGATATATATTAAAATTACAACAAGCGATTTACTTGGAGAGAATAAGATAATGGATAATTTAATTGGAGAAACGCTTGATCAAGTAGTGGTATCGAAAGGAAAGGTGAACCCCATTTCCAAATTACACACTTAAATATCTGACATGAAATTTTTCATATCATTGTCCAGTTAGTTTGGATACTAATGTAGATTCGTAAGAAGATGCATGGGGAAAAGAAAAAGATGATAGAGATTAGAAGCAATATGTGCTTAAGAACTGGGTATTGCAAATTGTCTTAGAAAGTGTGGGTGAAAATGGGACAATGTAAGGAATAAGGTTTATATTGTGAATCAAGATTTGCATAAAAGGTAAGTGAATGGTATAGAAAAGCATAAAGAAATGATAATGTAACTAAATAAGAAATTAAATTAGGTTGTATCGCTACCTTTTTCAGCTACTACCATCAATATCAAGCTTGGATTAAATGAATAATAGTCTAAGCAATTAGTGAATGCAAAGGTCTTTTTAGAGTAAGAGGATAAAAGCTGATTGTCTATGGAATAAAGATCAATGTATAACTTTCTTTCATTCAAAAGCTAATTAAAGGGGAAAGACCAATTTGATTGTTGGGTTATAGGATACAAGGAAATGATGAAATAAGTATGAGTAAAATTTTAAGATAGCTAATATGTACTTTAAAAAGTTATTTTAGCTTAGTGCTTCTAATTCCTATGAAGATATTCTAGAATGTGTACCTTGTAGGGTCGTGGAAAAACCGTTGGTGCAACGAAAAATTATTTTCAACAACCCCATACCATAGATCCATGTGCAAGATAACGATATAGGATGGTAGAAGATTCAGAATATAACTTCTTTTCAATTTGAGTAGACAAGATTCAGTCTGATAGGGTATTCACAATAAAAGAATGAACTACAATTGTAACCTTCCTATTTTGACATTTACTGTATCCACCCAGTCAAAACGAATAAAATACTTTCCATTGAACTTTTTAGAGATAGTTTTGAATTCTCTTTTACAGCTAGCCCAAGAATTTCAGTCACATAAGAAAAATGGGATGATAAAATTTTGTTTTATTCTAACTTTTTAAATAATTGAAGAAAACATTTTAAGAGGATTAATGAAGGTTTCAAAATAAACGTGATCTTTTTTATTTTAAAATATCATAAAATCTCTTTTAACTAATTTTATTAGACACTCTACTTAATAAAGTTAATAAAATGTATCTTACTCCAATTTAAAATGTGTGAAACATATTTCACGTTATTTTAATTGGACCTATTATATATGTGTCAAACATGCACATGTTTTGTCTAAATTTTAATCCTGTGAAATTAAATTAATTATGTGAAGATTTTTATTAATTAATTTAACTCACTCAACAGGTTAAACATAATCCTAAAATTTTCAAATTCCAACTGTTCTGACTATGGTGTGCGACCTTATAAGATTCTGTAACATTGACTTAAACACTTATAATATTAGAAATAATGAATGGCATCTAGATATGCATCACTTCTAGCTAAGTTATAGGAAGTTGTGGTTCAAAATAATCTTTTTGAGATTGAACACATGTTGTGGAACAATCACACTTGTATAGCTCAATCTTTTATTTTCTAAATCTTGAATAAACTACAATATACAAATGAGTCTAATATCTTATATTGACTCATTTGAGCACAACATGCATTTTAGTCTAATTTTATCAATGGGTATAATAGACAAATCCTATCTTGGTCACTCACACAGTTTGTTGTGTATCCAACAATAGTATTTTACAATACATCAAATTACGAAAGACGTTTGATTGCATCAAAATATACAACTCCCAATGTTGAAAACTATGGGGACATGAAGTCTAAAGATGACATACACCATATCACTACGAGAATTATTATGACAATTACATAATAATACAAGAAGCGTGCTTATGGTAGGTGATGGGTGCAAAATCCACCAAAATTAAATATCATATGCCTAAAATAGAGTAAAATTAGAAGATAGGGAAGTAGATTTGTATCCCATAGAGACTAGACTAATTAAAATTAAAATATCTATTGACCAAAATATTGGGATCTAGTTCCCTTAATGTAGTTTTTTGTCATAATATACTTGTAAATTTTTAAACAAATAGGTTTAATAAAATTCCATCATACACATTAATAACATTTGTATTTATCCTTAATGGTTTTTTAGTGCAAACAAAAATGAACAAGCAAATATTAGTTCACCGGTTACCTAATGTTTAACTAATATTGAGTTGTATTATGTGGTCGGATTATAATGTAAAAAGATAACTTATATTACTAGGTAATCTAAATGGTCCATAGTCTAATCAAAATCGAGGAAATTGGTAGAAAGACTATTATGCTGTTTCTCAAGTCCAATTGGTGAGATAACTTTTACCGTGTTTTGGACTAGATGACTCTTAAAAGATAGAGACATAGATGTGATTGTTTGGACTGACAATACATTGAACATGACCCAAGTAAAATAAATCTTGTATCCATTTATGGATTTATTCGCTTGTGACAATCAAGGAAATTGATTGAAAGACTATTATGCCGTTTATCAAGTCCAATTGGTGAGATAACTTTTACTGTGTTTCGGACTGGATGACTCGTAGAAGATAGAGACATAGATATGATTTTTTGGACTGACAATACATTGGACATGACCCAAGTAGAATAAATCCTGTATCCATTTATGAATTTATTCACTTGTGACATTCATAGTGTGGCTTACTTCAATCTTGAGTAAGTGGCGGACTATGTGAGTGTGACTTGTATACTTTGATGTACTGAAAGCTTGAGTTGGTAATAAAGTTAAAAGCTGGTATATTAGGTATACGAATTTTGCATGACATAGCTTCACTTACAATAGTGGAACTCATAGCTCAATAAAGGGTAAATGATCTTTTCTCATTGGCATTACATGATAGAAGGAAAAATAATGTAGCCACAGGTCAAATTTCTAAGACGAATGATTTAATTACAATATGTTAGTAATTAAATTTTTCATAAAGGAAGATATAATGGTTATTGTGAGATAAAATAATATTATATTGGGTGAACGAATTTAAAGCAAAGAGATTAAGGATATCTTAGGAGAGCAATACACATATGACTAGGTCATTGGATGAACACTTGATAAGTTTCTTTCATTATGGTATATAATAGGGAGAGCTCAGTCATGGTACTTTAGTTGAATGATTCCATGAAGAAAGAATGTTGTACTTAATAAACGAAGAGACAAAACTTAATTACAAATTATTTGAGCCCTAATTATATATGTCCAATCGGTCCCCCCGCTAACTTGGTACAACCTTATATGATTTGCATTTGAATCGATAATATGAATAAATGAAAATGACAAATTAGAAAATTAGATCGGATGTATCACTATTTGTAGTAAATGTGTTTTCTTACTATGAGTAAGAGATGACATAGAGATTAAATTAAATTTTTTGAATTATTATTTAATTTATTATAATTAAATAATTTAAGTTCGAAGTAGAAATTGAATTCATTAGTTATCATAGATTCAGTTAACAAGATAATTAAATTTATTTTGTAATGACTCGAATTTTAGTGGTGTCAAAAAATACGATTTTGAAACCTCATTTCTATAAACTGAGCTCGTAAATATAAAATAAGAATGTTTACAGAGTTAATATGAAAATATAATAAAGATTGATTAAGTAATTTAGCTGAAAAGATAGTTAATTAATGCTCTAATCACTATTGAGTTTTAAGTAAGAAATTTCTTAAGGACCTAGATCACAATTATTCAAAGGACTAAAATGGTTAATAAAGCAAGTTTGAATGGATGATAGTGGAGAGTGATGATGAATTGCACTTAGTGTTACACCCCAAAAATTGGGCCTAAGAGTTTTAGGGGTATTTTAGGGATTTTAGCTTTAGTGAGCTCAGAAATTTCGTTAGCGTGGTATTTGAAAATGTTTTCGTCTATGACATTCTGAAAATTAAATTAATTTTTGAAAATGATTTTTAAAGACCTTTAATTTTTAAAAGTGGATTGATTTGTAAAAGGTCTAAATTATGAGTTTTTAAAAGGCAATTAAACCAAATTTTGATTTTCACCCTATTTTCTTCCCCCATCTACAGTAACTCACAATAGTTTTCTTCTTTTTCCTTGTGTTGCTATCCTTTGCTCTCCCAAATTCAAAGAACTCAATTTTGATTCTCAAATTTCATCTTTTTAATTTCTATCATCACGCAAGCCAAAAACCTCCATAGTATTTCAAGAAAAACACCCCAAAACACCATAGATTTCTTAATTGTTTAGCTTTCGGGTTCTTGAGTTTTTTATCAAACACTCGATTTTTCGTCATAGAAGGTAACGAATCATTTTCCAATTTGTTTTAAATGTTATCTAGTCTTTTAAACTAAATTTTTAGTCGCCAAATTGCATGTTTTAAAGAAAACCCAAAAATTGGATAGTTAATGGTGGATTTCAGGATTTTGAGTAAAAAGGTGGTTTCAAAGTGTTTTTCAATTAGTTTTGATTAGATTAGAAGGCTTTTAAACTTACTTTGAAGTTTCGTTAGGGATCTCTAAGGATTTGATGAATCATGAAATTGGCCATAAACATGTCAAAAATTTTGATACCATGATTAGGGTAGTACTCACCTATATGCATTGTGTTTTTGGGCATTAAGGCCCTGGGATGGGTTGGAGAGATAAGGCAATGTAAGCTAAGCTCCATTCAGGTTATAAAAACAATACCTCTGTGATATTTCGATGTGCAGGAAGTCAATATTGTAATTTGGTATCGATACTTTACCATGAGTATCGATACTTGAGGTAAATAATCAATACTTTAGTAAGGGTACCGATAATTTTCGAGAATAGATTTTTAAATGAGAAATAAAATCTGATTTGATATTGATTTTCCAATAGGTATCAATACCCTTTAAGAGAAATATCGATACCTACGTACTTATTCAGGAATCTTTGCTATGTGGTTCAAAAGCATGTATATTTGTTAATAGTAGTTCCATTGAACTGTGCTGAGCATGTTTTAATGTTGATTGATGTATGTAGGACTTCAACTTCGCATGAATGCTTTATAAAAAGAATGATTTATTAATAATGTATCAAATTACTATAAGTTTGATGTGTGACAGTGATGTGACATCCTGATATTCGGGCTCAATGATCGGGTCGAGTATATGGTGTTACACTTAGACTAATTTTATAATTAAAAATGATTTAATTAAAGAATTAATTGTGATTAATTAAGTTTAATTGTTAATTAAACTTAGTATATATATTATATTTAGTGGAAGATGAAAGCATTATCTTCTTCATTCGTTCATGGGTCCCAAAATTGAAAAGGAAAAAAAGGAAAAAAAAACTTTGCCGAGCTTTAACTTTTAGCCTTCAATTCAACTAAGGTAATCAAGCCCTTTTCTTGTAACTTGTATAGATTTATGATCATGGGAGCTTGATTTAGTGAGCTCATGTATCAATTTTTTCATTTTTTAAGTTTTTAACAGGTTGCAATTATAGATAAATTGATGAATTAGGCTTGAATTTGATAGTTAATAAGCTTAGATAATGATAAGGACTAAATTGTAAAGCTAACTAAGCTTGTAGATAATTTTGTAATATTAGGGACTAAACTGAATAAATTGAAAATGTCTTGAATTTATGTTGTAAATAGAAAGTTTAGGGTCCCTAATAAGCTTAGATCATGAATAGGACTAAATTGTAAAGCTAATTAAGCATGTAGAAATTTATGTTGTAAATAGAAATTCAGTTTGTACTTTTAATTCAAGATCATACATTTTATATGCATATACATATTGATTGCATGACTAGCTATTAAGGTAAGATTACAACTTGTTTCATGAATTGATTTGTGTTGACGATATTGAATATCAAGAATTTGGACTAAACTGAATATAGTATAAAAGAGTGTGATATTATTAATGTATGATATGTTATATGAATATGAATATAATATGAATTATGCTATATGGTATTAGATATATAAAAATTGATGATGGAATGTGGTGAATTGAGTTGAAGTGAATATGGTATGAAACTTGATATATTGAGAATTGAATTGAGATATGAATATATCGTAAACGAGTATAACATGAGCTTGATAATGTTATGAAATACAAATTGATGAAATGAGTTGTGATTATGATATTGAATGTACAATGATATGTAATTGGGCATTTGGTACACTATTAACTATTCTGGTAGAGTTGAATATAGTTGGCATGCCATAGGATTAGATTGTGTACAGGTTTATGCACTTTGTGTGCTAGTATGTATTGCAGTGCTAGATTGGTATGCTAGTTGGATGATCAGTGTATCCATCGTGAGTTTGAGTCTGGTTAATAGGTATTATAAAACATGAACTTGATAAATGATATTTGAATTGAATCATGATATAAAATGGTATTATATGTGAATATGATTAGAGATTTCAAGTAAAAGACCTTACGAACCGGTTTATACAAGCCCAGAGGGTTGACATTGGATTATGAATAAAATAGTAAATTCAAAAATTAAATAAAAAAAAGAAACAAGATCCTAACATGTTATGACATATATAGACTTCTGATATGATAGTAGAATGTATAAGATTTCATACATATGTGAATATGCCATGTTGATTGAAATTGAGATAGGTCAAGGTATATGAAATGTGATATATTACTTGATGATGTTGGAAACCATGTTGTGGACTGAATGCATCTCTTGAGATAGCCATATTTGTTGTCAATGGAAATAACATTCATATTGAATTGCTAATTGAGATCATGTGTTCGATATGGTAATCAACGAATAAATAGATTCGATATGGAAATGAATGATGATATAAATGAATGGTATAAATTGAAATGGAAATTAACATATTCTTGATAGTAGAAAGTATGGTATAACATGTTTATATTAATTGTTGAATATGACATTATATGATTTGATATTTATGTATAACATGAATAGGTGACATTGAAATGGTTGAAACTAAATCATGCAATGATTATGTTTATCGTGTTAGTATTTTGATTATACGACTTGAATCGTGAAAGTATCATTGAGCTCTATTGCTCGGCGTACAATTGTTTATTTTCGTGTACAGGTATAGATTGGTCTCGAAGCCACAACGATACCAGCAGCTTGGTCCAATTCAAATTTCATGATGGAGATGGGCTTAGTTTCCCTCAAGGCCCAATCACAAGTTCCAAATCCAAGCATTTGAAGTCAAAACTCAACTTAGTCATTATAGACTTTATCACGAGATCGAAGACGATGGACTTTGGAGTTCAATATGAAGTGAGGATGAAGTAAAAGGGACTACTTTTCTTTACGGACTTAAAATCTTAATCCATAATGACAAGCTTATGTGTAAGATGTTAACAAGCGTAGGCGTTACACTTCAAGGACCCCAACCAAACCTACATGCCTAGCCATGTTATAATTAGTTGACTTAAGGTGCATTTTGGAAGAGATCTAAGCATTTCTCAGCCAATATGTATCATATCGATCAAATACCTATCTTTTAGCTTCACAGTGCAAATTGAATCACTTGATTTCGAGTTTGGGAACTCAAGTTATGACCCTTTTAGTGAAAATCGCGTGAGTAGAATTTATGGACGAGATTATTATGAAAATTACGAGTTTCGAGCTTTTAATTCGAGTTTAAATCATATTGGGTTCAATTCTTAGGCTTAAGTTTTATTATATATGAACCCAATATTGTATTTATTAAGTTTTATTATTTTATTATTTATTTATTCCAATGTATGCTTTTTTAGTAGTTTTATGTCAACAAGAAAATTTAGTTTAAAATTGCTTATTGTTTAGATTAATTAGAGTTTTAGTGTACTTGAGGGTTTTATTTTGATATACTTAGCTAGACTATATAAATGCCTCTTCATCATACACAATTCATCAATTCATTCAGCGACTTCTCTATTTGAGTTAATAAAAATCTCCTTAAGTTTTTCTTTTCAAGAATTTCTCTTAAGTTTTCTTTTAGAAGAGTTTTAACATTTAGAAGAGTTTTAACAATCTTTCAAATTGTGGGGATTATCTATAAGCTTTTTCTTGCCAAGTTTTCTATCGTGGAGGGGAAATTAGAGCCTGTTGAAATGGGCTGTGGATTCATCTGGTTTCCAAGGCTCATTAAGACTTCTACACATCACTTTCCATCTTTTCCATCTATATTGTTTTGTTTCTTTGATATCATGTTTTGTTCTAGTTTCATTGTTTCTAATCTTTAATTTGGATTTCTTGTTTTTTTTTTTCTATCTTTTATTAATTTTTTTAATTGTTTCCCTTTTAAATTCTTAGATTTGACTTGAATTTTTTTGAGTTTCAAGTTGTGTCAAAATCCAAGTTTCTTTCCAATTGTCTAGAGCCCTAAGTCAAATCTGTGACTTGCACAAACTTGCGATCCTATTTTGCGTTTCTCCATATTACTCGAGAAGTGATTCAATATTTAACTCCCAACCCTCAATTCAACAAAATTTGTATAGTTTCTTTGTTTTCTATAAATGACATGTACTTAAGATTTGAGTAGATTTTATATTGAAATGACCATTTTGGTACCTTGGTTGGTAAATGTTAATATGATTATAAGTTTATGAATTGTAAGTATGTTTGTATATAAGTAGTATAAGTTCTAAAAGTGTTGAAATGTAGAAATGATCATTTTATGTTGAATAAAATTGTATTTTAGGTCATTAGACCAATTGAATTATTTGTTTTGGTAGGTTGAATCAAATGGTGCAAGGCACTATAAGTGTCTTTTTCCAAAGTCACGATATCACTTTATAGATGTCGCAACACCAACCAACAATGTTGAGATGTCCCTTGATTGAAGTCGCGATGTCACCTCCTATTTTCGAAGTTGTCATAACATGGCACTATAGAAGTCGCCACAACGATCCCTTGCCTTTGATGTTGCGACATGAACCCTTCATGGTTGCAACACCAACTTGTGAAAGTTTAAAAGATTTATAGTTTAGTCCTTAAATAATCTTAGGTTATAAAAAGAGCTTTCATAAGCTCGTATAAATCTCATACATGTTTGTATAATATGTTATAATGATGAATTAGTCATAATTGCATGATAACTTATTTATTGAATTAATTTGAGTTAAAATTGTAGTTGCTTTGACAACAAATGTGACATCCCGTAACTTAGATCGTGTGATCGGATCAGGTATAAGGTGTTACATATTTACTCATAGATTATAAAAAAATTAGAATTGAGTTGAGAAAATAATTTAATTAGGTAAGTTAATTAAATTTATTTGAAATAAATAAAAAAATGATATTTTGGGAAATATAAAAAAATTATTGGGTTGGATAAATTATATGAGTTGGTTAAAAGTCTAGATGACACATATAATTATACCCATTACATAAGAGAAGCCCAATGACCTATTTCACAAAGCATGGGTGGAAACCCTAGCTCCTAAAGAGAGGGTTTTGTTGTCCATACAAACTCCAATAGAGAATTATGTGTATTTTTCTATTAAAATATTATTAATTGGTTTTTTTTTCAACTAAGACTTGTGATTTTATCGATCAATAGAGACCATGTGCTAGGAAAAAAAACATGATACAAAAGCGTTGACACTTTGTCAAGTTTTAGTGAGACAAATTTTCCAATTAAATTCTAATTTTGAAATAGTTTGCTAGCAAATTCTAGCCCAAAGAGATATTGATGTTCTCAACTAGAATATCAATAAACTCTTCATTATGTTTATCAATTCGTGAATTAGAGCCCACACTCTATGCAAGTCTAGGTTTAAGAATAGTTCTTAGGCCATAAAATAAGTTAAGATCTTATTTGTTTATTTATTAGTTTGTCGTACGATTTAGCAAGAGCACTTATTTGTTCGTTAGAGGAAATTATATTAGGTGTAATTAAGTTGTAAACAAATTGTTTTCATAGTTAGTTTGTAACAAACCTTTCAAAAGGAAAAGTCTCAGTGGGATAGTAAGATTAGTTGAATGTACATGAGTGAGGTTGCAATTTGGTGAGTGGGTTGAATTTAAATAACAACTTGTAGTATCATAATGGATTACTCTCTTCGGAAGGCCCATAAAAATAAGAAAGGGTTCCAAATTTGGTTAACTAATTCTCATGTGCATTGTTATTACTTTCCCATTTTAGTTACTTTCCAAAGAATATAGACAATGTTTAATTTAAGGGGTTTAGGCTAGCTACATAGGTCCTTGCATCTTAGTTTCATCTATACAGATGATAACATCATTTTTTTGAAAGAGATGAAGTTATAGGATGTGTAAACTTAAGGGATTTTCTTTGGTTTTATGAAGAAAGGTTTGGATGGCAGGTGAAATTTGATAAGTCCATATTGTCCTTTGGGGGTAAAGGAAATAATTAAGCAAGAATTTTGGTTAGATGATATGACAAACCTAGAATGCTATTTAGGTCCTCTTAATGTTTTAGGCAAGGCACAAAAAAATTGCATTTCGAGATATCACTAAGAAAATTTTAAAGGAGAATAAACAATTGGAGTTTTCGGTTTCTATCAATTGGGGGAGAAGATGTCTTCTAAAAATTTGTGCTACAACTATGCAGACTTATAATATAAATTGATTTAAATTACCTAGGATTTTATGTTAGGAAATTGATAATATCCTAAGAACATTTTGGTGGTCAGAAGGTGGTGGGTGGAATGGAGTGCACAAGGTTAAATGGAATAAACTTTGTGAAACCAAGGATAAACGTGAGTTGAGTTTTATAGAGATGGGAGCATTTTTAACAAAGCAACACTTGTAAAGAAAAGTTAAAGTTTGATAGCATTGGAATACTCTTTTGTTTTTTAATTTTTAAGGCCAAATGTGTAAGACCTCTAACCCGTATCCATCGTCAGAATAGGGTTACAGAGCATTACCAGAGTGTTCAAATCAAACGAACATAAATTTCAAACATTTCAAATAATATCAATAATCATATTAAAACTAATCCAAATCATGCATATTGTCCTTTATACGAGCCCTCGAGGCCGTAAAAACACGTTAGAAACAAGTTTAGACTAAATCGGAAACTCAGAGAACTTTTGAAAAAAATAGTGAAAACTTTCAACACTACAGAGGTCACACGGCCGTGTGAGTCACACGGACAAGAGACACACCCGTGTCTCAAGCAGTGTGGACATTCAAAGTATGGACACACGGCTGTGTCCCAACCTGTGTCTGTGCCCGTGTAACTCACTGACTTGGGTCACACGGCCAAGCCACATGCCCCTGTGCTAGGCCGTGTAGCCTTCGAAATAACCTCACATGCCAGTGTTCCAAGCCGTGTGCTAGGCCATGTAACAGCCTGACTTGCAACCCTCTAAAAGCTAAAGGGCACAGACGGCCGTGTGTCACACACGGCTGAGACACATGCTCGTGTGGACAGAAATAAGCCATTTTACAAGCCATTTTTCTCACCTATCAAGACATGTACCTACAACCAAGATTGCACATATATACAAGCCATAACAAGACACCAAAATCATACATATTCTAGCTATATACATGTGGTATAATAACATACACCCAATATGCTGAAAGACACCTCAAATAACTACATCAAAACATGTACAACCATGTTCTCAATTTGGCCAAAATAAACAATCAACTTCTATGCATATTTCCATCAATACATACCATTGAACTTACTTACCAAAACATACCAAATGGTGCTAAACATGCCATTCAACAACTAGTGTCATGGGCCGCAGTTCAAAGCCTGTGACCATCGCACCAAATGCATCCAATAGAGATATATTGTTTAGATGGGGATCATTTAGCCCACGAGAACTGGCCCGATTCAAAGAACTATTGGAGAAGCCTGTTAGATTGAAGCCTAGTTGGCCCGATATGAAGATATGGCAACTTAGGCTAATTTGGTAATTAATCTTTGAAGATTAAGGGAATTATATCTTGTAAAGATTAGATTAGATTTGATATGGCGTACTTGTAATCGCTAAAATAAAGGGATAAGGTTAATCTCGTTCATCAATGTAAATGTATCTTGACTGTCAGTTTTAGGGGAGCTCAACTATAAATAGAGAGCCTCCCCCTCATTTGTACTCACTCCATTCATTATTTCATTATTCTTTGTGAATAAGAGCATATTAAGAGTATTTACTCAAAAACTTTGTGTGCGCTCTTTCTGTAGTTCTTTGTACCTTATTTTGGCATAAACCGCCTCCGCTCTTCAACTTGGTGCCTTAGAGGAGTTCTTAAGGAATCTTCACTTGAGTAAAGGCTGACTTAGGCGAGTTTGGACGAACGGATCGCCTAAATCTGTACGGATCATGAGAAAAAAGATCTAGCCTTCTATTGGTTTGAGGATGGGTTAAAACCATGGGCAAAGCATGAGTTGCGAAGGGAAGGAATCGTCGAACTTACCGTAGCCATGGCCGAAGTAGAGTCCTTTGTAATGTCACGAACCGCAGTTCAAAACCCATGAACATTGCACCGAATGCATCCAATGGAGGTCTATTGTTTAGATGGGGATCATTTAGCCTACGAGAACTGGCCCGATTCAAAGAACTATTGGAGAAGCCTGTCAGATTGAAGCCTGGTTGGCCCGATAATG
>CM025245.1:27049862-27070916 GCA_013677275.1 Gossypium schwendimanii
TGAACACAAAATAATATCTTAAAATGATACCCAACAACTTACTGAATTTGCACAAGTGCTGCTTAACGCAACGAAATTAAGAGGAAAGAATGGTTTAGGGGAAACAAGGGAATCTCAGAAGTAGAGGAAAGAAAAGAAAAGATAATCAAGTAAGAAGCAAAAAAGAAGAAAAATTCGGTAGAGATGGGGGAGAGAAAACATTAGAAAGATGGGGAGAAAAATGACTCTTTTTTTCGAAAAACGAAAAAGTGATCAAGTTTTGGATATTCTCCCCCATAATCCCCTAATTCACTCTTAAAATCGCTCTCTCACTTGCCACTACACATCCACCACTCAGAAAACCAAATTAGCACAACTCTTACCAAAATTAGGAGCAAAAATACAACCTTTACCGTCCCAAAGATTCAAACCCATGACCTCCCTCACACCAACACTCCACTTATCCACCAGACCAGCAGGCCCATTCTGTTAATTATTTGCCAACTTTTACTTAAAAGCCTACTGACCAAAGATAGGGCCTATTCATAAAAATACCAAAATTTTCCCAAGTCTTGGCTTGAACTTGGGACCTCCCAAACACTCCAAAAACATATAATCACTAAAGCTGACAAATGTTTGTGTCACACATTCGCAATACCCAAAATTAAAATTTTGGGGCGTTACAGAACCACTTGAAATCCAAGCAATAACAGAATGAGTTGTGATCTTAGTGCGTAAAAGAAATTTATTCAACTAATGCTTATTATAATGTCATCCCAATTTAGAGATTTGGTTCAATACAAAGGGAATTTCAATTCAGATTCAGAGCAGACCAGTTACATGTGTACATATATGCAATTTTAGTTCATATACGATACAGGTAATATTCAAATGCAATATTCCTATTCCCATCCGCTACGCACCGTCTTCGGCCATCCCAAGACACCATTAAGGACATTCAATGCTCAACCAACCCTACACAACTTAAAGTGTTCGTTCACACTTTTACCGAAACGCAGCTTAGTTGCTAATTCAGTATGCGACAAGCGCTAGAATTAGATTTATACTCATCGTGGCCTAGCCATGATTTTAGAATAGATTTCTTCCTCCTTCACAATATCCCAACCCATGCCGATGCAAAACATAAGTACCGTATCATGTATTCAGTCATTCTAATTCAGTTCAAAATCAAATAAGATAGTTCAATATCAGAATAAACATTATAGTGTACTTATAACTATGTTTCTCACAGATCAATCTCAGAGTATCAGACAGTTCTAGTATCATCAATTTCAATCATTCATACATTAAAGAGGCCAGTATCAGTGTTAAGTAATGTTTTTGGCCTCGAAAATAGATTTCGGGCCCCAATAACGTGCTACAAGGCCAGGTCACACGCCCATGTGCCTTGCTTGTATGGTTCCAAAGTATAAACAGTGAGTTACACGGCCTGGACACACGCCTGTGTCCTTGTCCGTGTGACTCACATGGCCTGGGTACACGCCCTTGTCTCTGACAGAGTGGCTTTTATACAACAAATAGTGAGTTACACGGCCTGGACACACGCCCGTGTCCCTGGCTGTGTGGTCTTATACCACAAACAGTGAGTTACTTGTCCTGGGCACACGCCCGTTCCTGTTGCCCGTGTGAACCCTGCACCACTATAGCCACACACGGTCTAGATACATGCCCATTTCCCCACCCGTGTGACCCCAAATAAGTAAAAAGTGAGTTACACGGCCTGCCACATGGTCGTGTGCTTGGCCGTGTGGCGTCGATAGCCACCACTTTCGGGGATCGAAAGTTGTAGCAATTAAGATTTTCAGTACACACCTAGTTTCAATTTGGCAGAAAACAATATAGAGATTACCTAAAACCGACGATTCTACCGTGCTAAGTTGGTACAACTCAAAAAGGGTCGCTTCCCTCTGTACTCATGCCTCGCAGAAGTCGAAGGATTTTGACAGAACTTATACAGAAGTCTTTCAGTAATGTAAAGATCTCACTAGTTTCTGATAATCACGTGTTGAGCACACTCGACGAGAAGGAATCAAAGAAGTAAACAAGGAAAGGAAAGAGAAAAAAATAAAAAGAAAGAATAAGAAGAGATACAGATGTTAACCAAATTTTTAATAAATTTTGTATTAACCACCAGCATACCTCCGACAACTGGCAAAAATTCTCTTAACGTATAAAATGGATTCGAACTCGGGACCAGACAAGATATAGATAGATGCTTAACTAGTGAACCAGTAGGCTCATTCTTGTCATAGGTTCTTACTGAACTACCTTTACTCATATACAGCAGGGACAGGGATTGTTCTAAAAGAATAAAACTTTTAACAATGCAACTCGAACTCCAAACCTTAAACACAAAAGCAAAGCACAGAACAAGAGATACATAAATCTAATTACTGTAAAATCTCACAATTAAATTCTTAAATTTTTGAAGCGTTACAATAACTATATATAAAATAAAATATAAATAAAACCTAAAAGAAATCCTATCAAGGTTGCCTCCAATTTCATGCTAAACAAAAATATATATTTAAATTTAAATGCAAGAATAAATATAGAAAGTCAACCAAAATATTTTACTTACTCTCAAAGATAAATCTAATCTAACCTAATCTAATCGTAATCAATCTCTTAAAAATATATTTCTCAAATAATAAAATAGGATAATCCTAAATTCTAAACGTCTTG
Organism: Gossypium schwendimanii; assembly: GCA_013677275.1. Taxonomy (NCBI): domain Eukaryota; kingdom Viridiplantae; phylum Streptophyta; class Magnoliopsida; order Malvales; family Malvaceae; genus Gossypium; species Gossypium schwendimanii. Next base: position 27,052,548 of record CM025245.1, read on the forward strand.
TATGCCAACTTCTTGATCCCACAATAAATTCACGTTTTTAACTTGTACTTTAACACTTCGAGTAGACATTGTACCTATTTAGGAAATAGTCAATAAAGGAAACAATTTGTAGCATCCATATCCAAACTTAATTAGAATAAATCACTACAACATGTCGATTAAACACATTATCATTGGTGGAGGTTTCGCACTTATGTGCTCTTTAAATCGCCTTGGGGCCTTGTAATTAGGTGCATCTTGATGGGGTGTAGTTATGCTCTTTTGAGCCCATTGGTGTGTTAGGAGGGTTGTTATCTGATGCTTTCAGATCAACACTCATGTGCATTCTGGTGTGGTGGAGGATTATTTTGTATCCGAGTTTTCTTTTTCTACTATTTATTAAGGGCATGTTATAAAATATTGAAAATATAACATGTGAAAAATATGAATCAAACATGAATTTTGAAATGAGTTTTAGGTGTTAAAGATGACTTGATTGAATGCTTCTTACGTATAAGTTTATATGAAATTAAGAAAAGGAAGAATGATCTTTATAGATCAGTTTAATTAAAAAGTGATTTTGAATTCATGAAATGTAAGATAGGAAGAGTAGAATTATGCCAACTATAATTTTATTTATAATATAAAATAACCCCATACAAGCCCTCAAAGTAAGTTGAGTAGCTTCCTTAATTACTTACTAAGCATGTATACTTAATGCGCCATTGTTTCTTGCGTATAGGTTTATTGCAGATTTTTTGAAGCCTCATCCCTTTCAGAAGTATCCATCACCTTTGTAAAGTTGGAAAGTATGTAATAATATTTGGTTCTTGACTCCTATATTATGGCATGTACATAGGTTGAGTTTTGATCGATAATAAGTTGTATGTTTGATTTTAATATCATGAATGATAGCCGTATTTTATTTCTTAAAAATGCCAAACATGTATTCATGAATGAATGTGAGTTTAAGAGTCATTTAAATGTGTCTAAAATTATTTGGAACCTATTGGTACAATATCGTGTTTCTTGGGGATGTTTTTGAAATGTTTTGGCCTAATTTTTAGCGCTGGGGGCCCAGGTTCGATACCCATTCCATAGGTATCAAATTGGAACAAGTCAATAGTTAAAATGATAGATTTCTAGGCGTAGGTACAAATACCTAGGGTATAGGTACCCATACCTAGCCCCTTTGACAAAGTTTGCACTATTTTATTCATTTTGAGCTCCTCGGAGCTCGTACTTGACCTTCTGCACCTTCGATCACCCGAAAAATATTTATAAAGCATTTTAATATGATTTTAAAGCATTCAAAATGTTTTTATATTATTTTTATGATTTTAATAAATTTTTTCAAAGTTTTAATTTATGGTAAAACTCCTACCTTTCTTAACTCGAACAATCTTGATTTCAGGCCAAAGAACTACAGGCATTTGTTTCATGAATTGGTAATGTCCATATATGCTTTCAAAGACCTAGAATGATTTAGAATCATAATTGAAATTTTCTAAACTTTTCCCAATTTGACTTAAAGAGTATTGTTCAGTTTAGAAGTGGGCATTGTTATAAAGAAATTTTTTTTGCTTCAACTTGAAAGTTTTTGGTAACTTCTCCCATTTGTACCATATATTGAGGTGGGTGAGGGGTGTTACAACCTTTTCATTGAGATGTTCAATCAATCTTGCTTATAAAGCACAAGTTTCACCTTGAGTTGGAATTGGAGAGCATCTGTCTCCTGATTTGAACTAGGCTCAGATGCTCCATTTGCTTTACTAACACAAACCTTGATGCAACATATTTAATCTTATTCCAATGGTAAGAGTACTTTACCTCTGATTGATTTGGCTTAGGAATATCATTTTCCTTCATAATATCTTTCTTTTCTTGTAACAAAAAGTGGTAGATGAAATAGGGCAATGGTAGCATGTGTTATTTTTTCTTAGTGTTTTTATGCTTGAAAATTTCATCAAATTTGAATTTTGTTAATTAAAAGGTATAAAGAAAGTTAATTTGTATGAAAGCAAAGCCATCTTTTTGTTTATAAACATGTTTTGCTTTGACAACAATAAATTCTTCATAGCAATAGCTTGAAGTCCCCCACTGGTTGCAAGTCAGAAGTTTTAATTCCCACTTTTTGTCCAACTTTTCCTTAGCCCCCTTTTTAAATGCCTTTGCTAGATAGCCCAACTCGAAAGGAAAATCATCCTAGTCTTCTCCATGGTGCTTCAAAAAACAACTAATGATTGGCAGACTGAAAGTAAAGTAATAACCATGAATATTAACTTGCACAAAGTACCTATCATTAGGATTAGTGATTGACATATTCAAGTTAGAATTAAATTTCAGGAGCACTTTCTTTGCATACGGTTTGACATAGGAAACAAAAAAAAAAAGATTATTCCCTTCTAGAAAGATATCAATCCCATGCTCAATAAACCCAAACTCCTGAATATTTATTTTCATTAGTTTCATGCTTTTAGCTTTATATGTGTGAAAAAATTTTGGCTTCTTGGGTTCTTTCTTAGTAGCAAAAATAGTAGCTTCCTTGATTATCTTAGGCACACCATCTACTTTAAGCTTCTTGTACCTATTCTTTGAACTTGGAGCATTCGACCTCTTGGACCTAGGTTTGATAGTCTAAGGTGCCAAATTCATTACGATCACATCATCTTCATATTCTTAATTAGTGATAGAAAATTTCCTCTTTCTTCTTTCTTTTTGGAACCACTGACATGAATGGAGTTTTTTCAAACGCTTTTTTTTTCTATTTTTTAAACTCTTCCTTCATAGCCTTTGTTGCTACTAATTTAATTACTCTGAATTGTACATGTAATTGCAACAAAGGTTACTACCAATTCAAGATCATTAGTATTAGCCTTAGCACCAATTGGTAGTTATCCTTGATTCTCAACTTCAATAACCTTATCAACATATTGTTGAATTTCAAGGTCAATCTTTGAATGCTCTTTTCCTTAAGTTAGCCTTTCATTGAGTTAATCTAAGATTTTTTGTAATAGACCGGCGTCCTTCTTCGATAAGCAAGTCTATCTTTAACTTGTTTCCTATTCCTTTCTCTCAATTCCTAGACTACATTTGGTACTATGTGTTTTCCTCCCTCATCAATATCCACAACAATGTGCTTAGAGGAAAAATAGTAAGTAGGGTCAACAAAATCGTCTACCTTAGGTTCTTATGGAATAGAAACATTACTTTATGGTATACTACATGTGTTGGTTGCAACTAGTGGCACATTTAAAAGTTGTTATTGGATTAGACATGTTTTTCTTTTTATAGCAGAGTATGAATAGCCTTCATATATGTTCCTAGGTTTTCTTTATAGTTGTTGTGGATAAAGAAATCATTGATGTGAATTCTTAGAAGAAAGAATTGGAGTTTTGATCATATGAATGTGAGCCATCATTATTTTAAGTGAAGGCTTTATGAGAATTCTTGTATGAGGGAAACGGTTCTTGAAATCTTGCACTAAAGAGGAAATTTTAGAGAAACTTTTTCTTTCTAAGGTTCTTCGATAATTGAGATTGAATCAAGTAATAATTAAGGCTCAAGATCAATCTCATTAATACACAAAATCTTTAAAGATTTTCCTCCAAAAATAAGAAAATTAAATTTGATAAATTTTATCCCTCCAAAAATAGAAATGATTGAATCTAAAATTGCTCTAAGTAAAATTGCATAAAGATGGTGAGTTTTGTGTTATGCCTTTTATGCTAAGTAAAAATCAACACACACTCATAATGAAGTGATGCCTGATACCAGTGTGTTTTGTCCTTAAGTGAAGTACATGATTTGTAAAGATGTTGATGGGATTATATTTGTCATAATAGGCAGTCAGCTGGCAATGCAACTTCAAAGTTTTTGAGCATCTTTCATATTTATAATAGCAACCCACAATAACTTCCAGTAACTATGTATTCAACTTCAAACTTTGATAAAGAGATTGATGACTAATTCTTAATGTACCATGACACCAAGTTTTTTCCTAGATATAAATGTTCTCCTAAAGTAATCTTCTTGTCATCTGCATTGCTAGCCCAAAATACATCACTAAACCTCCACTAGATTCATGTTTGTGTCCCTTGAAAGCCAAAGATCAATAGTGTCATTAAGAAATTGAATAACCTTTTAAAAGCTTTTAAACGAGACTCCTTAAGATTAGATTAATACCTTACACATATGAGAAAACTACACTTTAAGTTTAGTATACTAGCATTGAGGTAAATAAGGCTACCAATAATATTGTTGTTTCTTAGGTCAATTGTAACACCCTTTACATTCGAGCATAGTTTATTAGAAATTATAGTAGGTGTCTTCACTAACTTCAATCATTTTAGACTAAATTTCTTGACTAAATTGGAAGCATACTTCTATTGAGATAGGTAGGAACAATTTTTAAACTATTTGATCTGAAATCCTAAGAAATGGACAATTCACTCTCCATGCTTATCTCAAATTCAGATTACATATATTCACAAAAGCTTATTGGCTTGTTGAGAAGTTAAGCCATAGATGATATAGTCTACATAAATTTGAACTGTTTTGATCACTTCTCTATCCTTCTTAGTGAACAATTTCTTGTCAACATTTCCCCTCATATAGCCTTACTTGAGTAGGAACTTACAGAGTATTTCATATCATTCCATTTGGCCTTACTTCTACCTATATAGTGCCTTTATGAATTTGTAAAAATGATTGGGATATCTAGGGTCTTTGCATCCTTTGGGTTGCTCTATAAATACTTCTTTATTAATGGAGCCATTTAGGAACATGGTCTCTACATTAATCTAGAACATCTTGATATCTAAGTAAGTTGCAAATACCATTAATACATTGATGGGCACCAAAAACGCTGCAAGTGTGAAGATCTTATTAAAATCAACTTCTTTCACCTGTGTTTAACCTTGAGCCACAAGTCTGGGTTTATTTCTATTGAAGTTCCCTTATTTGTTTGTCTTATTTTTAAAGACCTATTTTCTTCCAATTACATTTCAACTTTTAGGTTTAGGGACCAAATATCATACATAATTCATTTCAAACAAATTTAACTTTATGCAAGGCCAAAATCAATGCTCATCCTTGAGAGTTTCTTTAACCTTCTTGAGCTATACATAGTTAGGTTGGCAAGCCATGGGTTGATCATTCTTATTAGTCTTTTCAATTGCATGTTCGATTACCTCTTCCTCTAAGACTCACTCTACTGTTTATCTTTAGAAAGCTAAGAAGGAAAGAAAAAAAGGTAAGGATAAGGCAAAACAAGGGCAAAAGTTGGTGGCTAAGGAAGGAAAATGCTTCCATTGTAATGAGATCATACATTGGAAGAAGAATTTCCTTATCTATCTTAAGGAAGTCAAGAAGGTAAAACAAATTGGAATGTCTTCTTCAAGTATTTAATCTTATTGATATTAATTTATGAACTATTTCTTAGGTATTAGGTATCGATTCTAGTTCTCATATTTTTACTTCTATATAAGGATTATAAAGGATTATAACTCTTGCAGTAGGAGATGTGGATCTATGAGTAGGAAATAGAGTAAGAGATATTACATTAGTTATAGGAAATCACATTTGATCTTTGCTTATTAGACTTGATTTGATTTTGGAGGATTGTTATTTTTTGCCCAGATTGACTAAAAATTTGGTTCTATTTCTTGTTTTGACAAATTGGGATTTGACATCATCATTTAGAGTAATCATTATTCTTTTATATCGATAATATTTTCTATGGTTCGACAAAATTGGTAAATAGTCTCTATGTTTTAGATCAAGATATACCAGTTTATAACATAAATACTAAGTGACCAAAAATAAATGACCCAAATAAAACTTATCTTTGGCATTTTAATTTCGTACACATAAATGAGAAAAGCATCTCCAAGATCCAAAAGATGGATTCTTGAGTTCACTTGTTTTCGAACATTTTGAAGTATATGAATCTTGCTTATTAGGATAATTAGTAAAGCCCATCTTACAAGTAAAAGTGAGTTTTCTAGTGATTTACTAAGCCTAATACATAGTGATATATGTTAGCCAGAGGTGGTTTTCAATACTTTATTACTTTTACTGATGATTTTAGTAAAAATGGGTATGTTTATCTCATGTTCCATAACTATGAAGCTTTTGAAAAGTTTAAGGAATTTAAAAATTAAGTAGAAAGCCAACTAAGCAATGCATCAAGACACTTCAATCAAATTGAGGTGAAGAGTATCTAAGCCTAGAGTTTGATGACCTTTTAAAGGAATGTGGGATTGTATCACAATTTAGTCCTTTGGGTACTCTTCAGTGGAATTGAATTTTTGAGAGAAAAACTCAAACTTTGTTAGACACGATTCGATCATTGATAAGTATTGTTGATATTTTGACTTCTACATCACATTCTATCTAAATCCATTCAAAAGGAACCATATGAGATGTGGATTAGGAAATGTCCTACTATGTATTTTACAAAAATTTAGGGTTATAAAGCTTATGTTAAACGTCAAACATCTACTAAAATTGAACCCAAATTTTAAAAGTGCATCTTTGTGGGATATCCTAAATAAATGAAAGCATATTTTTTCTTTAATTCCATTGATAACAAAGTGTTTGTTGCTCGGATAGATGTCTTCTTAGAAAGAGAATTTGTGTTTAGAAATAAAGTGGGAGAAACATTGAACTTGAAGAAATTAGAGAACCACAAATCATTACTAAATCAGAGATAGATAGCAACAAGTTCCACAAGTTGGTGCGAAACGAACAACTATTGAATAAACCCAACTTCTGTGTAGATATTAAAGGGAAAACCATGTGCCTAAGATATATGGATTTCTCATTATGAAACAAGGGACGTTTGACTTACAAATCAAGATGAGCGCAAGACTTATGAAGAAGTAGTGGCAAGCCTGGACTCTAAGAAATGACTCAAAGCCAAGAGGTCTGAAATGGATTCCATGTTTGTTAACCTTGTATGGACCTTGACTGGCCTACTTGAAGGGTTAGCCCATAGGATACAAATGGGTTTTCAAGAAGAAAACTAATATGGTTGTTAATGTAAAAACGTATAAAAGGGCAATTAGTTGCTAAAGGTTTTGGCCAAATTTAAGGTGTATAATATGGTGAAACCTTTTCACCTTTTTCTATGTTTAAATCTATTTGGATTTTGCTTCCAAAGGTTGTATTTCACGATTATGAAATATGGCAGATGGATGTCAAAATATCATTCCTTAATGGGAAGCTTGTATAGAATGTGTACATGACACATGTTAGAAAGATATGCAAGCTGCAAAGATCCATTTATGGATTAAAGTAGGCTTTTTGAAGCTAGATTGTTCTTTTTAATGAAGTAATCAAAGAGTTTGATTTTATTAAGAACAAAGATGAGCCTGTTGTTTATAATAAACTTAGTAGGAACACTATCGTATTTTCAATACTATTTGTAAATGGCATGCTAATCATGAGAAATAATATATCTACATTATAGTCTATTAAGACTTGGTTAGGAAGTTTGTAACACTCTATTTTTTAATGGTGTCGGAAATAGTAATTTCGGGACCACAATTTTGATGAGTAAGTTCATACAATTCTATTTAAATTATAAGACTCAATAATAATTTTTATATTGAATTTTGATTTGAGGAATTTTAACTAATTAAATTAAAAGTTAGTATAAGTGGTTTGATTCAACAGTTGAGTGGTTTGTGAAAATGAGGTATTGGGACCCTGTTTTTGTAATTTAAGGTTGTAAATATTTTTATTAAATATTTTCAGATTCGTATTATATGTGAATTGAAGTTTGGTTTGAAAATTTTGATGATTTATTGCTTAATTAAGGTAAAAGGGTTAAATTGTAAAAGAGGTAAAAGTTAATCACTATAGATTTAAAATAGTAAAGAGACCAAATGGTGATTAAACCATGTTCAAAAAGTCCAAGCAGTGGTGGATGTCAATCATTCCACTAACTTTTGGGTTATTTATTTATTTAGTCCTAATTAGTTTAAGGCTAAATTATAAATAAGTTTGTTTAATTAGAATTTAATATAATTGAAGGACTAATTGTGTAATCAGACCCTCCTTAAATGGCCTAAAAATATAAATGATGTGGAATTCTATAGATTGTGGTAAATTGCAACTAAATCCTAATTAAATAAGGATTTACTAATTATTTCGTTTTCTAGTATGATCGAAAATTGTGGTTTCAGAGCCACAACTCTGATGTGTTAAGCCTTAAATATTAATTATTTAATATTTATGAGTTTATTAGCATCGTATTAAAATTTGGTTATGAAATCTGAACGTTTGGACGGTTAATTAAGTAAAAAAGAACTAAATTATAAATATGGAAATAGATGGATTTATTAGTTAAAAGGTATATTAAAGGGATTTGGATGGTAAATAAACCACCATTATCCATAGTGGACGGTTTTGGCTTTCATTTAACTAAAATTTAATGAGTTAATTAAGGGTAAAATACTAATTAAGTAAATAAATAAAAATTAAATGAAATAAAAGCCAAATTTGCTATGAGTTCTATCTCTTCTTCTTCCAAAAAGGGGCGAAACACCATTTAAGGTGAGAGCAAACTTTGGCTAGCTAGGGTTCCTCCATTTGGTATTTGTTTGACACCTGTTTTTACTAATTTTTATGTTTTTGAGCTTGTATTAGCTTGATTTAGCTAACCGATGACTAATTTGTAAAACTGTCAAATGTTTTGGATTATGCCATTAATGAGTTTGAGTTGTTTTTTAAATTTAATGAGAATTTACTAATCTTGGTTGTTAAATAAGTAAAGTAATTTTTAGTAATTTTAATGTTACAGGACTAAAATGTTAAAGTGTTTAGTGTTCGGCTGAACTTAATTTTGATAAAAATTAGTTAAATTGCATGATTTGGACTTAGGGACTAAATTGTATAAAAGTAAAATATTGGGGGAAAATTTATAAAAATATCAAAAAGGACCTAATTGCATAAAATGGGTGATTTTGTTGTTAGAATTAGTTAATTGAATGAAATTATTATTCTAGATTGAGAACAAGCTGTTAATCGCGGAAAAGAGAAAAATTACTGAATTGTTCCCGAACTTCCGTTATTGCTGCAGTTAATCTGGCTTTGTGCCAATGTACTGTACCTTTGTCATTGCTGCAGTTTAGTCAAGTAAGTTTGTTCGATTTAATTTTAGTACATTTTTAAATGTATTATATAAACCTAATTGCATAATATTGGATTATATAGACATTTGTAATTGAAAATGGAAATAATGAATTGATATAACGTTGATTACTAATTGAGATACTCTGAACCGTTACTGCAAATCAGTCCTGTAAGTTCATTTATATAAGTATGTTATAGATAATTTCCTTAATACTTTTTTTTCTTTAGTAATTGTAGTGTTTCATGATTATTGAACGTTTGATTTAACAGAGGTCAATAGTGAAATGGAAATGTATTGAGTGTAACACCCCAAATTCGACCTAAGAGTAGAGGAATAAGAGTAGTTCGAACAAAAGATGCAACACGAAACTACTTCAACACCGTTCGGTCAAGGTTTGGAAAAGTAGAGAAATGAAAAGAAGCAACAAAGAGAATAGGGAAAAGAGAAGAGAATTCGAGAGAGGAGGGAACTAAAAAGCTATTCGGCCAAAACAAAAAAAAAGAGATGAAAAGGAAGAGCAGCAAAAGAAAAACCCGAGAGGTACTCGAAATCTTAGTAAAAATCGGCACCAAAAAGAAAAAAGAGAGAAATACTACACAAAACTGAAATGAAATGTACACCAAAATGAGCAGTATCCCCTTTGGCCGAATTTCCTGAGTATCAAAGTCCACTTTCGGCACACTTCTCCTCTCCTCTTACTTCCCTTGATTTTCTCCTAAAATCTCTCCCCTTATCCCTCCTTGAATTATTCCACCGATTTCTTCTCAACTTCCCCAATAACTCTATTCAAATTCTATTCAAACTCCTCTTAGCTGTGTTTCAGTCCAACTGCACTACCTACACAGCTCAAGTAGCAAAATAAATACTTCATTGTGCAACCCAGGACTTGAACCTCAGACCCCACAGTTACACAACATGCCACTTTGCCACTAGACCACAAGCTATTTTTGTGTCATATTTTAACCACAAAAATTTAAGAACCTACTATCTAGATTCAAGGATTCTATTCACTTAAAATAAAATTTTTGCATAAGCAAATACTTGAACCCCTGACTTCTCAGACACTTCCAAACACTCATAAATTACTTAACCATTGAAGTAGACATTCATTTATGTCACTTCCTTGCAGAACTAAATATTTACGTGCAGTCTCCTAACTATTCCCTTGTTCAAAACCTATTTCTTCTAGGCCTAAAATTTGAGGTGTTACAATTCACACTTCCTTAAAGAAATTTCGTCCTCAAAATTTCTAATTATCAAATCAGTCGCATAACATAGACTCTACCACTATGCTTCCGCTGTGCACTCTAGTTCCAAATTAGGTATATGGTCAAACGACAAGGACTCAACTCGAACACCTCTACGGCCTCTACCATTACCTCGTCCGTGTGTACCTCTTGTGCTCATATCAAATAACGTATTATCAGTTTAAGAAGTTTTATGTATCAGTTTGTAATTCCAACAATTATTAATAGATGTCTTATGAAAAGAAGTAATCAGAGTTTTGTTTTCGCAAATCAATGTCTCCCTACAGTTTCCAATTTCCTACAGTCTCGGTTTACTCTAACTAATGAGTTTCAGTACAGTCCTACTATCTATAGTAGTCTCTCAATTTATTTTAGTTCAAGCAGTCTACAGTATAAAGAAAACTTAAAGATTCGGTGCTGGAGACTCAGTGTGCCACACTTGTAAACCTTCCAAAACACTTCAAGAACAAATTTCTAGAAATTCTAACTTTTTTCAAAACCCATTCCACAGCTGAGTTTTGTAACTTGGCTCTGATACCACTAAATGTAACACCCCAAACCCGACCTAGGAGTAGAGGAAGAAGAGCAATTCAGGCAAAAGATGCAACACAAAACTACTTTAACACTGTTCGATCAAGGTTTGGAAAAGTAGAGAAACAAAAAGAAGCAACAAAGAGAAAAGGGGAAAGAGAAGAGAATTCGGCAGAGGAGGGAACTAAAAAGCTATTCGACTAAAAAAAAAGATAAAAGGAAATAGCAACAAAAGAAAAACCCTAGAGGTACTCGAAATCTTAGCAAAATTCGGCACCAAAAAGTAAAAGAGTGAAATACTACACAAAACCAAAATGAAGAATACTCCAAAATGAGTAGTATCCCCTCTGGCTAAATTTCTTAATTATCAAAGTCCACTTTCAGCACACTTCTCATCTCCCCTCACTTCCCTTGATTTTCTCCTAAAACCTCTCCCATTATCCCTCCTTGTATTATTCCACTGATTTCTCATCAACTCCCCCAACAACTCCATTCAAATTCTATTCAAACTCCTCTTGACTGTGTTTCAGTCCAACTCCACTACCTACACAGCTCAAGGAACAAAATAAATACTCCATTGTGCAACCCAAGACTTGAACCTCAGACCTCACAGTTACACAACACGCCACCTTGCCACTAGACCACAAGCGATTTTTGTGTCATATTTTAACCATAATAATTTAATAACCTACTATCTAGATCCAAGGATTCTATTCACTTAAAATAAAAATTTTGCATAAGCCAAGGCTTGAACCCCTGACTTCTCAGACACTTCCAAGCACTCCTAAATCACTTAACCACTGAAGCAGATATTCATTTATGTCACTTCCTTGCACAACTAAATATTTACGTGCAGTCTCCTAACTGTTCTTTTGTTCAAAACATATTTCTTCTAGGCCCAAAATTTGGGGTGTTACATTGAGTGTATTGAATTGGGGCTTAAGCCTAGCAGGTTGTATGCCATTGTACTGTGTTGTATCGAGCCTTGTGCTTAACAAGCTTCGTGCTAGTGTAATTATTGGGCTTAATGCCTAACAGGCTTCATGTCAGTGTAATTATCGGGATTAATGCCTACCAGGTTTTGGGCCGATGTAACAATTCATATTGGATATTGGTGATTAGAGATATTATTAAATGATAATTTGGAATATCATTTGAATTAATGTACAGTACAATACTCACCTAATGTGAGCTGTGATTAACAAGAAATCTTATAATAACCTTGTGACACAAACTCTATTCTTTAATCTTGTTATTTGATTTTTCGAGTTGAAATTCGATAAGATTTATCGTTCAATCAATGAACTTACTAAGCTTTACAAAAGCTTACTCTTGTTATTTGTCTTATTTCTTGTAGATATGTTTTGTGGATTGGGAGATCAGACCAGCTCGAAGAATCACAATATTCGGGAATCATTTGGTAGCTTTTGAATATATTTTTGCTTATATGGCATGTAATAGGAGTATTCGATTATGTTTTGTAATGTTACTTAAGTACTTGTGAGTGTTGTTGTTAATGTGCATATGATGATATGGTATACGTAGTTAAGTGAGATGTGCATACTTGATTCTATGGTAAAGTATAAGAAATTGGGCATGAGATCATAAGTTTAGCTAGAATTTTGGTATAGCATTTTGGAATAGAAAATAAGTTATGTGAAAGTGCTTGTAGTTTGTGTACGTAGTTAAGGAAATGAATTGTGTAAGTACTTGAAATGTGGTATCATTAATGATACATTGGTTAGACCTTAGGATGATTTTTTTGTCATACTTTAGGTGTCATTAAAATCCTTGATTATTTTGCCAAGTTGGCAAACTCTACTGGCAGAGTTGGAGCTAGAGGCAAGGCAGGAACAGAAGGAGTATTGGCTCTTATGGGAGTAGGCCGTTTCATAACTTTATACCATCGAGTCAGTTGTGGGTGGGCACTGTTCTGGATGGGGCAGCAGTAGCACCTTCATTCTTACAAACCTTATCTAATAAAGCTAAGACATCCATATTGGTTGCTAGAGCGGGCTTAGAGGTATGAGAAGTGAAAGTAGACCCTGTAACATCAGTAAGAGAATTAGCCTAACGGAGAGAAGGAGTGGAAGATGTAACATGACAAATGATATTCCAATGGCATGTATGTAGTAAACAATTATCGTATAAAAAGAAGAGAGGCTCACTCTTCCTCTCCACTAAGATACATGTCAAATCATCGTCGGAGTGGTAAGGCTAAGCCCTCTCAATAGAAGGGACATTGTGGAAATCCGCCAAAAGTAAGAGATCATTTGCTCGATGACCAGTGGGACTCAACCCTTGTAAACAATACTGGAAGACATTTCAGATAGTAACAATCTCCCCCAACTCCAAGATACGCCCCTTCCTTAACTGCTTATATTGTTTTTAAGTGACCTCAGAATCAACATGCCAGCTTTGTTGGCAAATATCCTCATGGGATAGGGACCATAAAGTGGGAAAGTCAAAACCAGTTTTGAGTTTATAGGTGACACTCACGAACTTATTCTTTTTAAGATGGAGGTTTGAGGCCTAGTTTTGGATAATGGGGTCAAATCCCTGGTGTGTACTGAAGTGGGTCATTCCAACTGAAGGACACTACGTTTGTATCTTCAGTTGATAAATCTTTACGAAAACGCCAAGAATAGGCGACTGATTGTTCAAACAAGAGTCAATGAAATTGGCCACGAATGTCCACCAAGAAAAGTGTGAGGAGTTCCTTGGTGCAATACCATACTCGTTGAACACCAAGCAGAAGAAGGCGTTTAGAGGCAAACGGAATCCAACTTTGAGTAGGAAAAGGGGAATAATAAATCCCATAGTGTTCACTTTAGTGACATGCTCCTTTGACTTAACAAAAATCGAACGCGAAGATTGGACGAAGGATGGCTCTAGCCCCTAAGTAACAAAACTGTTCCTCAATGGTTGTCTTACATTCTTACATGGAGCTAGTACACCATGAGTACCATCAAGACCCTTAGGTTTGATCACGACAGCGTTTTAGGGACTATTACTTCTACTTTGGGCAGGACCATGGCCTCTTCAATGAGTAGTTGTTCTAACCATTTTTGACTTTTGAGAGAAAGGAGAAGAAAGGGGATGACCTCTAACGAAAATGTGAATCGACGATAAAAAGAAGCAAGAATCTTTGACAAAAAATTAATCTAGGGCTCCGATAATACAGTAAAGTGTTTGGGAATGTATTTAATCCCAATATTTGTAAAGAACCAAGCGTTTGTGAGAAGTTTTAAAATTTAAGTCAATTTTTCAAATTCTTCAATCACAACATGACACTTATCAAGGTTAAGTCCACGGGACATTTGAAATCATGGGAATACCCGCTAATTATATCCTCCACCAACGGAGACTGATTGTCTACATTTGTACCCATTGAAATCTTTAGAGTGTCCCCCACTGATTAGCAGTCTACATTTGTACCTATTGGTAATGGTGTTATTAGGATGATAGAAAAAGAAATTTCCAAGACGAAATTTTCTTTAAGGAGAAAAGAGTTGTCACACCCCAGAATTGGCGAATCCAATTAAGAGTGAGATAATACATGTTAATTTTATGTTGAATGATAACATGATCTGCAACTTGGCTAATTGATTGGTGAGATAGAGTTTTGGCACGTACTAACAAAGAATCTTCTCATTAACAGCACCTAAGGATTTAATTTCAGGGTGTCTTCAAGTGAAGAAAAAATTCACTCGAGAATGGATATGACAAAAAAGAGTACGCCCCAGAGTTTTGTTTAAGCACTAAGAGTTTGTCAAGTGTATGAGGAAATTGTAGGAGACTTAATTTTCTTTAAGACAGCGCCGAACGTGAAACACCGCTAAGACATAGTACGCTGGATTTGCATGAATATTGTTCAAGTGGGCTTTGTATCGGGTTTAGTTGGGAGTTACTGGGATTCTATAGCAACAGAAGAAGAGATCAAACTAAAGAGAAGTGTAGCAAGATATTTGAAAGGTTGCTTGTATACTTAAACAAGCTAACTAAACAAATCATCACAGCAACATGATTGACCACTTTTTAACAGGGGTCAATTAGATTGTTTTTACCCTCCCCATCATGGGTCAATAATAAGTTAAACCTTTTTTGGATTTTCTTTTACTTACCTTGGATTTGGAAGGGAAATTAGGGGGACCAAGAGTATATTATGGGATGGGAATAGTTCAAATGGTTTTTCTATCTACTTAATGTTTAGGTTTTTCTTTCTAACCTTAACATTCTCTTCCTCTTCTTTGTTATGGTCGAACTAAGATCTCGTTTAATGAGTAGATGATTCAACATTCTAGTAAGTTTTACAGCTTTGAACGTTACGATTATAGAATGGAAAGGTGTTATTGGAAGGCCCTACTTAAGGGTCGTATGTAGTTGAAATGTTAGCAAAATGTTTGTTGTAACACCCCAAACTTGACCTAGTTGTTATAACTAGACCTTGAGGTATTATGCTTTCCAATTGAAAACTCTAACTAAAAACTAGCTTTGGAAATCGGATAATATTATTTTTGGCAATACTCTTAAATGTTTTTCTTTGGAAAGTCACGCGCAGAACTTATTTGTTTTACAGAAAACTCTTAATTGAATACTTAGATTTGCAGCGGAAAATTAAGGAGTTGATAATTTGAAATTTGTGATTTCGAAAAGTGAAAACGTATAGTTTTGCCGATTGTGCATATTTTGAAACTTCCGTAAAACTCGTTTCAAATTTACTGTGGAAAATCCTTAGCTTGTTTAATTTTGAAAACAAAGCATTTATTTTTAATTAACACAAATCATGCAAAAATCTCTAATTGAATAACAAAAACCACCATAGAACCGGAAACAATAATTAAAATCGAAAATTAATCCAAAAACCAAAAGTCCCAAACATTTAAATATTAGTAAATCAAACCATTTTATGCGAGAAAACCAATTTCCGTTCCCAAATGCTGCCAATCCTAATTCTACCTATTACCTGAAATGGTGACATGAAAAGGGTGATCTATAAAGCTCAATGTGTAACTAAACTCAAATACATCCACAAATAATATAATAAACAGATCAAAGCATTGTAGAGAATCCCATCAAATTCAAATGGCAAAATTGTGCATGCATGGTTATGAAAAAACAATAATTTCAAAAAAAGTAATGTAGATTTTTTCAGAAAACTTCCTACCCACCTCAACTACACACCAAATTAGAGTTCCCTAAAACCCATCTTTCCAAAAACAAACCAACAAATAATTCTGGACATGGCCACCAAAATTGCAGTTAAACTGCTAGAACTTCCTCCTTTCCAAATTATCCAACCCCATACAATGTGACATGGCATGAAAATACAGAATCAAAACAATAAGCATGTTGAACATGTATTTGTATTTTTAACAGAAACTAGTAAGCATGCGATTTCATGCTTTGCAGAAAGATATATCAGATTTCAATAATTACAAACAACTTTAATCAAAATAGCCACAGTGCTACATGCTATGGGAATTGAATAGAGCATAACATACCAAAAATCATATATACTTAACTATTCAGAAACAGGCCAATGATGCTTACTAATTTACATATCAGAATCATATTCCATAAGGCAACATACCTCCAGAATTTATGCTATCATATTAGAACAACATTTTTCTTTTAATAGACATCAAACATATCATTTTCAACCTACAGAATCATTGACCTTGAAATGCACTTCAAAACATGACCCTAACTAAAATTTAATAAAAAATAGGGTCACACACTCATGTGGCCTACACGGCCCAACTGTCCCAGCTTGTGTGGCCTACATAGCCTAACACATAGTCGTGTGGGTCACACAGCCGTGTGGCATTGACAATGAACTTTTGGCATCATGTCATTCATTGTTTATCGAGATTATCATTACACACCTTATTATTTTTTATGCTGACCCGTAGCAGCAATTCCAGCACCTAAAACCAGCATTCAAAACAAGTAATTAGCATCAATACACCCAAAATTCAACCATTAATTTTGCCACAAGCATGAACAAATGACCTTAACAATAAGATTCAACCCTTTCAAAACATTCGATAACTTACCCAACAAAGCAACACTTTTAAAAATCCTCTAATTCACCGGAGGAACGTTGTATGCCTTATTATCTTCTCCTATCGAAACATCAAAACGATCAATACTTACATTACCAACCAAACTGAAAAGTCTACTTATCTATGTGAACCGGGGAAAATCATTACATAACTAAAGAAAATAACAACTACCGCTTACCAACTGAAGAACAATGATCAACAATGCAGAAAGTGGAAAATCGTAAAAGAAAGACAAGAAACAGAGGAAGGGTCGGCCAAATAGGAACAAATGAGTGAAAAATAATGGCAGAAAATTCCTTAACAATCAAAATTTTCATAAAGCAACAAAACAAACCAAAGAGAAAATAAAATAAAAGAATTAAAGAAAAAAACAAAAGAACGTGGAAGAAGGTGGGGATGTTGGATGACAAAGTGGGCATAAAATTTTGGGATTATTCCAAAAATATATATTTTATAAAAAAACTAGCCACTTAATCTATTTTCTAACCATATCAGATTTCTCAAAATTTGAATTAATCTCAAATTTTATCCATATGGGCGGCACATACAGAGGCTATCAAAGATATTTCTACTTTGCACGCATAGGATTCGAACTTTAGACCTCTAGGTAAGCTAAAGCCTTACCACTAAACCAGTGGGTTCATTCATGTTAACAGTTGAAAAAAATAAGATAAGCTTAAAGTTCAAAGATAGAAGTAGAAACAAACATAACAAAATTCATGGGAAATGATTCGAACCCAGAACCTCTCATACACAAGCAACACACTTAACCACTAAACTAGATTAATTCACTTAACTTAATTCCACAACATAATCTCAAAAGCAAAGCATGACCATTCTTGGCTCTCCAACCCAATTTCTACTAACCTAGTTGTAAAAACCCAATAGCACCGGGCCCAATACAGTGGCCTAAGTTTAAACCTAACAGACCCAAACCCCAAAACCTCTAAAACCCAAGCCCAATACAATAAAAAACAAAACCAAAGTAAAAAACCCTAGCCCTAAGGTGCGCCGCAACAAGCCTTCAAGCGCGCCCAACAGCTCAGCGCCGTAAGCCTCGACACCTCCAGCAGGAGTCCAGACGCCGCTGGACTCGGAGACCGCTCCCCGCACGTCGCTCCACGCACCTGCAAACGCGGACTTAAAGAGTCCGAAGGGAAAAAAACAAGCAAATAATTTTATTTTTGTTTTTTTCTTCCGGCCTATAAAAGGCTATATTCTAATCTGTAAATGAACGGATCTTTTAATAAGGAAAATCGGGAATAAAAAGCAGTAAACTTGTTTTTTAAAGGTGATTGTTTTTTTTTTTGTTGAAAGTGTCTATTGTTTTACATTTTTTTTATTTTCTTTTATTTTTCATTTTGTTTCATTTGAAATAACAAAGAAAAGGGGAAAATCTTAC
>CM025245.1:27089085-27104142 GCA_013677275.1 Gossypium schwendimanii
TGCATCTATGCTTTTATTTTTGTTTACCTAAATTGTGGATGATTTGGTAAGTTGTATTTATTAGTCATATGAAATTACTAAGCTTAATTGTTTACTCCGTTTTAATTTCCGTGTTTTATAATGATTTGGAAGCTCGCTCGGTTTGAAAGTTGTCGGAGATCGCATCACACAATCAAACTCTTATTTTGGTACTAACTTTATATTTTGGGTTAAATGGCATATATAGGTATTTTGGCTAATGTGGCCTATATGTTTTGTTGTGTGTTTAGCCAATTGATTTGGCTTGAAAATGACATGTGTTGATATGTAAAAAAGTGTAAATGGCCTTATGATATGTGGTGTATAGTTGCTATATGAATGCTTTGGTTGTGAGATTGTGTGTTGGCACTAAATGGTTGTGTTTTAGATATGTATGTATGCTAAGTTTTAGGCATAATGTCTCACATATGTGATTGACCATTTAGGTAGACTTTGGAAGTATATTTGGTATGTTTAAAAGTGGTCATATGAATGTGTTTATGGACATCATGTTGTATGTGTGGATAGTACATGATATAAACTTGATATTGGTTGGTTTTGAGTGCTTATTTATGCCATGGTTTCATGTAAATTGATGTGTATAGGCTGGTACCAATGTGGGTGAGGAATATGGCTTGAAAAATGGCCTATTTTTGTCTACAAGGGCATGTGTCTCAGTCGTGTGTGACACATGGCCAGGTGACACGGCCGTGTGTTCCCTGATACTTCTATAGGAATCAAGTCAGTAGGTTCACATGGCCTAGCACACAGGCGTGGGGCTTGGCCATGTGGCACAAGTTAGTATACCTTCTAGTTTTCACATGGCCTAGCACACGGGTTGGGACACGGCTGTGTGTCCCCATTTCAAATGCCCACACGGCTTGAGATACAGGCATTTGTCCCCTGCACTTTGAAAATTTTTAATGTTTTTCTAAAAATTTCTTGAGTACTCAGTTTAGTCCTGCACTACTTTTAATGTCTATTTGAGGCCTTAAGGGCTCATATTAGGGACTATATGAATGTATTTGAATGGTTTTTGATTTGAATGATAGTTGATTATGAAATGTATGATCGTTTAAGTTGTAAGTCCAATAATGCTCCGTAACCCTGCTCCGACGTTGGATACAGGTTAGGTGTGTTACAAATCTTCTCAACTTTAACATTTTCTTTATAAAACTCCCTTCTTCACATATATCATTATTCTTTCTTTTCTTGCTTTTCTTAAGCACTACTTTAATGGCTTCCATTATAGTTTTAAACTTACAAAACCCATTTTCTGCCACTTTTATATCAACTTTCTTCTTCAACACACTCAAACTTTTAAGAAATCCCCTTTCATGATATGACTACCATTGATGTCCCTCTTAAGATTCAAAGTTCATTAAACATTGTATTAAGTTAAATGTTGTTGCAGCCTTGTTAGAATAGCAAATAAGAAAGAAGAAATCTTTGCTTTCTCATTCAAGATATCTATTTACAAATGATTATGCATTGGCTATTTAATGCAACCATGCATATGTAACAGAAATACCAGAAACAACAATCTAGTCTAACAACTAGATAACTACTTTAACCAACAATAGCAACTACAACTGTTTAATACTTATAACATTCCCCATGCTTGGTGACTTTCTTCTCTCCCTAGAACTTTATGACTGCTACTAAGAATCTTAAGATGACTTCTGAATTTTGTGAACAACCTTGCTGATAATGGCTTAGTGAGTATATATGTAATCTGGTTTTGGCTAGGAACATGACCAACTTGAGTGAACCAGCTGCAACTCTTTCCCTGACAAAGAACAGATCTAATTCTACATGTTTGAATTTGGAATGTAAATCAGGATTCTCTGCAACCACCTGCTGAACTATCACTCCATACAAAACCTTTGCTCCTAACTGGTACATGTAATTTAGACAACAAAGACTATAGCCAAATTACTTCAGCTGTGACGTGCTAAGCTTCTGTATTCAACCTCAACTGTGGACCTTAAGACTACTTGTTTCCTTGCATTCTATGAAATGAGATTTCCTTTAAGAAACACACAATACCATGAAATGGACCTTCGATCATCAATATTTGTACCCAATTTGCATCTGAGTATCATTCAAGGAAAAATTTCGAACCTCGAGTGAAACACAACCCATGATCCAAGGTATCCTACAAAAAATACAAGATCCTCTTGACAACTTTAAAATGAAGGTCCAATAGTATGTGCATAAACTGACACACTTTATTCACAGAAAAGACAATGTCTAGCCTCGTGATCGCAACATATTACAATGCACCTACTATACTCCTTTATAGAGATTCATCTTCAATAGGACTTCTTACCTGAGTTGACAGATTACATGTAGTCACCATTGGCATGGGTGATTCTCTTGACTTGTCCATGCATGCCTTTCAAAGTAGATTGAGAATGTATTTCCTCTGATTAAGGAAAAGATCATTGGAAGTTTAATTAAGGAAAAGATCATTGGAAGTTTAAGTAACTTCAATGCCCAAAAAATAACTTTGCCTCCCTAAATTCTTCAAAGAAAAATGAATTTCTAGCTCATTAACAAAATGAATTATCGCAAGTGAGTCATTCCTAGTGACAATAATGCCATCCACATACACCAAAATGTAGAAAAGTTTAGACCCTCACGATGAATTACAAGAGAATTATTAAACTTTGATACGTCAAATTTAGTAGCTATAAGATACTGCTTTAGCTTATGAAACAATGCTCAAGGAACTTGCTTAAGACCATATAAAGCCTTTCTTAATTTGCACACCAATTGCTTTCCATCATTCCCTTGCTGTTCAAAGCCTGGTGGTTGCACCATGTAAATCTCTTCATATAGGTCACTATTTAGAAATGCGTTATTTATGTCCACTTTCCTAACAGACTACCCCATCAAGATAGCAAGTGCAAGAACTACCCTAATTCTTGTTGGTTTAACCACAGGACTGAAAGTCTCTTGAAAATCAATGTTTGCTTCTTGCAAATAACCTTTAACCACTAGTCTGCCCTTGTACCTAGCATCTAGCCATCAACATTTCGTTTTAGTTTAAAAATCCATTTACAACCTATTGCCCTACAACCTTCAGGTAAAGGCACCAGTTCTCGGGTTTGGTTTTTGATCAATGCATCATACTTCTTCTTTGTAGCTTCAATCCAAGAAGCACTCTTGAAAGCTTCTTCAATGGACACTAGTTCTTTCTAATTCAAAACTGACAAAAAGACCTTAGGCTTGAATATTCCACTATTCATTCTAGTTTGTATGGGATGCAAACTCACAGAAGTACGTAAAGGTGACACCTACCTTTCAAAACCTCCAGGTTGAGAAGAGACATTATTTTTAATACAAGACACTTATGAAGGTCCCTCAATATAAAATCCTGACATAACATCCCTTGCTGAAGACTGACTTGCTATAGAAGAAACTCTTCCTGGACATGCCAAAGAAGAAATCCTGGCTGAAGCTGATAATGCACACACAGTACTCCTTGGCTTAGAAGCCACAACCACAAGTACAAGAGATTGCTAATGAGACTACATTTTTTAGCCCAGATGATGAGACTTTGATTGAAACCTACAACTAAAGGGAAACTTGTACTCATAAAACACAACATGCTAAGAGACAAATACTCTTCCTTCCTCATTAAGATACTTGTAACCTTTTTGATTTGTACCAAGCCCAATAAAAACACACTACTTTGATTGAAACTACAATTAATGTTGATTAAAAGGTCTCAAATAAGGAATCCAAGCACATCCAAACACTTTAAGTCGCGAATAATTTGATTTGGCTTTGTAAAGCTTCTCATATAGAGTATAATCATGTAAAACAGTAGTAGGTAATTGGTTCACTAGATATACAACATGAGAAAAAACATATGACCAAAATTTCAAAGGCATAGAAGCTTGAGCCAAGAGAGTGAGTCCCATGTTAACTACATGCTTATGCTTCCTTTCAGCTGCTCCATTCTATTCAAAAGTGAGGACACATAATCCTGTTCTGAATACCAAATCTGGAGAGCTCCTTCGAAAAAGAACAATAATCTCATCCCTGGTCACTTTGAAGCATTTTGATAGCATTTAAATTGAATTTGAACAAGTTTACGGAAGTGAAAAAAACTTAAAACTTTAGACTTATTCTTGAGGAAATACAACCAAGTATATCGGCTGTACGTGTCAATTAAAGAAACATAATAGAGAAAACCATTTGATCACATTTGTGCTAGTCCCCAAACATCTAACACAACCAATTCAAAAGGAAATGAATACAGTGCTTTTGAAAAATCAAATGGTAACTTGTGAGCTTTCCCTAGTTAACAAGATGAACAAACATGAGACAACTTGCTATTACTAAAATCAACATTACAATCATGCAAAACATGACTAAGAGTGCCAATGCAAGGGTGACCAAGTTTTTAATGCCACAACTCACCAAGATCTCCTAGCTAAGCATTGCACACAACCTTCGATGATGACACACGTACCCCAATAGCTATACCAACAACTGAATTAGAAGTTCTATTAGAAACAAAAAATCTATAGAGTCCATCATGCATGTGGCCTATTAATAGAGTTTTCTCTATTTGAATATCCTTCATAAAATATAGAAAATGATGAAACTCAAAATAAACCCTATTATCTCTTGCAAATTGTCCCACTGATAGTAAATTCTTACAAACAGTTGGTACATGAAGCATATTCCTGAGTTGCAAAACCCTAGTACGAGCTAGTAGAGTAGAAGACCCTATGTTAGTAATAGACACAAACTCATCGTTTCCCATAGACACCTTACTTGTAACTGTATAAGTTAATGCATTTGTGAGAGTAGCCATGTCAAGAGTAATATGATTAGTTGCTCTTAAGTCAGGATACCAGGCCTGATCCACACTAGTAGAAGAAGATCCCCGAGGATTGAATGGAGTTGTTGACATTGAGCTTGTGTAGGTAAACCAGACGATCCACAAAAATGTGACAAAGACAAACAACAAGGCACTTGAGTAGCACACCCTTGTCCATCAAGGTGATGATAATTGACTGACATTAAAGAACCTTGATCAACACCAGAAAAATTCTCATCAACCCTATAATAACAGGTTTGAACCACATGACCAACCTTGCCATACAACTGACATTGTGGCTGAGAATTAGACCAACCACGACCATTACCATAACCTCTGCCACGAGTCCAACCTCTTCCATGTCCACTATGTTCTTGCTTGAACTCCTGATTATAACTCTTGTAGTACTCGATTTGTTTTGTTCAATTTTCACCATTTTCTTTCTGTTGAGATGCCAAATTAGCCTGCATAGGAACTTCAGTAACTAATGCTAATTGTCCTGATTCATAATCAACGAGCATTTCAGTTAGCAAATCAAGTGATAGCAGAGTTGCTAATGGGAATATGCGAATAGACTCATAGTCTATCGAAAGACCTCCAAAATAATGCCCACTTGCTCTTGATCATTCACCATACTCCCAGCTCCAATCAAATTATCACACATACTTTTCATCTTAAATGCATAACACATATTGGAAATCTTAACACTGGACTTCGCACCAAACCTCCTATTAATTGTCGTCCAAACTTCAAAACTAGTACAAGCCTTTGTGAGATACACCAAGACATCATCTGTGACAATAGATAATAGTCAAGAAGCTAAACAATTATCTTGCTTCTTATGAATGTAACACTAGATTTTCAACTAACTGGACCTCGTTACCAATTACAAATTGTGAAGGAATATTAATTGTGCCTAAAACATATCCTTCAAGATCATACCCTTCAAGTATAAAAAGAATTTAATGTTTCCAAGAAAGAAAATTATTCTCACCAATTTTTATCATGTCATGCTTTGAAAAATACTAAACCTTTTGCAAAACCATACCACCGTTATCTTGTGATCATACCTACTCTACCATATTTGAGGAATGACGAGAAGTATCACTCCCTAGAACCTCCTCTGTAGCCATTAAACCACAAGATTAGACACTTGTTACAACAAGAAAATAGTGGCTTTTGATACCATGTTAGAATAGCAAACAAGGAAGAATAAATCTTTGCTTCAAGAAATCTATTTACAAATGATCATGCATTTGCTATTTAATGCAACCATGCATATGTACTAGAAATACCAGAACCAATAACCTAGTCTAACAACTAGATAACTACCTTAACCAATTATAGCAACTACAACTGTGTAATACTCATAACGAGCCTTCACAATCCATGTGATAATGGTGAGACTATTTCTTGTTAGCTCATACGAATATTTCAAATGGTTATCAACTTTGTTGCCATTGATATTAAAATCTTCTAACCCATCGAGGCAGGTTTGGTGGTAAGTCACGGTGAAGCTCAGCCATGTTCTTAGATTGTCAACGAATCCGTAGGGGATGATAATTAGCTGTTGAGATAATCAATGCATAAACCAAGAAGCTGACGATTCTCCATTACTAAATCTATCGAGGATACAACACCTACATTCATTTCTTAAATTTATCAGATAAAAACGTCACCCATGTCGGAGAAGTAGTGGTGTAAGGTGGTTTTTTAGGTTCAGGGGTGGAGGAGTGAGGGGCGATAAAGATAGAGGAGCAAGGGATGGATGGTGATGAGGATTGATAGTTCTTATGGTGGGTGTTGGGTGGTGATGAAGATTTGTGGTCCTTATATTGCAAATAAACAAAAAAAAAATGTTTATTGAACTAATTATAAAAATACCTCTAGCTTTAGTCAAAAGTAAAAGAAAATGCCACATTAGCAATTCGTTAGTGGATTATCAGAACTTTTAATGGAGTGACCAGTTTGAGCAATTATCTTATTTGGAGTGACTAAATTGACAAAAAAAATAAAATAAAATGACCAAAATAGTAACAGCAATATTTTAGAATGACCTAAAGTGTAGTTTACCCTAAATAAAATTTTGAACTATTAAGTTGACTAGTTCCTTACTAGATACTTCTTGATTTCCAAGTTTTAACATTTTTTTCTCATTTTTATAGTTGTACTTCTGTATATACATGAAAGGAGACAAAATGTAAATGATTTTTACATCTAATTTTAAAATTCAAAACTTAATTTACCCACTTTTTTAAGAATGATTATATATTATTTAAAGCTTTAAATATTAATGAGGATTCAACTTTAAATTAATTGACAGTATTGTTATTACAACAATTAAGAAGATATAAATTCAAATACATTTAAATACATATTTTCTTTCAATTTAAGAATAAGAAAGGATTATAAAGAAAAATAATAATTTCATGAAAAATAAAGACAATTGAATTACAAACTAAATGCAATAATAATATTAGTCAAATTGAAGGGGATGAAAAGTCATTTTCCTATAAAGTGAACCATACATTTTTTTCTTTCTTGTGGTACTGCTTACATGCATGTGACTATGTGATGTGTATTTTCTTCCAAATTATTTTTATACTTGGACAGGAGGTAGTATATTGAATATGAGTGATGGATCAAAGTTTATATTTTTAAAATTAAAAAGAATTATGTTAATAGCTTATGTAATTCTGAAAAAAAAATTGTTGTTTTTATAAAACAAATCGTTCATTCAATATATTCAATAATTTCTTAATATCTTAATGATCTTCCAAATTACAATGATTCAACCATCTCGAATTATATCTTACTAAATAGAGAGTTAAATATCTCATTTCATTTGGAATATTTAATCAATTCTGGAACTTGGTAAACAATTCCTCAAAATCTCTCGGTACATTTGCTCTCTTTGTTAGAAAATTTTAAAATTATTTTGGGTGCTTGGCATTATAAAAAAAACATTACTATTTTTCTTTGCACATGCTGATATATACATCTGAGAAAAATAAGTCCAATTTATCGAAGAAGCATGTTACTTGACATAGATATGTCAAAATCTGATCTTGCTTTAATTTGATCAGAGGTAGACAAATGGTTAAAGTTGAAAATGATTTTTTTTTTATTATAAAAATTAAGCATCAAAATTACAACAGGCATATATATATTGAAAACGATTCAATACAGCTATGATACAAGAAAACGTAGTTGTCATCTTCGTAGAAATTAACCAATACATAAAGGATCAACTTCGTTAATGTTATTATGTTGTGCTGAGGTGCATTAACACAAACAACATTTTGTGTAAGATTAGCAGTGCCGTGTGTGAGTTAGCAATTTTTTTGTTTGACTTTTTATTTCGTATTTTTGTAGCAGAAAAAAATAGGTTTTCTAAGTAAAAGGAAACTAGATAATGGAGAGTTCAAAATATACGGGTTTAAACTTTTCTAATTAGAGGAGATTCATTGAATAGATTAAGGAATTAATATTGAATTATAAGACTTAATCTTTTAGCAATCTAATCCCAATTTCAAGGAGGATGATTATATCAAGATAGTACAGTAGGGTTGAAGGCTATAAAAGGAAGTATTGTCCGTTTCTCTTGTATGAATGGTGAGAGCACATTTTAGTTCATCTAGGAATATTGAACTTCGAGTTGTTCCATAACCTTCGGTAAGAGATGTTATAGTGTTGAGAAAATTCAACAAAGGGTGTTAGACTAAGGCTACAAAAATTCTTAAATTGTTTAAGTTGTAATTAGTGCTTGTATACTAAGACTTGTTAGTGAATTCAACTTTGGACAAGGCCAACGTAGGTGGTTTAACAAACTATGTAAATATCTTTGGTACATTTTAGTTTATGTTTTCTAATTGTTATTTTACATTGTTACAAGCACTGTTATAACAGTCGAAACAACATTTTTTATAACTTCACTTCAACCAGATTTAATAATTGGTATCAAAGTCTATCACCAACTATACTAGGTGTGATCCTATGTCTAGAGGACAACCACGGATTCTACAAAGGAAAGAAGCTCTATCTCACAACCACCTCTACTAGATGGCTCAAACTATGCCTACTAGAATGCTCATATGAGAGCTTCATTAAGGCTGTGGAAGAGAAAGGCTAGTGTCCAGTCCTGATAGGTTAGGAACCCCCTACTACATTCAATATAGATGATGCACAGTCTGTTAAAATTGAGATAAGTTTAGACAACAAAGGAATACAAAACACCAAGGCACTTTGTGCAATATTCAGTAGAGTAGATCTTAAAGAATTCATGCAAATGTCAAAATGTGCCTTGGCTAAAGAAGCATGAAATATCCTTGAAACAACTCAAAAGGACTAAAGGAATCAAAATGAAAAAGTTGCTTCAAATCTTAGTTTATGATATCATTTCTGAATTTTATGCAAAATTATGTGATATAACTAATGAATCCTTTATTCAGGAAAGGAATATTCTAAGGTCAAACAACATAAAAGGTGTTGAGATTCCTACCAAAATGTTTTGCTATCAAAATTATAGCCATAAATAAAGCTAAAGGAATTAGTACCATAAGGGAAGATGATTTGATTGGCTTATTACAAACCTTGTAAATGAATATGGGAAAAGTATAAAGGAAAAAGTTAAAGTTGGACAAAGTGTTGCATTCAATCTTAAAGCATTTTGCTACAGATATTCCATCATTTACTTTAGTGGAAAATTTACAAGAAGAAATGAAATTTTTCATGAAAAAACTTCAACAAAGCCTTCAAAGTTTCTCAAAGAATAATAGAAATACATATGGTGGTTTAACTACTAGAAAAGACGGAAAAAAAAAAGTGTCCACTATCACAAAACAAGACCCTATAGAGAAAAAGAAGGGAACCTAGTGTCATGAATGTAGCATGTGCAAATACTATTAAGAAAGGAAAAAGGCTTTCAATGTAACTTGGAATGATGAGGATACTAATTGTGAAGGAGGAGAAGATGTGTCACATTCGGATTCCTTTAAATTTATAAATTGAGAATAATTAGTGGGTTAAAACTGAAAGAAGCCATAAGTTGGTGTCCTTTACTGGAAAATTAGGAAAACTTAGTGACTGATTTTAGACATGGGTGAGATCCAATTCTAGTTTGGTTGGATTAAAACCAGTTGGTTCCTTAGTAGAAGACAAAATGATTATCAATGGATGGCCTCTATACGGTTAAAGACTGTGCGTGAATGGTTATAAATAACTAAGAAATGACATCCCGAGGAGAATTCTTCTCAAATTTGTTTCACCTTCTTCTCTTCTTCATCTTCTTCCTTAGTTGCTTCAAAGAAGAGATAGTTTTGGGAAGCTCTGCATGGAGTGGTGATTATGAGTTTTGAATAAAAAAAGTAGAGAATCTAGTAAGCTGGTAATATTCTTTGTCCTTTTGTATATGTAAGATTAAGAAAATGAAGCTAAGAATTTTTAGAAAAACCTTTTTAAAGGTTTTGCATATTTTTGGAAAACAGGGTTTTAAGTTGAAAATGTTGGATTTAACATATGATTTTGGGTGTAAGGCTTAGCTGTTAAGAGAATGGAAGATCTGGCATTTGGAAAAGCTAAGTTGAGGAACAAATAAGCATCAGGTTAGTTTCTACTTACCATTCTTGGGATATTGTGTGGTTGGCATGATTCTGTGTTAAGTTTTGTGATGATGAATGATATTTGTTGACTGTGAATAGTATGTAAGCGTAGGATTTGTCTGGTACATGGGTATTTGCCAATGTAGTTCAATGTGCATGAAATAGTTATGATTCCATGTTTTAAAAGATATCATACTCCATAATAGTATGGAAGTAAAATGCATGCAGCATGATTACAATGGTGGGGTAAGGAGGGAAAGTATTGTCGGGATAGATGAAGCTAGGATTTAGGAATGAGAATTTCTATTAGATACCATATATAGTGCTACTGAGTGCAAATTGTGATTTGCAAAGTTTTAGGCCTTGCGGAGGGGACACTGTGGTGTTGGAGTATCAAGGTTAGGATGACAAATTGGAGAAATGGGCAAATGGATAGGGAAAAATGGAATTTCAGTCAGATACCTCCATACGGTGTTGCTAAGTGCAAACAGTGATGTCCAAAGCTCTAGGCCTTGCCGAGGGGAGACACTTCGATGTTCATGCATCAAGGTTAGAGTTGAGATGGATCGATATCGATGGTTATTAGGTTCCATCGAGCAATATCGCGACGGAGGTCAGCAGACTTTATGGGGTGACACCGTGACGACAGAAAGGTTCCTTCGGGGCAACACCTCAAAGAGGTTAAAAGTGTAAGACCATACTTGACTATGGAAACTAATATAGTCTGTCGGAACAATAAACACAGGTACTCTAACGGGACATTAAAAACGAGGTTGTAACAGCCAGTTTTTCAATATTGTCAAAAATAGTAGTTTCGGGACCACAAATTCGATGAGTGAGTTCGTAAATATTATTAATTAATATTTATGAGTCAATTATATTATTATTGAAGTTTCGATTTAATAAGTTTTTCTACTTAATCGTATAGTTAAGTTCAAAAGGTTAATTTCTGAAGTCAATTGGTTTTTGAAAATGATGTATTAAGACCTTGTTTCTATGAAACAATCCCGTAAATATTTAATAAAATATTTACGAATTGCTATTAGGGTTGTATTAAATTTTGGTTAAGAAATTTTAATGTTTAGATAGTTAATTAAGTAAAAAGAACTAAATCGTAACGGTTGCAAAAGTGGAATTCTAATAGCTTAAGAGGGTCAAATGGCTATGGAATCTATAAGTAATGGACTTAAATGGTAATTAAACCATTCATTTTAATAGTGGACAATTATGGGTATATTTTGGTTAATAGTTAATAACCTAAGGGTAAAATGGTAAATAAATAATAAAATGTAAATTAAATAAAAATTTAGTTGTCATCTTCCACATTTTGGCTTGGCAGAACCACAACACCATAGAAATAAGAAACAAGCTTTCGGCCTTGGTGAATCTCATGCATGGTATAGTGTTTTTGCCCCATTTTAATAATTTTTATGTTTTTGAGCTCGTATTAGCTTATTTTAGCTAGCCCGGGGGTTAATTTATAAAGTTGTTAAAAATTTAGGAACTTACCATGATAGATTTAGCATGTGTTTTGAATTTAGGCTATGAATTATTAAATTTAGTTGCTAAATAAACATTTTTGTTAAGTGATTTTTGATAATTTTAATGTTTAAGGATTAAATTGTTGTAATAGTAAAATTTAAGGTAAATTGTATGAAATAAGGAAAAATACGGGCTGATATGGAACCCTAGGAAAATTGGCTAACATGAGATTTTATTAATTGTTGTTAAATTGCAAGTTTTGGGTTTAGGGACTAAATTGCATAAAAGGTAAAACATTGGGTGTAATTTTGTAAATTACCCATTGATAAGGATTGTTATTTAGATCAAGAAATGCTACAATTGGATTTAAATCGAGAAAAAGCTTAAGTTTTGGGCTTGTTGTTGACTCTATTTTAGCAACCGTTCTAATTGAGGTATGTTCGTATAAGGACTGAAACCATTATATTCTATTTTGGGTGAATGTAAATAGATATTTAAGCTATGTTTAAATTAAATTGATAAAGGTGTGATAAATTATTATCATGGATCAACTAGAGAAATTAATCAAATTAAAGAATAGGTGAACAATTAATGTGATTGGTGAAACTATATTTGGTGATCAGGAATTATATATTGTCTCATTAAATGTTAAACTATATTTGGTGATCAAGAATTATAGATTGTCTCTTTAAATGTTTACTTTGATTAAGGTAAATTCATAGTGTTTGATATGTAACTTATAAGTTTCTTGAGGTTATGTTATTGTTTCTAGTTAATTATATAATACATGTGAAATTTCATAGGTTATTTATAGCGTATTGAATATTGAAATCAAATTCATATGAAAATGATTAATGGATGGTGTCAATCCTAGTGATTGCACAATTTCGGTATGAATGTATAGAATTTATGTTATGTATACGGAAATGATGAAGTGCCTCTGGATGATTAATATGTATAAAAGTAGCAAACTTAGCCCGGTTGAACGTAGTAATCGCTAGGATACGATTGGCAAGCCAATAGGGTTAGTATGTGCGCTTGTATGAGATTACACTTTGGTGTCTCTATTTGCACTTCGATGCCTCTGATTGCACAATCGTGCCTCTGTTTGCACTTCGGTGCCTCTGTTACACATATTTACAATATTGAATTACTAGTTACCTAAGTATTCTAGTCAAGTTACTAGTTCATCATGCTATGAAATAATTGAATTACAATCTATTAGTGTGCTTATATATTATGGCATATTTATAGTATTGGTAAATGAAAGATATTATAATGAGTTTCTTAGTTTCATGTATGGATTGTTACTTTGAGTAAATGTGATTTTTTGTATGGAAAATTCCTTTGAAATGGAGTTTGTTTTGATATGTTTGGATTGAAAAGGTAACATTTGAATTATCTGGACGAATGATTTATATAATGAAATTCTTTTCATGAAATGAACGGGTAATTAAAGCTTTATAGAGTATATGACTATATGAAATGATTTATGATTTAAAGTAAGAATATGGAATATATGATAAGTATAGTTAAAAGAAAATGAAGGTATATGGTAGTCATATAATAGATGAATTGAAATCGAAATGCTTGATATGTTATATACCTTGATTGGGTTGAATTTATATGTGCATTGCTTCACCTACTAACCTTGTGAGGTATGGTGTATAGGAAAAGGAAATCTGGTCTATGACTAAATGGAATTACTCATGGTTGATTAATTCAGTGCAATTGGTAAGTTTAAGTTCCTTTTTTACGAGCTTACAAAGCATTAGTTGCTTATATAGTTGTTTTCTTTGTTTTGTAGATCATCAAAAAACTCGAGTCATTAGAATCTTCGTCGAAGCATGATCACACTATCCATCGAATCACTTTTGTGGCTTTTGAAGTTATTGAAATGACTATAAGTAGCATCTATAAGGTTGAATGTTTATTTGGTATGTAGTTGATTGTGTCTATCCTTGGTGTGCCTTAATGTTTTTATTGATGGTTTGTATGTGAAGTGTATGTATAAGATGTTAATAGTTGTGCATGACCTTTTGATATAAGGAAGGAAATGGTTGATTGATATGTTTTTGGATGTCGATATTTGGTATATTT
Organism: Gossypium schwendimanii; assembly: GCA_013677275.1. Lineage (NCBI taxonomy): Eukaryota > Viridiplantae > Streptophyta > Magnoliopsida > Malvales > Malvaceae > Gossypium > Gossypium schwendimanii. Next base: position 27,103,126 of record CM025245.1, read on the forward strand.
GAAGTATGTTAAATGATCAGACTTATGATGTTAAATTTTTTTTAGGATAAGTGTCCGAAATTTGGTGTCCTTGAATGACATATTGGTTAGAACATATAGGATGGTGGAATTGGTTGTTTTGTATGTGTTTAAGATGTGTTTTGGTCATATGAATGTGTATGGGAAAGGTGTGTTTTGGTATGCAAGTATAGGTTTTGAAATGGCTTATTTTAAAGGTTAAATATGAAACACACGACCTGGGACACGGGCTATCACACTGTTTTGTGCCACTCACAATCACCTCATATAGTCGTGTCATTTATATTTTAGGTGCAGGTTTAACAGGGGCTGGCACACGACCTGCGACACGGCTATGTGACCTAACTTCAAATACAATGAGATAAGTAATTAAAATAAAATTTCCACCCATGGTTTCCATGGTTCTATTTCTAGAAAATAAATAGAAAAATAAAATTACATAATTTTTCACTACAAGGTATTTCTTGGGTCTTCAATCGCCATCGCATATTTTCCTCATCATGGACTCCTTTTAGAAAAATTACATTTAAGTCCTATGCGCATTTCCAACTCATAAGAATTCTATGAATTTTTTTAAAAAATATAGCCCTACGTGGAGATGATAGTCCACGGTCTATTTCCTAAAATCCACAACCTCGACAAAAAACTATTATATAACAAATATATAATATCGCATCCATTCCCATATATAACTCAAAACATGCATAAGATCTAAAGAATGTCGCTTTCTATGTAATCAAATCATTCAAGGAGAAGTGAAATTTATTTTGATTATCTACTTATACTTATAGATAGAACACAACCTGACTCATTATACCAATTGTTGGAAAAATGAGTTTGGAATACGCAATGGAAAATAAATTTAGGGAAAATTAGAGTTTTAAAATTTTTCCAAAAACAAGATCTTGGTTGTGATATCTAAAGTAATAAACACTTAATCAAAATTGTATCTTTTTTATTCGTCTAGGATGAGCGCTTCGACTGAGTAGTCTTCTCCAC
>CM025245.1:27106287-27130642 GCA_013677275.1 Gossypium schwendimanii
TGAAATTAACTTTATTTATTTATTCATCATTCAAATAAATAGAAAATAATTACATGTTTACTACAATATGGGCACATTTCCCAATAAGTGTTACATATGGGGTAGCTCGTCGGGATAGTAAATTATAAATGGTAAAAGTAACATGTTTTAACCTCATTCTTAATGCATTTTTGGGTGATTAATCGATGTTAATTGTGAATTTTATGCTTCTAATCATTTAAATTCATGTTTTAACTATTAATAGAGCACTTAGGAGCAAAAGGAGAGAAAAACAAATGAAAACCATAAATTTAGAGCAAGTTACAAATGCCGCACAGGCGTGTGGTAGGTCGTGTCATTTTCACAAGATTTCACATCGAACTTCAGAAAATTGTGATTTTATGTTTTTCAAACATTCTAAGATGTATATATGACAAAAATAAGAAGATGGGAGGGAACCGTCATAGAATATTTAAGAAAACAACTCGAAAAATACCATCGAAGCCGATTTTGAAGCAAATTTCTGTCAAGATTAAAGATTGTCAAATGATTTCTTAGGAGATTATCATGAGTTTCTCTATTTCTTTTGATTATACTGTGTTTTGGATGTTTTTATTTTCAAGCATGAACTAATTTTCTAAATACCTAGGGGAGATGAACCTTATGATAGATTCTATCGTTTGATTTTTATTTTACGCTATAAATACTTAGTTTATTATTCTCAATTATGTGTGCTTAATTCTTGGTTTAGTATTTCTAGATTTTTTATCCATGTTTGATGTGCTTAAATTTGAGGTTGAATAGACTCTGTTTAAGAGTATATCTCGCGTTATTGAGTGGAGTTGCATGCAATCCTAGAAATAGGACAACTTAAATCTATCAGATTAGAGTCAAATCTAATAGGGAGATTAATAGCACGAGTTAATGCGATAATAAGGATATTAATTAGAAAGAAATTTCAATTAATCAACCTAGAATTAGTTGCTATTATGCTCGAAAGACATATTAACATAATTTCAGGATTTCTACGTATCAAGATACCAAGTAAGAAATTACATAATTTAGATTGATACTGACAGATGAAATCTAGGTTAATTCTTTATTGGGTATTGTTTTGCTTCTTGGTTGTTAATAAATCTAGGTTAATCCACCGAACAAGGAAAAAGTAGTAGAATATGGAACGATTTGCTGAAACAGTAACTTTTGAAGCCAGTAAGGCATAAGGGTGGTGACCCGGTAAGAATCAGACATGAAAAATGATGTGCCAGTAATGTCTCATAAATAGGCAAGGGAAAAGGATTTATTCGTAGACCATTGTTAAGGATCCACCATTAAGAGCCACCAGAGAAGTACTCAAGAGGTTCTGTATGTTAGAGGAAAACCTCATAAGGCTATTGGGAGACTCACTCCCAATATAAAGCTCTTTGAAGCTAAAGTAATGTGGGAAGGACTGATTTTTCGATACCTTGGATAGAAAAATCAGTAAATAGGGGTTAGTTAGAACCCCTTTGACAGTAAGAGATACTAGAAAAAATAAACTAACTGACAAATATGTCTGTCAAGACTATTTCTCTTTAAAGGGAAATTATTGAAAAAGTATCAACGAAATGGCTAGTTCTGTAGGGAAACATCAAATGAGAAAACTAGAAAACTCGGATGGTCACTCAGAGGATAGTCTGCTAAATCCTGTAGACCTAAGCAGTTCACAGTAGACAAACATGCACCTTAAAAGCACGGTATCGCTGTTAAGGTGGTTCACAAGGGAGTAACCCAAACAACATTACAACCTAGATGTAGGATGAAATGAGATATAGTCTGCCAAAGTGGCGTGGGTCTTTATTAGCTAAACACACTGGTGGAGTGTCAGTGATTCCTACAGGACCACATAAGAAAATAGAGCCCGTCAAGGACGAATCGAGTTTGCTATGGTCTCCAATTAAGGTACAACGAAAGGGTTATTAGAGTGGTAGGCAGGATGACTACCCTATAAGTTTTAAGTTAAAAAGGGAATCTATACTAGTAACTGACCACCCAACTATGTGATTAAGATTAAAATTATGAGTAGAAGTATGTCTGGGAAGGAAGATGGATAGGAAAGGACAAAGTCCGCAATTATGGCGAGACACTTGAAAAATTGTTAAAACTTGTTGAATGGCTATAGGATCACACAGGGAAAGATTAGCAGCCTACCCTCTTATAGATAATTTTGGGGAATGAATCAAAGATTACCAACTCAGATTGAGTGAAATTGTCTCGAGACAATCAGGGAATTTAATGTGTTTATTTTTTTCCTTTTATTACTTCAAAAAGTTTGGGGCTAATTTTGAGTAGGATAGTAAAGAAACTTACTAAGTTCTGTTGAACTTACAGAAATTTTGTGCAGGACTCAACAAGTGGTCGAGGACCTTGTAAAGGAATCAAACCAAGCCGAGGTAGATCAATGAGAAGTCATTAGTTAGGCGTTATGCACATAGGAAGGGTAACCTTTAAAAGCTTCACCTCAGGATCAAATACTTTGTATCTAAGTAGTTTCTTTAGAGTCCAGAATTTTGAGCTAGTAAAATTTTATTTTAAATTTAAGGGTTCTATTGTAAGAATATATATTATTAAGTAATAAACTCAGTCTTTAAAATTGTTAAGCTAAAATTTTGTGTTTAGTCTAATCTGGTTCATTTGTGGCACCCTATACCTAGATTCAATGGTCGGGTCAAGTGAAGGTGTTACAAATTTAGTGGTATTAGAGTACGGTTTAGTCGATCCTCTAGATGTAGGAATTAGAAATCGTACTCCTTATGTGCATGGTGTTGATCTAGCTAAGTCCTTCGAGTCCTGATTTTGTTAAGTTTTATGTGCTGAATGTAGATATATTCGACTAAAATGGCAGACAGAAATCAAAGTAGAAATAGGCGATCGGGAAAAAGATTCAAAGAAATGATAAGTAAAGTGACCGAACATACAGGGGATGAAGAAAAGAAAATTTCATTAAAAGATACAGAGGAAATTAAGCATTTTTATTCGTCAAGTATGTTGTTGCCTCAATAGTGTCTTCACTTCCTCTTGGCTAGTCTTTAGAAAGGAGTAGGAATGACCATGCATGCTTCTTGAAAATAAGGAAGTCAATGAATTCCTTCTAAAAATCTCCTCACAAGAATTTGATGACTGGGAATTTTGAATTCAGGGATGACCTTAGTAATTCTACATATACAAATAGAGTTGTGGAGTTCGCATCGAAAGGACCCACAATAGTGGGTATACCAAGGTCAAAATTGAGCGGGGAAGACCTTTCTGTCAACATTGGATGGGGGATAAATGAGAAGGATGAGGATGAAGGTACGTTTGGATTCCAGATTTGGTATCTTTAGGGGGTTGGGTGACTCCCTCCCTCACAACTATATCTTTTCATCAAGATGCATTTTCCACCCACCCCTTATTTACAAGCCTTTAAGGCTCGAATTCAAACCTCCAATATAGGGAGGTAAGCGATGCTGACGTGGTTTCCCCATAATGTTATAGTAGTATTCGTAATTAGCGGGATCTAAGGAACGAACGAAGAGGTTAAGGAAGAGGACTCCCCCAATTCTTGAGGCCAATTTTTTCTATGTCCTTATTTAACCATAAGCAAAAGAGAATATTTTCTCACAATAAACCATCCTCTCCAAGAAAAGGGAAGGCCCATCTCATCTAAGGGAAATATAATGTAAGAGATGGGAGGGTTAGTAGCAGAAAGAGATGCCCGAAAAAGGGTCATGGATTAGACGGTTGCATCACCTAGACGATACTCTTCTCGAACCACCTTGAAAGTAGAGTAATCAGGTTCTCTAGATAGTTGGGAGATTCACCATACCATGTTTGATGAATGTGCCCCTAAAATTTAGAAGTCTTCACCCTACCTACATCGTTTATTTAAGGTTTCACTTGATGAATAGGAAGATTGAGGAAAATAAGGGGTTTATCTTCAAAATTTTGGTCACAATAGTACAAGGGAATGACGCCCAGTATTGTAATTAAATGAGAAAATGAAATATGGGAAGAAGAGAGGTGAGAGATAATAAAAGGATTAGTCGAGCCAAAGGGTTGTAAGCTTATGAACTTTCCTCTCAATATTTTGGTTTATAAATAACGATAAAAATGTATGAGAAGTTGTGGAAATTTTAAGAGCGGTAAAGAAACCGTTCAAGTCCATCAATGCATATAGAACATCTGTTAGCATCAAGAGAAGGAAGAATTCTTTAATATTCCCAAGGCAAGAATATCTGCCAACTATTACCCAATAAGGTGTAGCCCTCATGAAAGTAAAACTAGTCATAGGTCTATTCAATGGCAGCCCTTTTTGAGTAGGACTAATAAGTTATTGTTACTATTGGAGTAGGAATCCAAAAACAAAGTGATAACTCTGGTACTCCACCAAGGTATTAGTGAAAATATTTCTTAGGCGAGGTTAGCAGCCCTGTGAAAAGAAGGAATTGACCCATTAGATGGACAAGGTTGGAGTACAAATAAATTTAGGAATTCCAGTATTACCCACCAAAATTAAAGTCAAGAAGTTAACAATTAGGTGATGCTCACCTTAGAGCGTTTGCGAAATTAAAATTATGAAGAGAATCTAAAGAATGGAGGTCATCCAACAATGGAAGGGTTAGAAGCCCACTAACGAGTCAACATCTGTACTTTGTTAAATGCTAAGTGATCTATGAATTGGATGGAGAAGGTATAAATTGAATGTACGAGAAGATAAGCCATGTTAAAGGTTTAGGAGAGAATCAAATGTGATTACTTCTATGAGCCATAAGAAGACAAGGATAAGGATGAGTTTTTTTAAGTTCACCTCTAAGGTTGAGCGTGAAAGGAAATTTCAAGGACAAAATTTTTTTAAGGTGGGAGAGTTGTTACACTCGGATTCTTTTATATCTTGAAATTTAGAACAATTGGGGGTTAAAATTGAAAGAAGCCATAAGCTAGCGGCCTCTACAGGAAAATTAGAAAAACTTAGTGGCTGATTTTGGACGTGGTTGAGATTCAATTCTAGTTCAATTGGATTAAAACTAAGTGGTTCCATAGTGAAAGACAAAAAGATTATCATTGAATGGTCTTTATACGGTTGAAGACTGTATGTGAAGGGCTATAAATAGTTGGCAAATGACTTCCCAGAGAAAAATCTTCTCAAATTAGTTTCACCTTCATTTCTTCTTCATCTTCTTCCTTGGTTGCTTCTAAGAAGAGAGAGTTGTGAGAAGCTCTGCATGTCACACCCCAAGTTTGGTGGGTCCAAGATTTAGGCTTAGTGTTGCAAAGTTATCTGTTATCTAAGAGAAAGATATATCAAGCGAAGATAAGGTAGGTGAAAGTTACCGCCAAATTTATAGTCCACATAGTTGTCTGAGTACTGTGCTAGTTGGGTTAGTCGGCTGGTCAAATAATATTCATTCAGGATCCTCGTTTATGTTTCTTTCAGAATTTGTAGGCCAATAAAAAAAGAAAAATTCTGGATTCAAGTGACACTTGTTAAGTTCCACTAAATGGGAATGGGTTATATATATGTATGTGAGAAAGGTTCGTGAGGAAATTTCTTTTTACTTCAAGATTACTCTCTGATTCTTTTTTTCTTAAATATTATTCCCTAGTTTTTCTTCTTATTTAACCTAGAAGCTAAGGATTTTGGATTGATTAACGGAAGATCTACTTCTTCGTAAGTTTGATAGCTTTGAATGTTAAGTAATTGAAAGAGTAAGGTTGTTAAGAGTTATATGAACAGTATGTTTTGAGTACAAGGCCTTGCAAGAGGGTTATCTACGATTGAGATGTTAGCAATTTGTATGTAAATGGATTTAATGGTGAATCTATGTTTTTTAAGCAGTTGTTGCTATTGGGTCTAGATAAATGTCCAAGTTTGGAGCTATGAGCTACAGTTTATGTGAGTACCAGGTGAGTCTTTATTCTGACTCTTGCATATGAACTATCCAAATAAAGGTATATATATATCTTAATGATATCTCAGATAACTTGTATGTATATGAAGTATATTAAAGATGTTATATGTCCTATGATGAAATGTATATAGTATTGCATGAATAAAAAGTGGTTTGGTAAGTGTACAAGTAAAATCTAAAATAGGGAAGTACAAGTCGATCAGGTGTGTGAATAAATCTGAATAAGTGAATCCCAAGTAAAATGTCCCTTTGTGATGCCTCTGGTAGGGTAGTTAGATTGCTAACCAGACTAGCAGATCACGATATAAAAATAAGTGCATGACCATGTGGTTGAGACCCATGGCATTGTATGGTATGAAAACACTCATGGTGATGCCTCCGGTAAGATGAAGGTTAGATTGGCAGAACATGACATGAAAATGTGTAAGTCCATGTGGCTGAGACCCATGACATGCTATGATGATACGAATATTCATGGAGATGCATTTGGTAATATGTAATTGAACTGACAGATCATGAAATGATTCTATGTATAAGTCCATGAGGGAGAAACCCATGGCACCTTCTATGAAAGCTCGCCGGTACAGTAAACACATGACTCTATATGTTGCCTGTGTGGCGTAATCTACTAAGCCTTTCTGGTGTATTATGTATGTTGACTTTGTGTTGTATTCTGTATGTTGCCTTTGTAGCGAGTCCCGATACGTCTACGTGGTGTATTCGGTGATATGTATGTGTATGAGAGTTAGGTTATTTGCCCTTGAGGTAATATCTAGGTAAGTTCCAGTATATTTTTGATAGTTATTTCCATGATGAGTTTGAAGATAGATTGGGTTGTTCAATCTGATAGAAAGTTTGATAAGCCGCATGAGGTATATTCTAAATGATAAATTGTGTTTGTACTTCTAAAGGGAATTCTCCAAAATAGTCTGTTAGATTAGGATACAGGTGTATTCATATTATGAAAGATATAAGTGTTCGTTAGTTCGAGTTGGGCAACGCTATGTAATATTGAAATATGAGTTATCTGATATTTTTCATATTTGAGTAGTATCATGTCTTGTCTTGGGGTAGTTGGAATCTAAGTATTCGGTAAATATAGTGTTCTTATGCTATGAAATATAGATGTTTAGATTTCTTCTAAATGACTTGGATTGTCCTCCATCAGTTTGAGTATGCATTGGGTTGAATTAGGGTATGGTCGGATTAATGATCTAATTTAGCAAACTCAGTATGAGAATCCACCAAAAGTAATATCAGTAAGTAGTATCCACAAAGAGAATAGTACCTTTGACCAACTGTTATGGAATAACCATTGATAGTTGTCTGAAGAGAAAAGAAAAGGTAGTATCATCTGGTAAGATCTAGGGTTAGTCAATTAGTTAGATGAATGATGATATGTTAAGAATGGTAAGTGACGTATAAGTATATATATACCCAAAGATATGAAGGTATCCACCAATGACAGAATTGGTAATCTAAATATTCAGAATGTAAAATTCAATAAGAAAAGGGCTTCAAGGTATTTTGTTTTTAAACTCGCTAAGTTCTTCTGAACATACAAGTGCAATGTTTATGTTTCAGGTATTACTATAAAAATGAGTATGTTAGGAGGGACAACACCAGGAATACACCAAGGAAGCGGTGAATTGGGCTATTATGCATACAGTGGACTATTTGGACAAGTGGCGTATTGTAGGATTATGCGTTAAGGAGTCTATCTGTAGAAAACTTTTTTGTTGTAATGAGTTGTAATAAGTCTGACATATTATTTTATTTTATTTTTAAATATCTTTCTTATTCCTTTGAAATTGAGATTTTAAATAAAATGATACAAAAAATTTAAGTAAGAAGTGTCTTCCAACTGTTTTGAAATTTTGCTAAGTGAAATGTGAAGTAACACCGTAGATACCGAACTTATATTTCGAGTCAGGTTGAAGGTGTTACAAGTTTGTATCGAATTTTTCGATTTAGTTGATCATCTGACAGATATGTGAGCTAGCCTTGCATGCATAGTACGTCGAGCCTGGCTTAGTCTCTCAGGTATGTTAACACATTTGTTTGTATAAAGGGAACTTTGCTATAATGGGAATATTGTGATAAGAAAGATAGAGAATGAAGAAAATGATTGATTCAATGATAAGAACTGAAGAATACTACAAAATGAGAAAGTTCAAAGTAGGATAAATGAGAATTTTAGCCTCCACCCTCAGCGCATTGGTTTGTGGGATTAGGCAGGATCTCTTTTGTTAGAGGATAATCTTCAGGGTTTTGTTCCACATCTGTTAGTTCTCTTTATTATCGTCAAATTTTGGCATTGTGGGAATGAAAAAGTCAGCTAACTTTTCACTCTATTTGAAAAGTTTCCCAGTTTTCATCCTTAGGATGGTAGACGTTAAAGTTCAGTGACTCGGTAGATATATCCTTAAGGTAGTTAAAGTCTACTCGACTAAGATCAAGAAAACTTGTAGCCACTTTGGTGTGGAGAATCAGGTTGAACCTCCATTTTCGTAAAGCTTCATTAAGGTTCTTTTCAGTGTCTTTCTGATATTTTCTAAAAGCTTCTTTGTTGAAATGGCATAGAACTTCCAGCTCTGCTTTCTGGCATTCTTCTTGGGCTCTGAGCTTCTCTTCCTAAGTGGATTCCTTTTCCTTTAGTAGTTCGACTTCCTTCTTTAATTTTTCACACTTAGGCTGTGTCTCCTTATGTTTCCCCTTCAAAGCCATGACATGGGCATCAAGTCTTCCAATCAAGCTCATAGATTCTTGATGATCTCAACAAACTTCAAACATAGACTTCTCGCCAATTTTCACAAATTTCTCTAAACTTACAATATTAGCATTGTATTGGTAAGAGGTAAGAGTCTTTTTTAACAGTGGCACTGAATTATTTTGCTATTGAAAAATAGAGCTTAGTGAGATAGAAGGTAATCCTAACTTCAATAGGTCATGCCAAAGGAAAAATGTTTTTGCTTCACTAGAAGAAGCATGGTGTGGTAGAATACTAGGAGAAACTACTGATTGAATTAGAGGTATTGCTTCTATGGGATTCTTTGACAGAGGAGGATAAAATATAAATTGAGGAGTCTATTGCATGGGGACTCCACAGGCAGAATTGGAATTTCAGGTAAGGCGTGAACTAGATAAGTGTGACTAACTGTTATGAAATGCTCTTTTGTGGGTCTATGTCATGCGAAAGGAGGGCATTCACTATTCCTGGTCTCTTGAGTACTTCCCTCCAATCTAGGCCTCTTTTTAGTTTTTTTTGATGTTATTTTTCTTAATGGCACAGCAGTAACCTTCTCCTTTGCTTAAGCCTTATTCTGTTTATGTCTTTAGCTAAAACAGGCGTAAGAGGAGAATGTGAGGAAGACCTTGCACCATCAATATGAGAATTAGCCCAGCTTGAAGAGGAAGTAGAAGTTGTATCAAAATTACTTAAAAGATTCTAGTTGCGTGGGCAAAGACTACAAATGTTGTAAAATAAGAAAGGAGGTTCCCTTATACACCCCACTAATACGTGTGCCAATTCACTGTCTACATTATAAGGCCAAGCTACAAAAGTTAAAGGCACATTGAAATAGTCTAACTAAATTATATAATCATTTGGCCGATGAATATTTTGACTTAAATCTTGTAAGGAATACTGGAAGACATTTTGAACTAAAACAACTTCCAGCAATTCTAGTACATGCCCCCTTCTTAGTCATTTGTATTGTTCTAAAGCAATTTCAGATTCTATTGGCTGACATTGCGCACAAATGCTCTCCAAAGAAAGGGACCATCATGTAGGAAAACCAAATCCAGACTAGAGTTTTCAAATAACTCTCATGTACTTGTCATTTCTTTGATATATATTCGAAAAATAGTTTTGGATTATAAGATCACAGCCTGGGCATACACTGAAATGGGCGCTACTAGCAGGAGTTCCTTGTCTTTTTACCTTTAGTTAGTAAACTTTTTGGAAAACACCCAACAATGATGGCTCATTGTGTATACAACAATCTATAAAGAATGCCACCAGTGTCTACAAAGATAGGACTGATAACTGCCTTGGTGCAATGTCATATTCATTGAGCACCGCACAAAAGAAAGGATTGAGTGGCAGATAGAAGCTAGCATCTAACAAAATTAAGGGTAAGATGAAACCTAAAAAATTATCACTTAGATGGCATCCTAGAGGTCGTTATAAGTCATAAGAAAAGTTTGTGTAGTGGATACCTCAAGCTCTTAGGCATCGATTTATTTCTTCTTAAGTAGTGCTACTGTTGTGCATCAGAGCCACAGCACTTAGTGGGGTGTCATTGGGACATCGGGGTCTGAATTTGGTAAAAACTTTAGGAATGTTGTCTTGTTTGCTTTGGTTTTAGCCCCTCCCTCTTATAGTTGTTCTAACCATTTTGAAACTATAAGTGTAACCTCTAAGTTTTGAACCTGCCAATTAGATCAAACTGTTGGCACTCTTGCTAATAAGGGATCTCTAATGTTTACAACATTGAAAGGAAGTCGCTTTGAGCAAGAAGGATATTTCAAAAATTAATGGTATACGTCTAGTGTCAACATATTACTATACATCCATCGTGGTGGAATTCTTCCAAGATGTAAAAATTTCAAGGACAAAATGTTATTAATTTAAGGAGAGCTATCACACCCCAAGTCTTGAGGTCTGAGATTTAAGAGTAGAGTTACGAAGTATCTGTTTGGCGTAATGTAATCTGCCATGTTACAATCTCTTGGAGATTTGAATTGTGGCATATAATACCTGCCGTAGAGGTAAATAAAGGTTTTAGGTTATTCTATTATCTAAGATAAAGATATATCAAGCGAAGAATAAATCAGGTCAAAGTATAGTACACCTAGTTTTCTGAGTATTGTGTTAATTGGGTTGGTAAAGTGATCCAATTAAGAGCCAACCAGATTGTCTAGTCAAATAATATTCATTCAAGATTCTTATTTATGTTTCTCTCAAAATCTGTAGGCTACTAAGAAAGACATTTTCTGGATTTAAGTGACACTTGTTAAGTTCAACTAAATGGGAATGGGTTATATATATGTGTGAGAAGGGCTCGTGAGGAAGTTTCCTCTTCCTTCAAGATTACTCTCTGATTTTTTCTTTTTTTAAATATTATTCCCTAGTTTATCTTTTTATTTAAGCTAGAAGCTAAGGATTTTAGATTGATTAGTGGAAGATCTACTTCTTAGTAAGTCTAATAGCTTTGAATGTTAAGTTATTGAAAGAGTAAGGCTGTTAAGAGTTATATGAACATTAAATTTTGAGTACAAGGCCTTGCAAGGGGGTTATCTATGATTGAGATGTTAGCAATTTGTATGTAAATGGATTTTAATGGTGAATCTATGTTCTTTAAATAGTTGTTGTTGCTGGATCAAGATGGATGTCCAAGTCTGGACCTATGAGCTATATTGTAGGTGAGTACCAGGTGAGTATTTATTCTAAATCTTGTATATGATAGTATTGCATGATAGAAAGTGGTTTGGTAACTGTGCGGGTAAATTCTAAAATAGGCAAGTACAAGTCGACTAGGTGTATGAATAAATCTGAGTAAGTGAATCCCAAGTAAAATGTCCTTTTGTAATGCCTCTGGTAGGGCAGATAGATTCCTAACCAGACTGACAGATCACAATATTAAAATAAGTGCATGACCATGTGGCTTAGACCGATAGCATTGTATGGTATGAAGGCTGGATTGGAAGATCATGACAGGAGAATGCGTAAGTCCATGTGGCTGAGACCCATGGCATGATATGATGATATGAATAATCATGGTGATGCATTTGGAAGATGTAATCGAACTGGCAGATCACGATATTAATCTATGTATAAATTAATGAGGAAGAAACATATAGCACCTTCTGTGAAATTCCATCGAGACAATAAAGACATGACTCTATATGTTGCCTGTGTGGAGTACTTTGTATGTTGCCTTTTTTGTGAGTCTCGATATGTCTATGTGGCATATTTAGTGAAATGTATGTGTATGAGAGTTAGGTTCTTTACCCTTAAGTTAATATTTGGGTAAGTTCTGAAATCTCTTCGATAGCTAGTTCTATTATGAGTTTGATAATAGATTAGGTTGTTCGATCTGGTAGAAAGTTTGATAAGCCGCGTGAGGTATATTCTGAATGAGAAATTGTGTTTGTACTTCTAAAGGGAATTCGCCATAATAGTCTAATAGATTAGGATATGGGTGTATTCATATTACGTAAGGTATAAGTGTTTCTTAGTTCGAATTAGGCTATGCTATGTAAGATTGAAATCAAGTTATCTAATATCTGACATATTTGAGTAGTATTATGTCTTGTCTGGGGGTAGTTAGAATCTAAGTCTTCGGTAAATTTGGTGTTCTTATGCTATGAAATATAGATGTTTGGATTTCTTTTGAATGACTTGGAGTGTCAGTCATCAGTATGAGTATGTATTAGGTTGAATCTGCAAATGATCGAATTAATGATCTAATTTAGCAAACTCAGTACGGGAATCCACCAAAAGTAAGATCAGTAAGTAGTATTCGCCAAGAGAATTGTACCTTTGACCAATTGTTAAGGAATAACTATCAATAGTTGCTTGAAGATAAGAGAAAAGGTTGTATCGTCTAGTAAGATCTGGGGTCAGCTAATTAGTTAGATGAATGATGACACGCTATGAATGGTAAGTGGTGTATAAGTATATATATATCCAAAGATACGAAGGTATCCACCAAAGTCAAAATTGGTAATCCCAATATTCAAAATGTAGAATTCAACATGAAAAGGGCTTCAAGGTATTTTTTTTTTCAAACTTACTAAATTCTTCTGAACATACAAGTGTTATGTTTATGTTTCAGGTATTACTGTAAAAGTGAGTATGCCAAAAATAGCCAAGGAAGTTGTGAATCGAGTTATTTTGCTAAGTGAAATGTAAAGTAACACTCGAGATTTGAACCCAGTAATTAAGGTCGAGTTGAGGGCATTACACTGCATAGAGTAGTGATTATGAGGTTTGAGTTAGAAATGTTGAGAATCTAGCAAGTTGGTAAGGTTCTTAGTCCTTTTATATATGAAAGATTAAGAAAATGAAGCTAATAATTTTTAGAAAAACCTTTTTAGGGGTTTTGCATGTTTCTAGAAAACAAGTTTTAAGTTGAAAATGCTGGGTTTAACTTACAATTTTTGGTGTAACACTTAGCTACCTTGAAAATGAAGGCTTTGGCACTTGCAAAAGCTAAGCTAAGGAGACCTAGAAGCATCATGTGAATTTCTACTTACCATTCTTAGAATGTTGTGTTACTGGCATGATTCTATGTTAAGTTTTGTACTAATGAATGATTTTTTATTTATTGTGAATGCTAAACAACCATAGAATTTTTCTGGTACATGGGTATCTGCCAATATAGTTCAATATGGATGAAATAGTTATGATTCCATGTTCTAAAAGATAGCGTACTCCATGATAGTATGCAAGTGAAATACATGCATTGCATGATTACAATGGTGGGGTACGGAAGGAAAGTATTGTAGAGATAGATGAAGCTAGGATTTGGGAATGGTAATTTCTTTTAAATACAACCATACAGTGTTGCTGAGTTCAAACCATGATGTGCAAAGCTTAAGGCCTTATGGAGGGGACACTATAGTGTTCGAGCATCAAGGTTAGGAATGTCAAAATGGAGGAATGGGCAAATGTATAGGGAGGAATGTAATTCTTATTAGATATGGTCATATGGTGTTGCTAAGTGCAAACTGTGATGTGCGAAGCTCCGGATCTTGTCAGAGGGGACACTTTGGTGTTCGAGCATAAAGTCTAGACAGATAATCATTCGAATGACAGTTTGCTAAATACTGTAAACCCAAGTTGCCCACACTAGACAGACACGTACCTCAAAAGCAAGGTATCACTATTAGGGCGGTTCACAATGGAGTAACCCAAACAACATTGCAACTTGGATGTAGGGTGAAAAGAGATCTAGTCCACAAAAGTGGCGTGGGTCTTCATTAGCTAAACCCATTAGTGGAGTGTCAGTGAGTCCTATAGGATTGAAGTAAGAAAATAGAATCCATAAAGGATGAATTGGGTTTGCTATGGTCACCAATGAAGGCAACACGAAAAGGTTATTAGGGTGGTAGGCAGGATGATAACTTATAACTTTTAAGGTAAAAAGGGAATCTATACTGGTAACTGACCACCCAACTATGTGATTAAGGATTAAAAACTATGAGTAGAAGGATGTCCGAGATGGAAGACGAATAAAGGAAAGGACAAAGTCCATGGTTATGGGAAGGCACTTGAAAAACTGTCAAAACTTGTCGAATGGCTATAGGATCAGCCAGGGGAAGATTGCTTAATGGCCTATCCACTTATAGATAAGCTCGAGGAATGAATCAAAGATCGCCAACTCAGATTGAGAGAAACTGTCCCGAGACAATGAGGGAATTAAATGTGTTGAGTTTTTCCTTTTATTGCCCCAGTAAGTTTGGTGCTAATTTTGCGTAGGATAGTAAAGAAAATCAACAAGTTCTGTTAAACTTACAGAAATTTGGCTTATGTCTGTAGGACTCAATGAGTGGTTAAGGACCTTGAGAGGGGACCAAGCGAAACTGAAGTAGATAAAGGAGAAGTCAGTTTGGTGTTATGCAAATAGGAGGGGGTACCTTTAGAGGCTTCATCTCGGGGTCAATTACTTTGTATCTACGTAATTTATTTAGAGTCCAAAATTTTGAGATAGTAATCTTTTATTTTCAATTTAAGGGTTTGGTTGTAAGAATATTTATTATTAATTAATAAAGTTAGCCTTTAAAGCTGTTAAGTTAAAAACTTGTGTTTAGTCTAGTCTAGTCCATTTATGGCACCTCGTACCTGGATTTAGCAATTAGGTTGGGTTAAGGTGTTCAAGATGATAAACATGTAAGCAAATATATTTCTTTCATATTTAGATAAAAATATATTACTTCCAATGTTGCAACTTGCTTAGAGACAATTAGAAAAATACAATAATATTGTGATGATGCAACTAATGTTTGGTTGGAAGAGACTTACAGAGACATACTAAACAAATTGGGAATGGTGTGTGAAGTTAACAAGTCACTAAGGGATCAAGTCACTTTTTTTAAGAAAGAAAATTAAAGACTAGTAGAAGCAGTGGAAGATAAAAGCATTTTCTTGGTAGATCAATAAGTAAAACTAAAAAGAAGTTTAGAAAGAATTTGTTGTTTCCCAAGTCATTCTAAAAAAGATGGAATCCAAAAGCAAGCAAATTGATAAAATTCTTACAACTGAGAGATCTCAAATAGGCCATTGAGGGTTGGAGTACACTAAAGAATCATCAACCTTTGCCATTATCCTTGTAAAAGAAAATGTTATAGTTGAACCAACTGATTATCTTTAGAGCAAGAAAGATGATTTGTTACATTTTGTGAATCACCATAAGAGCAAAGGAAGTCCACTCCTATGGTGTTGTTAGGCGCATCAAACCAAGGTGTTATGGGTTACTTAATGAATTAAGATAGGGTTATCATGTTTCTTCATTTGTTCTAAAGAATAAAAGGTCAAACTTGTTAAATAAGGTTTGGAGAAAGAAAGATAAAAAAAAAAACCTTCTAGTTGCATACACGTCTTAGAAAGCTACTACTAATAATGTGTGGTAGCTCTGTAGTGGGTGTTCAAAGTATATGACTAATGAAAATAAATTATTAAAAGAATATGATAATAACCATGAAGGCAAGTTACTTTTGGAGATACGAACAAAGGTAAAATCCTTGGTAAATGACTACTCAACATTGATGGCTTCTATTAATTAAAGAATGTTTTCCTTGTTAAAGGCTTCAAAGCCAATTTAAACAACATCAACCAATTATGTGATCAAGGCTTACATGTAAAGTTTTCCAAAGAATGATGCTAACTATTGGATAAAACTAGAAAACAAATTATGAAAAAAAAATCAGAACATTCGACAACTATACATATGTTAACATGTCATAAAGTCGTTTCTTATGATTTAAAGATATGGCATCAATATTTGAGGCATGTTCATTATGAAGTCTCTAGAGAAATGTGAGATCTGATTTTGTTCAAGGCTTGAAAAGACTTAGAGGAGTAATGGTTAGTCCTTGTGGAGATTGCCTAATTTGTAAATAACATCAAGTACCTCACAAGTGTTGGATCTGGTGACCTAAGTGTAGTATATTCATTTGTAAAATTGTAATTTTTTCAAACAGACTGATTAATAAAAAAAATTTTATGGATTACATTAATATACTTTGTATAATTTTCCTCAAATGGTTTGTGCATGAAAAGAAAAATTGAAGCAAATATCAGCTAACTAGTTGTCTACTATACGTGGTTGGATCGTAATGCGAAAAGACAGCTTATATTAGTAAATGAACTTAAACATGTCCTTGACTGCTCTCTCTCAGTGCACAGCGACACACTAACGTTGGGGCCAAGAGAAGAAATCAACACAAATATAAAAATCAAATTAGAATAATAACATGCAGTGTCAGCAAGTGTGATAGGTCAGTTGTAATATAATTTGTACAATGGGGTACAAGAGTACTCCGAGGATCAAATCCAAAGGAGCCAACGATTGAGCAAATTCTAGCGACAATCATGCAAATAAATATTCTAGACAACTACTCACTAGATTATGGCCAGCCATTCAAGAGTTTGATTATACCAATTAATTAACTAAAATTTTCAAAGGACTAAATTGTAAAGAAAATAAACTACACAACAATCAAATACAAGCAAATGTGGAAACAAAGAGCGGTTGGACGACTTTCATTTGGTTTGTTGACTTTTGAATTATAAATCTAAATTGCTATTACTCCTAAATTGGCTCCATTTAATCTCTCGACCTCAACTTTATCCAATTAGAAAATTAGTCTGGTTTATCTCTCGACTTCACCAATTAACCCATGACTTATCAAATTTGTTCCCAATAAAATCTCTTCTCGGTCTCACTTATCTTAATTTTCAAGAAAGGACGTTAATCTTAAGTTTTTAAGTCTATTCGATTTAGCCTAGTTTTAGAATTTAGTCCACAAACCCAAAAATCTATTACCCAACATTTTCGTCAACCAACTCCTAAATATTTAGCTACTCATTACCATTTCTAAACTAACAAAAAAATAACGAAACAACTATGAAAGCCATTGAAATAGAACTCAATAAAAAGAGACGAAACATTGGATTTTTACATGGAAAGAGTTGAAAGAAAAGCAACTGGCAACAAAGTAAATGAGTAAAAACAATAAAGATGAGATTTTTAATGAATGAAAAGAAAGTACATATAAATGGCATTAAACTTGAGATTAAAATGTGATTACAAGTAAGTTCAAGTTAGAAAACATGCAAATAAACATAAGCTACAGTAATAACTAACTTAACTACCTGAGAAAATGCTAAGAAAACAAAGAAATTGCAAAAAAAAACTAAGTTTTACAATTATGGAGAGACCAAACCCTAAAGAAGATGAAGAGAAAAACTAAGAGAAACTATCCTAAACCTGTGTCTCATGTCTCTTTTGTCTCTCTAGCCAATTTGTAACTCTTTTTGGTAGCAATTCTAACTCATTTTTCTTGAACAAAATGCCCATTAAAGTGTCTTTTTAATTGGTGCTTCGATTGGACAAGGACTACCCTTGGTGTTAATTTTTGTCCCCTCACGAAATTGGTATCGTGATACCAAATTATGGATATCGCGATACCGAAGACAATTTTGAAATGGGGAGTTCCTTGGAAAGGCTGGGTATCGTAATACCCAAATTGGATATCACAATACCACTATAGGTGGTCTTCATTTTTTTTTTTCTTCATTTCAAGACTGTGGAGGATATCGTGATATCCATGCTTGGATATCGCAATACCCCATCCTTGGTGATGTTTTCATTCAAAATTGACAACTATTGAGTTCCTACAACACTCAATCAATCGTTAGGGTCCAAATGGCACATTCAAACAATTTGGGTCTCAAAATAAGCACAAAAATATATTAAACCTGCCATCGAGAGGGGAACAATAGTTGGAAACTGCTGCTAATACCCTGTAGGCTGAGTAAAAAGAGGAATCCACCCGAGGAGGGGCTCGCATCTGATTAACTAGTTCGTAAGGCAATAGCTTACCAAGGCAATGATCAGTAGCTAGTCTGAAAAGATGATTAGCCACGCTGGGACTGATACACAACCCAGACTCCTACGGGAGGCAGTAATGGGAAATTTTTTGCAATGGGCAAAAGTCTGACAGATCAATGCTACGTGAAGGTAGAAGGCCTACGAGTCGTAAACTTCTTTTCCTGGAGAAGAAGCAATGATAGTATCTGGGGAATAAGCATCGGCTAACTCTGTGCCACCAACCATGGTAATATAGAGGATGCAAGCATTATTCGGAATGATTGGGCTTAAACCCTTATTGAGCCGAAAATCTACAAACTACACTAAACTATGAAAAAGACTCTAATTTGCTAGAAAATAATCTCTTTAAGTATAACGAGGAAGCCTAATTTGACATATAAAAATTACAATAGATCAAACTGCCCCACACTTGACTCTTTATTTGACCTCAAGCAAACACACAAAGCATGCAAAAATATGACTCTTAGACTAAATTGGAAAAAAAGGCAATATGGTTGTAAAATACCGAACTCGTACCCGGACTATCTTGCATGCAACCTAGGAATGATATTTAGGTAACCTTAGTATTCTTAAAGAAAAAAAAATTAGTTCAACAAATTAAAAAGCTGATCTAGAGGCAATCCAGAAGTGTATATGTACAATTGTGTTATCCATCAAAATGGACTATGTGGATACATTACAAATGCATAAAAAGAATTGAAAACATTCATCTAGAAAATGCAAGCAAGTTAAGAAAACGTACTTAGGAAGGTTCGAAATTCAAAAAAAATGTCACTCTAAACGATTTCAAGCACTAGAAACAGTAAAGCACATGACTTTCTCCCCTATTCGCCCTCAAATTATTCGTAACACTCACTACCTTATCTCTCCTTCTCTTGTCTTCCTTATCTCTCCAAAAATTAGAAGGTATTATATGATATTAATACGTACAGTAAACTACAAACACTAACACATTATGAAATGAAAGGTTTCTTTTGAAGCTCCAATATGATTTGTCATTTGAGCTCATTTTCTAATTGTTGCATTCTTTCACTCACAATGCTTTTACTCACACGTTGCTTTTATTTACACGATTTTTTTTACTTAGAAAGGCTTTATACATACCATATCAAATAGTCACTTCTTTTTCCCTCACATGCATTTCAAAGCAACCATAATGTTCCTACATACCCTTAATATCCATGGCTCAATGTCTATTTCATAGTGCATTTTAGTATGGGACAGATAGGGTATATTTAGGCTCAAGGCTTCCACGATAAAGCTTTTCAGGAAAATGATACTTGAGGCCCAAAGTATGGGAACTAATGGTCAAGAGCATAAAGGTAATCTTTTTTGCTCTGGACTCATCAAACAATGCCTAAGGTCCTTCCCAAAACATGTCACAAGTTACATTTTCTATCATGCTTACAATTATTCGAATGAAAAATTAACAATTCAAGCTTTATTTATCTACACGTATTTTCATCATCATTTATCCTATGGCACAATTTACACATTTTTCATTAAGAATGGTTGCCTCTAGTCTATTAAGCAAATTAACTTACTGAACTAATTAGTCTACTTCTATGAATATTGAACTATCTAGTATCAATAAAATTTTACATGCTCGGCAATCAAAAAACACTTATTCAATATTTCCAACAATGGTCTATTGCTCAACTATTGTCCAAGCACCATGCAAAAATAACAAATACAAAGAAACAAAATAAACATATTTGTAACAGCTTGTTTCCAGTGGTGTTAAAAAAAGTGGTTTTGGGACCATAATTCTGACATACAAGTCAAATTTTATTATTTATTTAATATTTATGAATTTATATTAAGGTCATATTAAAATCTAGTTAAGAAATTTTAACGTTTCGATAGTTAATTAGTTAAAAATGACTAAATAGTAAAAGCTACAAAGGTTAGATTCTATTAACTAAATAGGTTAAATGGCTATGGAAATGTTAATTAATGGGCTTATTTGGTAAAAAAAACCATACAGATAGACGGACAATTATGGTAAATCATTTTTGGTACAGGTAAATTCGTATAATGATTAAGTTGGTTAATTATTGTCTTGTTTGAATTATTGATTAATGTTGTATTTATGTAACTCTAATTGATTGTTAAATGATAATTAGTTGTATGGATTGAAATATAAGGTTAGTTCAATGGAAGTTAGAATTGAAAATGTGTAAATTCATGATTGGTTTGATAGTGATGAATCAATGTGCTATAATTATAATGTATGAATATGTAATGTGTCATGTTTGAACCTTGTGACTACTTAGGATACAAATAACATGTAATTAGGGGTTATATAGTTTTGGGTGCTGGTCTTGGATGTTCTACTGATGGCTTAGGTCTTACACTTGTTGTGGATTCTCCACAGCTCGTGTGAGCAACATTGTGTAGCTTTCATCCCTACCCAGAGCTCATGTCAGCAGGTCCATTTCACAACTCGTGTGGGCATTACAGATACGATCATGATAACAGATATAGGCACACTTTGTGTGAGCATGGTTCCTGTGTATCCGATATTATTTCATTTGGTTCAACTGGTATTAAAGGTTTAAATTAAGTGAACGTGATTTCTTGATAAGTTATATGTTAAATGGATGAAATGGAAAGTACTTGTACAAATGATTTGAGATGTATGAATGATACATTGGAAATGTGTTGAATGTTATATAAGTGGATATGCTTCAAATATATATTTCTTGATATGGATGAATTGTATGTTTTATGTACAAGTTCACTAACTTGTAAGATTGGTGATGTAAATAGGAATTGGTTAAACATATGAGCATGCTAATGGAATTATGCATGAACTATTTAAATTGAGTCTATTTGGTAAGTTTACGTTTAAGATTTATACAAGCTTACTAAGCATTATTTGCTTATGTAGTTGTTTTCCTTTCTTGTAGATCATCGGAAAGCTCGACCTGTTGGAATCAAGTCAGACTACATACACATATTCGTCCTTTATCTCGGTAGAAGTTCTAGCCATTTTGATGTCGGGTTATAAATGGCATGTACTAGGAGCCTTTAAGTTATTTTGTTCATGATAATGTTGTTGTTCATAAGTTCGTTTAAGAAAATTTTATGGTTGTATATACATGTTGGTATTTTTTGTTTAAGTTTGAGCCCTGTAGTGCTTTTAGTCATTTGTTAAGTGCCTATTGTGATTGGCTTGGGATATGGTTAATAGTTGTGATAAAATGGAGGAATTGGCATATCTTTAAGTTAATGTTTTGTAAGTATTGAGAATATGTTGTTTAGATGTTTAATTTGTAGTACCAATGAGGGTACATTGGTTAGGCACTTAGGTTAATTACTATTTGGTGTATTATGGTATGTTTTGATGCAATTTAAATAGGTGAAAATAGTTAGAATTGGTTTGTCTTAGTGTTTAAGAAAGGGTTGATGAATTTGCTTGCATTATGGGTCATTTTGGAAGCACGCGGCCTGGGACACTAGATGTCACACGACCGTGTACCATACATGGTCACACCATACGATCGTGTGTCTTATTGATTTTAAGTGCAGGTTGGTCCACACGATCATAGAGAGCTACACGATCTGGCAACACGGTTGTGTGACCTTACTTAGAATACACACACAGTCTGGCACACAGCCTACAACACGACCATGTGACGTTATTTCGAATACTCACACAGGCAGGCACATGGGCTAAGACATGATCGTGTGTCCCATATTTTGAATTGTACACTGTTGGTCACACGGTCATGTTTCTGAGTCACACGACCGTGTGACCCCTGCTTCTAAAATTTTTAAATTTTTTTAAAATTTTATGTTTTATTTTAAATTAGTCCCTGATTGTTTCTAAGCTATTTTTAAGGCCCTGTAGGATCTTAAATGTATTTATGCTATAAATGAAACTTGAAATTGAATGTTAATATTTAAATTTGATTAATTATTTCTATATGATGTTGAATGTTTTGATTTGTACTGTAATACTCTGTAACCCTAATTCGACGATAGAGACGGGTTAGGGGTGTTACAATATTTTTGGAAAATTTTTGAAAATTGAACCTAAAAAAACGAAAACATGCAATTAAACACACAAAAGCAAAGCAATTAAAAACGATGTGCGTCCCCCTACACTTAAGTTACACATTGTCCCCAATATGTACCCAAAATAAAAATTTAAAAGGTACTGGACTTCCTATGTAACACCCTTTACCTGACTCGAATCACCGAATCTGAATATCTAATGTTACAACACATAAATACTTAGCAAAATTTTACAATCGACTTAAAACCATTCTAAAATATACTTATTACTTCTTTTCGTACTGTGCTCAAAGTCCTCCTCTAAAACTCAATTTGCATTAAACCGAAACTGAAGCTGCTTTGTCATCCATCTATTTTTGCTCATGCCGTGCGTATCCACCAGTATCGAGAAATGATCTGATATGGAGTGAGTAAGATGTTTAATGCAATAATAAAGAAAGATACTCCACCATTCAGATTAGCCACTCCCCGATCCAACCTTTCTCGTATATTATATTTTTGGAAAATGGCCTCTCTCTCCCATGTAAACCACTGACCAGAAAAACCCAAATCAGCAAGCTTGCAATCCTCTAATACCATCCGAAAAGTCAACATATTATTCTCATTTCAAACACGTACCCCTCTCTTCTTGAAAAAGAACACTATCTCATTAAAATCCCCTATAACTAACCATGACAACAAGCTATTACCATTTAACTAATGAATCAAATCCCATGACTCCTCCCAACACCTTTCATCGAATGCACCATAAAATCCAGTCAGTCTCTGTAGACTCATCCCCTCATCTTCACATACTTCTACATTAATGTACGACTTCGAGTAGCTTCTTAATTGAACACTATAGTCCCTTATCCAACCTAACGACAAACCTCCACGTGATCCAACGACTTCAACCTCAATCTCATTCAAAAACCCACATTTATTTCTAACCATTTCCATTCTCCTTGTGATTATCTTTGTTTCAATAAGAAACAAGAGATGGGGTGTAATATGTCTTGGCTTTTTATTAGACGATTAACTACCCATGGTTGTCCCAACCCACGGACATTCCAACTGAGGATCTTCATTGTGCTTGGTTGACCTACTTAACAACAACTGTCGATATTCCAGAAGGAACTTCCAAATTTGTTGAATCAACATTACTAGAAACAATTGGATTTACTTGATACATTCTTTGCCTTTTCTTACTATCCACTATCTCAATTAGACTATCCTCTATCCAAGCCTAGTTCCATTTCCATCTGGCCTAAATGTTGAACCAGACTTTTTAGCCCAGCTAAAACACTCATTATCAGATTACAGCTCTTCCCTAAATTTTGTATGCGGATAATGTCCTCTTTTCTCATCCCTTTTCTAATAAGATCAACATGTTTGGATATCTCCAAAACTCTTCCCTCCCTTATCAACGTCCACCTTTGCTCCTATCAGAACACTTCCCTAGTTATCATCCCTTAGCCACCAGATCACCTTCGACGATGCCCTCTTAGGCGCCGCCCTTAACGAAATATCCCAGCTGAAAACCACCTATTATGATTTTAACATTAATCTAATCGGACAAAAACCTTCTCCATGCCCCAACTTTTCACACAGAAAACATAATAGTGGTAGTTTTTCATAATGGAAAATTGTATTATGTCAACTGAATCGAATTTATTGTTATTCGCTTCTTCGTCTTCAAAGGTCGCATAACATCCAATCTAACTCGAATTCGCATATACCTTTTTATTTCCCTTATTACAAATCCAGCATCATAATCAAGAATCTGACCAATAAAATTACCAAACTGACGTGCCATTCCTTTCAACATAATTCCCATAGGTAAATTATGCACCTGAACCCAAAACTCTGCAAAAACTAATGGGACTTGTAACGAATCCTCCCCATGCACTAACTAACAAAATAAAATGAGATGCCTATTGAAGAACCATGGCATCCCTTGGAGAACTCTCTTTAGATCTAACTCATGATAGAACCGGAACAAACTTCTTTTCTCACCAATATCCGTAATAGAAACTCCTCCCAGCGGGTGCCACAATCTGCCTAAGTGTTTCGCATCAAAGGGAAATGACCACACTCTCTATCGAAACCCTTCCAACCAGACATAACCTAAAATCCTCCTCCACTGCATTCTCATCTCATTGGTTTTGTATCAGATCTTCCTCATCATCTAATATGCTCAGACTTGCCAATTCTTCTTCTGTGCTTCTTGTTCGCAAATCTCCTCCCTTTTCTAATCCATGCCTCAAACAAGAAAGTCCTAAAATCACCTTGTCAAATAACATACAGAGAAAACAAGCATGCTAA
>CM025245.1:27151398-27162342 GCA_013677275.1 Gossypium schwendimanii
TTAAATTAAATTTAATATTAAACTATTAAAATAATATTATTTTTGGAATAGTTAATTTGAAATCAAATTATCTGGTAGAGTCCTACTAGGAGTATAACTCTTCCACTGCTAAACTACCGATGACTAATTGTCATCGGCCACTTGGACGCTGCCGTCGCAACCACCGATACTACCATGTTCGATGATGCAGGTGCGACACCCTAATGGCACCCGAGTCGATTTGGCTGCTACTAGTTTGGTTCGGGTCAACAACGACTTGATCGGTCCGGCTAGCCTTCGGTTGGACCGTCGGCTCAACTTCACATACCAGGCCCGATTCGACCAGTTTTTGGGTCTTGGTCTCAATTTTGGGCTCCCGGGCCCAATTTACGATCTCAGGTCTAATTTTCAAATTCAATTACCCATGGTACAATTGTCTGACTTGAAAATTAACTTCAAAAAATATAATATTACTTTTAATTGATTTGATTAATTTAATTTTACTTGATCAAAATTAATTTTTCAAAAAAATTCTTTTAATCAAATTCTCTAGTTGAACAATTCTTACGACCACTTAATTTAATTCCACATCGAATAAATTGACTCAATTATGTTATTCCCAAAGTCGTAGAGTTTTCTTCTGATTCACATGTAGTCCGATCGAGCTTTTGTTGAGCTAACGGAGGGACCAATTAGACATATACAATTAGGCTCTAGTGATTACAATTATGTCCAAAAGCATCGTTTCGATAATTCGCAATTACTTAATCATAGAGTCAGTCCACAAGAAGTATCATAATTGAAAACTCCTTATTGTATACTCTTTACGAAATCAATTCATCCAACTGCTTTGTCCAATAACCTCGTCATGTGTGTGTTACCCTTATATGATATCCTTGATTCTCTTGAGTTAAATTCGTTCACTTAATATAATTCTATTTTATGTCACTATTGTTTCTTCTTAATGATTAATATGACCACTGTCAACAAATGACTGTGATAAATTGCTCGTTTGAGAATGAGCAACTTGTGGCTACGTTCTATATTTATCAATCCACATAATGCCAATGAGAGGATATCATTAACTATTTAGTTGAGCTATGAATTCCACTCTTTCTAGTAAAGCCATGCCATACACAAGTCATGTACCCAACATGCCGACTATGGGTTTGATCATTTTTAGAGCATAAGCCTCCACTTATATCAAAGTACATGAGTTGCATACACATGGTCAGTGACTAACTCAGGATTTAGGTACACACCATGAAAGCCACAAGTGAATTAATTCACAAACAGATTTAGAATTAATTCATCTTGGGTCTAGCCTAATGTATCATTCTACCAATGAATACATCTATGTCTCAACTCGTGGAGTCAACTGCTCCGATAGCCAAGACTAGCCATTACTCGAATTGGAATTGTAGACAACTTAATAATCCTACTCAATATTTGAATCAAATGCTCACTTTGATTATTTTACGGGATTACAGACTCATTTAGATTATCTACTGAAGTAAGTTGTCTTTCTCGTAATGTAAATGTTCTTTACAATGCCACTTATCTTTAGTTTGAACTTTAGACAATCAATAAACTAATATTTGCTTGTCACAATTTTCGTATGCATGCAAAATATAAAAGAGATAAATACAAAAGACATAATAGTGAAATGTGAAATTAACTTTATTTATTTATTCATCGTTTAAATCAATAGAAAACAGTTACATGTTTACTGCAATATGAACACATTTCCCAACAATCTCCCACTTGTCCTAGTGAAGTAAATGTGTCATGTTGCATATTCCCATATTCTTGACGTGCTTGTTAAAACTCCTAGTTACAAGAGTCTTAGTAAACCGACTCGCTAGGTTATCTTCAAAAGTTACTTTCATCACATCTACAATTCCTTCAGCTACTGCCTCTCGTATCAAGTGATACTTCTAATCAATGTGTTTCGTCCTTTTGTGACTTCTTATTTCCTTGGTATTAGCTATTGTAGCACTGTTGTCACAATACAATGTTATAGCTTTTTCCATACCAAGAATAACTTCAAGTTTGGTTAAGAACTTTCGAAGCCATATTGCTTCTTTCGTTGCCTTAAAAGCAGCCATATACTTGGCCTCTATAGTAGAGTCAGTAATACAAGTTTGTTTTACACTTCTCCATACTATGGCTCTACAGCTTAGAACGAATACATTTCCCGACATCGATTTTCTCGAATCTTTACAGGTTTTGAAGTCTGAGTCTGTGTATCCAACTGGAGTAAGATCCTCCCTAGAATACACAAGCATATAATCTCTGGATCTTTTAAGATAACTTAAATATATGTTTTACAATTTGCCAATGCTTGAGAGCTAGATTCGCCTGATATCGATTAACCATTCCTACTACGAAACAGATATCTGGACGTGTACAAAGTATCACATACATGCTTCCAACTGCTGAAGCATATGGAACCTTACTTATATGCTCTCTTTCTTCCGTTGTCTTAGGACAGTCATCTAAAGAAAAATGAAAACTTGATATAGTCGGCTGAACGTTTGGCTTTGCACCGGTCATTGCAAAATGTTCCAGTACCTTATCAATGTATAAAGCTTAAGATAGTGCCATCATTTTATTCTTTCGATCCCTAAGGATTCAAATTCCAAGAATATAACTAGCTTCACTCAAGTCTTTCATGCTAAACTGTTGAGCTAACCACAGTTTAATCGATGACAATTCTCCTACACTATTTTCTATAAGTAGAATATCATCGACATACAAAACGAGGAATACCACATTTGTGTCCTTTATACACTTATAAACACAAGATTCATCAAATTTTTTCTCAAACCCAAAAGTCTTATCATTTGATCAAATCTTTTATTCCATGAGTGGAACACCTGCTTAAGTCTATAAATGGATCTTAGCAGTTTGCAAACTTTCTACTCCTTTCCCTTGACAACATAGCTAGTGGGTTGAGCCATGTAAATGGTCTCATTAAAATAACCATTCAAGAATGCTGTATTGGCATCCATTTGTCAGATCTCATAATCAAGAGCAGCGATAATGGATAAGAGTATGCGGATAGACTTGAGCATGGCTGTCGAAGAGAAGGTCTTATTGTAATTGATGCATTTTTTCTATGTGTAGACTTTCCCTACAAGTATAGCTTTGTATGTTTTTATTTTCCCTTCCGTATTTCTTTTCTTCTTGTAGATCCACTTACACCCTATGGGTTTAATCCTAAGCGGTAAGTCTACAAGTTCCTACACCGTATTGGATTTCATAGAATCCATCTCGGTATCCATGACCTATTTCCAGAGCTTGGAATCAACGTCCTGCATAGCCTCCTCATAAGTGAATAGATCATCATCCTCATGATTGGTTTTTGTATTATAAATATTACCATTATAAATGAAGAAGTCTAATTTCTTAGAAACTCTCTTACTATGATGAATTCCTCTATGTTGTTGATCGTTTGTAGGTCTTTCTACAACTTTCTCGAGAATTGAAATTAGTGATTGTTCTATCACTTTCAAAAGTTCCTCGAGTACCACCTTACTTCGAGGATTAAAGTTATCCATGTAGTTTTCCTCAAAGAAAGTAGCATGAGTGGAAATTTTAATTGTATTATCTTTCGAATTGTAGAATAATCCTCCCTTTGTTCCTTTTAGATATCTTACAAACATGCACAATTTTGTCTGTGCATCCAACTTCTTTGCATCGTTAGCCATAACGTGTGCTGGACAACCCCATATTCTAAAGTGATTTAGAGTGGGTTTCTTTCCATCCACAAATCATAAGGTGTTTTACAAGAAGACTGGGTTGGCACATCATTAAGAATATAGCAAGTCGTTTGTATCGCATATCCCAGAGAAAGTAGAAAGTTGTGAATAGCTTAACATTGAACGAACCATGTCAAGCAAGGTTCTATTACTTCTCTCAGCTACGCCATTCTGTTGTGGAGTGTTCGACGCAGTCAATTGGGATAAAATCTCATTCTTTATGAGGTATCCTAAGAACTCATCAAACAAATATTCCCCACTTCGATCAGACTGAATATTCTTTATGGATAAACCTAATTTCTTTTCCACTTCCTTACAAAACTCTCAAAATTTATCAAAGGTTTCACTTTTGCGGTGTATTAGATACACATATCCATATTGAAAATAGTTGTCGATAAAAGTCACGTAATAATCGTAACTTCCTCGAGCACTAATGCTCATGAGACCACATACATCGATACGCACAAGTTCTAAAGGTTGGTTGGCCCTTGTACCTTTTGCATTAAAAGACTTCTTAGTCATTTTACCTTCCAAGCAAGATTCACATTATGGAAGACTAACTTCCTTAAGCATACTTAAGGGACCATCTTTCACAAGTCTAATGATTTTTTCTTGATTAATATGACCAAGTCTTAAATGCCATAGGTACCCCTCATTAGAGTGATAAGTTTTAAGCTTTTTATTCACTATTTTAGTTTGAAGCATCGAGTAGTTATTTGGTTTGATAAAGTAGAGATTATTTTCCATCCATCCATTACAGATTGAAAAATGATTTCTGTGAATATCAATCTCTTTATTGAATATCATGGTATAACTGTCACAAAATAAACACACTACAGAAATTAAATTCCTCTTAAAATGAGGTACATAAAACACGTTCTTTAAACAATCTTCCTAAAATTATCAAAGTGTAAAATAACTTCTCCTACTACTTTGGCTAAAACATAGCTCCCATCTTCAGTCTGCAATGAGAGGCTCCTGTCACACAGACTTCTTGTTTCACTGAACCCTTGTAAAGAAACACACATATGGTTAGTGACTCCAGAATCAATAACCTAGTTGTCAATTGATTCTTCCACTAAGCAAACTTCAACCACAAAGAGTTCCATACCTTTGCCCTTTTCAGCTAGGTAATCCAAATACTCCTTGCAGTTTGATTTGAAATGCCTTTTTTGGTTGCAGAAGAAACATTTGATCTTTTTAGGATATTTTGACTTCTTAGCCTTCTTCCTATCCATTCGAGGTGAAACCGAAGCCTTATTCGGTTTCTTCTTTCCCTTAGCTTTTTGTTTCCTCTTAAAGGATGAAGGGCCCACAACTAAGTTTGCCTCAGGTTTCTTTTGAACCAACTTACCACCATTCAACATCAAATCATAGGATTGTAATTCCTTCATGAGCTGAGTCAAGGTAAGCACCTAGTTCCCCAAGTTGTAAGCGACCCTAAAACCAGCAAACTCATTGGTTAAAGATTTGAACACTATTTCAATTTGAGTGTTCACGTCTAGTTCAACCCTATTGACCTTTGCTTCGGTAAAGAATTTCATAAGCTTAAGCATATGTTCTTTGATCGGAGTGCCAGTATTTTGTTGAGAATTCATCAATTTTGTAATAGCAGATTGTCGAACCAATGCGACTTGGCCTCCGAGTAAATCCTTCAAATTTTTCATGACCTCTTTGGCAGTACAGAAATTCTCGTGTTGCTTTTGCAGCACACTACTCATGCTTGCTAACATTTAACATCAAGCAATCGGGCAGAGTCTCTCCAGTGATTTATCGCTTTTGGTTGAGCTTCAAGAGGACACGTTTCGTCAAGAACGAATTTGTGTTTCTCACAGCTGAGGACTATCAGTAAGTTTCGTTTCAATTTTTGAAAGTTATCCCCATTTAATTTATTCTCAGTAAGAATGCTAATGAGAAGAGTAGGAGACATATTTGAACTGAAAAAAATAAAGATTTCACTAATTACTATCTTTGTATTAAGCAAATATTTTTCATTTTAGCAACATATCAAAAATGCAATATGATGCATGTGTCTTATATTAAAACCTTAAAAAAATTCATTGCTACAATCATTCTCTGCAACACCCCTAATTCGTATCCGTCATCGAATTAGGGTTATGGAGCATTACCATAAAAACGTACCTTTAAAACATACATCTCATACATCAACATAATCATAGCATAAATCATTCATTACATGCATATCGTCCTTTAACCGAGCCCTCGAGGCCTTAAAAATACAATAGAAACAATTCAAGACTAAATTGGAATCAATTAAAAATTTCATGTAAAAGTTAGAAAATTTGGATTGCAGGGGTCACACGGCCGAGTTACTCACACGGCTAAGATAGATGCCCGTCTCTCAGGTCGTGTAATAATTGAAATAGGGACACATAGCCGTGTCCTAGCCCGTGTAACTTTCGAAATTGGGTCACACGGCCAAGCCATACGCCCGTATGCCAGGTCGTGTAACTCTCAAAATAGCCTCACACGCCTGTGTGTCAAGCCATGAGCTAGGCTGTGTAACTGCCTGAATTGCAAACCTTGAAGCCTATAGGGGACATGCGGCCGTGTGTCACACACAACTTGGAAACACGTCCGTGTCTTAGACCGTGTAGACATGAAATTGGCCAAAATCAAGCCATTTCCACCACCATTACAGGCATGTACCTACAAACTATTTGCACCCATGACGAAGGCATCACAAACATACCAAAACATGCATAAAATGACCAATTCAACTGACCAAATCCATTCAACTAATATGCCACATAAGGCACCTCAAAAGCAATCATACAAACCTACCAATACATATACATATTTGACCATTTCTTAATCATAAACATTTAGTTCAATACCATTTTTAAAACATACCATAATTTGACCATATTAAGGTTAATTCATCACATACCGTTTTGGCCATTCAAATATGCATTAACACATTGCCAAAATAACACATACTTGTAAGGCATCTATATGTACCAAAATGAAACTAATCAACCAACCAACATCAAATGGTACCAAAACAACTTATACATGCTAGTATCATCAACTACCATTCAATTAGATACCAATACAAGTCCACCTATACATGCCATTATAACCTTGGCCAAAATATCAAAAGACTATCGATATTTATGCTAGATAGTGTGATAAATCTCTGACGAGCTTCCAAACCGATGGAGCTTCTGATAATCTATAGAGTGAAAGAAAGTAATTACGTAAGCAATGAATACTTAGTAAGCTTGTATAAACTTTTAACATAACATTTCATTTCAATAATGAACTTTATAGGGTAAATATAAATCTATACCAATGCCACAAGATTTATCAAACTATATAACCATCAACTCACATATGAGTAGATCCATCAACATCACATATATTTTTCATTCCTAACATAATAGGATTAATAAGACATAATACACAATCATTAACCTTTTCATAAGATTATGAACCACTCCATTTACTTACTTACCATTCCATTTACTTACTTTCCATTTTATTTACTTAGCATAAACTTAAATAACATCATCAATTTATGAATTAGTGTGTTTATTCATGACATAGGTAAATTCATCCAAGCATAAGTAAATTTCTCACATATAAGTAATCCTTTAACCCATCAATCCTTTTATATCATAATATTGCATCTCAATTATGAACTTACTATTTCATTACCTTTTCTTACCTGTGTCATTTGCATAATACAAGACATAAGCATAAACATCAACCAATTACACAAGCTAGACACAAGCCTAAATATCATCATCAATACACAAATTAGTGCATTTATACATAACTCTTTTGGGATCAACCACGTGATAAGTCATTCCATAACAAAATATATCTTTTGATTCATAAAACCTTTTCATACACATAAGCATATTTCCATTTGGACACTTACCATTTCGATGTATATAATTAAGATTAAGCATGATATAATCCAATCATAAGCTTGGCACAAACCTAAGCACCATCCACAACAAATGTTAGTGCATTAACGCATAATTCACTTGAATTAACATGAGGTAAGCTAGATGTACGTGAACATACTACTTTTGAATTCATCATTTTCATGAACACAAATATACTTTCATTGAACATATCCATTTCAATCATTTTCATAGATTCATGTCATAGTTCATTTGAACATTTACCATTCTTTTCTTTTTTATACCCATTGAACCATCTAGAATAACATCAGATACACGGGAAAGCTCACACAAAGTGTGCTAAACATATAGTCGTAACATTTCCTTTATCCTTTACATCGTTACTTACTCGAGCTGTGAAATAGGTCTACTCACACAAGCTGACGGTCGGAATGTAAGTTACGCAATGGTGCTCACACAAGCTATTGAGTATCTGCAACAACTGCATGACCTCATCCATCGGTAGGACATTCAAGACCAGCACTCGAAACATGGTAACCCTAATGACATGTTATTTGTATCCTACGTATTCCTAAGGTTCAAACAAGACTCGATAATCGTCGAAACATCATTGGATTTCCACATCTAATTTCATGGAAAACAATACATGAAAATATAATTCAATATAACAATAAAACATTAATTAATCATACGAACTTACCTCACTAAATTGCAGCAATGACTAAGTACATGGGCTATTTGGTAATTTTCTCTTATCCTTAAATTTCTACTCGTTCTTGATCTAAATTAACAATTTCATTCAATTCATTAATTTAGCCAAAAAAAATCATTTTATATAATTTAGTCCTTTTTGACATTTTTCCAAACTTGTCCCCAACATTTTACTTTTATTCAATTTAGTCCCTGAGCCTAAAACATGTAAATTAACATTTTTACTCAAATTTAAGCCTAACCAAATTATTGAGACCTTACTACAGCCCATATTTTCTTTTATTACACATTAAATCCTTGTATTTTTACTGTTTCAACAATTTAATCCCTAATTGTTAAATTCATCAAAAATCACTTAACAAAATACTTATAAATAACAAATAATACTTCAATTTCATCATTTAACATCTAAAATCACAAGGATTCATCAATTACAACATTCAAAATCTTTAACAATTTAAAAAACGAAGGTATGGGCTAGTTGGACCTAGTTGCAACGATCTCAAAAACATAAAAATATTAAAAACGGGGCAAAAACACCATTCCATGCATGAAATTTCACTAAGGCCGAAAGCTTCCTTCCTAAATCTATGGTTTTTTCGGTTGTGTTTGAGAAAACCAAAAAGATGATAGCATTTAGGTCTTTCTGTTTCTTTTAATTAATTTAATTATGAAAGTACAATTTTGTCCATTTAAAAATCAATCAAATTTCAAGCTTTTAATTACCCAAAATCGTCCACCAACAATTAAATTGGTATAATTACCAACTAAGTCCAACAATTCACCTCTTCATAGCTATTAGACACCTTTAATTAATAAAACTCAACTTTTGCACCTTTTTCAATTTAGTTCTTTTCACCTAATTAACCCTTTAAACATCAAAATTTCTTAACGAAACTTTAATACGGCCTTAATAACACTCCATAAATATTTATAAAAATATTTATGGCTTAGTTTATAGAAACGAAGTCTCGTTACCTCATTTTCTAAAACCACTTGACTTTATGGTCTTACTACTTGAACCTCATTGTTCTTCCATTTATCCAAAACTCATTAAATCAAATTGTATTATTACACCATATATTATTTTTAAATATTAAACAATAATATTTACGAATTCACACGTCAGATTTGTGGCCCTGAAACCACTGTTCCGACACTTTAAAGAAATGGGGTGTTACATTCTCACACCCATCAACCATGTCGCCTTGGGGTCCCATGATTAACTAGGAAGAACATGGATTACATCCAATCTATTCGTGAATTTTAATTCTCAATACTTCACACGAACTAATGACTGTTTAACGTTTGGCTATCATCTCTAACTTAAATATCATTTCTTAGGAAACTATTTAATAAGAGATGATCCTAAGTGTGTAACCGTTGGCTCAACACCCATCATGAACATGCTTTCGTTTGTGAGTCATATTAGGACAATCTCTCTAAAAGTCATGCATGACTAGTTGTCCTTAAAAGGAAATCTCATCTAGTCAACCCACATGACAAAGTTTATCTTGGGGTGCGACAAGGTTAGGAACCGGCTCGAAACTTTATCATGCTATCACTTAAGGACCATCAATGTGGATGTAGGTCTTGTCCAAGAACCTTCTCCTACTTAATATTTTAAAAACATTCAAGGTTTGTTATCCCAAATTTCAAGAATGATCATACAATAGTCCTAGTGGCATTCTTACCTAATCCAAATGACATGCTTCCAATATATGCATGACATGCTATGACAATTTTATAATATTCACATTCATTCGCAAGAATCAATCAATCATAAAAACAAATAAGTTTGATTCTCCACATTTTTTCTTTTAAGGGAAAAACTGAAGAAGTGGATGCGAACCGTGCACCAGGTAAGGTTCTAGGAAAGGGAGGTGAGTCAAATTTGACCGCTTAAAAATCAAGCATTTCCTAGCCAGAGCCAATCCTAGACATGCACCTTCTCATTACCACACTTCTCACAGTTATCGAATAACCTAAAGAAGTGAATAGAACAATACAACACGTGTATTTTCTCATTACCATAATTCTTATTTTTAATCAATCAACCGTGGATCATTTCATATATATATATATCACAATTATAACATTACATAATATAAATATTATAAAAAATTATAAAACAGATATATAATGAGATAGGTAATTAAAATAAAAGTGTTAGCCAAGGTTTTCATAGTTCTATTTTTAGAAAATAAATGGAAAAATAAAATTATATAATTTTTCACTATAAGGCATTCCTTGGGTTTTCAACTGCCATCACATCTTTTCCTCGTCATGGACTCCTTTTGAAAAAATTACATTTAATTCCTATGTCCGTTTCTGGTTCACAAGATAAAAAAAACACAGCTTTACATGGAGACGATAATCCACGGTCTATTTCCTAAGAACCACAACCTCAGTAATAAAAAAAATTATATAACAAATATATACCATTCTCATATATAACTCAAAAGATGCATAATGATATGACCCCGCCCCGGAAACATCCTTGGCTCAGTTCACAAGCGAGGCTTGTCATTTTCACAAACTCGTCCCAGCTCAATTCGGGCGGATTCTAGCTCATTGAGCTAGAATGCAATTTA
>CM025245.1:27214606-27232557 GCA_013677275.1 Gossypium schwendimanii
TTTAAAATTTTGCATTTTGTTTTATAATAGACCAAGCTTATTATATTTAAATATATATATAATATATATGCATTGATTTTGAGATGGTTGTGTTTGTTC
The DNA here is from genome assembly GCA_013677275.1 of Gossypium schwendimanii. Taxonomy (NCBI): domain Eukaryota; kingdom Viridiplantae; phylum Streptophyta; class Magnoliopsida; order Malvales; family Malvaceae; genus Gossypium; species Gossypium schwendimanii. The sequence continues at coordinate 27,214,706 of CM025245.1, forward strand.
AGTAATGTCTCGTAACCCTAATTCGGTGACGGATATGGATTAGGGGTGTTACATAAGTATTTCAAATACTTAGTAAACTCATACAATTTAAATATTGCTTACCTCAAGTGCTATCATATCTTCAAAAGTACTTGCTTGATTTGATTTATTTTTCACATTTTAAGGTAATAAAATGATACAAGAAATTCTCCGTGTATATGCATTAAAATATTCAAAAATATTTTATCAAAAGATATCAACTACATATAACAAGTTGTGTAGTCATCCAAATACAATTTAAGTTGCAACCGGAGTTATATCTTATAAGTGTAAGTGACATAAACACTTTAGAAATGAACAGTCATGTTGTAGTGTTCATTTGGTTATTTATAATCGTAACTTTTGTCCTCATTGAAAATAAAAGCCAATTCAAATTTCTGGAAATGAAATTATTGGGCTCTTCAATTTTCTTCAGGCAGTTCACCTTTAGTATAGATACTGACGTTTTTAATTAAGTTCTGCTTCGTTTCTTTAAACATGAAAACGAAAATAAAGGAAAATGATCCAGATTTAAAATTAATTTTGTACTTTTTTGTATTTTTTTTGTACGATTAATATTTTAACGATCTAATGGTTGAATAAATATTAATGTATACATAATTTTAAATTGATATGATAGACATATAAAATTGATTGAAAATTTTACATACGTTAATATTCAACGATTGAATCTCACCCTTTTGTTTATCGTTGTTTTCATATAGATGGAAAGTTTCTCAATTGAATTAAGAATACGAAGTAAAACTCAATTAGAAAGATGGAAAAATGAAGAAATAGAAAAATAAAAATGAAAAATATAATTTTTCTTTGTGTGCTTGGTAGGAAAGATCAATCCATTATTTGGTAAAGTTGAAAAATGAAAGTAAAGAAAATAAGATCATTAAAAAATTTATAATTTTCAATTACCATACACATCTCTCTTATTTTCTCTTCTTTTACCATTCAAATTAAAAAAAAAAAAGATCAATTCTTATGCATTCTGATAAAAAATAATCATCTCTCATACCTTATTTCTTCTTCTTCTTCTTTTTTTTTCCTATCACACTTAAAATTTATTTATTTTCTCACTTTTTGCTTTCACTTTTTCATCTCATCTCAAGTACAGATAACCTGACCTAAGAAAATTGAAGAGCCTGATAAATTGATTTCCAGAAACTTGAAATGGCATTAGAAACATGCTAAATCGACTTTGATACCAAAAGGAAAAAACGCAAATTAATTAATGTATACTTAATTAAGTTAATTTGTCACCACCTTAGCTTTTAACCTTCTAAGTTCAAACATTACCAAATATATATTAAAAAAGAAAAGAAAAAATAGGTAAGTGTTTTACCATCTGCAATGCGACCTAAACAACTACGATATTATGCACAATTTATATAAATAAATTACTTATATTATGACTTTTCATTATAAACATTTAAAAATTGATTTACTTATCAAATTACTTTAAAAGATAAAATTAGGAAATAAAAAGGATTTATTTAATAACTTCAATTTTATTTGTTTAAGATTTTAAAAAATAGCTAATAGAAGCCGTAGTTAAGTTTTAGGATAAATATAAGCTATACATTAACTTTAATTTAATGGGCAATTTAATATATAAAATTTGATTTTGAGTAATTATACACGTTAAACTTTGATTTTGGTTCAAATTAGAGGCGGATACGGGGCCTAGTAGGGGCCCTGGCCCCCCCTAAAATAGTGAAGGCCCTTGAATTTTGTTTAAATTTTAAATTAGTGAAGGTAAAATTGTACTTTGGCCCTCCTAAAATTATAAAATTCGATTTAATCATTTAAAATTATAAAGATATAGACTATAAAAAATTAAAATTTCATTCGGCTCCCCCTAAAAATTTGTTCTGGCTTCGCCCCTGGTTCAAATGTGTGCATAAAGTTTTAAATATAATTCAATTGTACACATTTCAAAAAATCATTATATTGATTTATTTTTATATAAGATAAATATAATTATTTGTGCCTGTAATATGTAAACATTTAATTGTGTTATATCGATAATAATATTAGGAATTTTTGAAAATTAAATCAAATCAAAATGTCATGTATAAAATTACACAAATTTAAAATTTATATATAGCATTGTACATTAAACCAAAAGTCCCTATAAAATTTTAAGATTTATCCCTTAATTTTTTATTATTATTTCAAAACTAAGTTATCATCCTTTTTCCAATTTATACTAGTATGATCGTTCTAATTCACACTTCGCCTTGGGTTAAATATATATATACTGCTAATTATTGAGTAAAAATTAAAGGTTGCAATATGCTCTAAATTCTTTTACTATTCATATATTTGGAATTTATTTTTTATACTTTTATTTTTAGAAATTTAGTCCCTCTACTTTTTGAGTTTTAAAATATAGATCTATTTGTTAAAATTGTTGGTGTGAAAACTGGAAATTAAAAAAGAAATACTCACTTGGTATTCATATAAGAAAATGACATTGTAATAGACCTAAATTGAATAGAGCATTTTAACAGTATTAACAATTCTTAAAAACTCACACCAATATTTTAATTGGACTAAAAATATTTAGACTAATTAACGATATTATAAGAGTTGAGATATCAAATTATTTTAAAATTGAAGTATAGAGTTTAAATCTTAAATTTGAATGAAATATAACGATAAACATTCAAAATTAACTATTCTTATATAATCTATAATGTGGAAAAAATAAACCACGTACAAAGCATTGATAGGACTTTAAGCTTTAAGGTCGACATTGTTTACTATGGCTCGACCTTTTTAAACCAAACTTTATCATGGGGGAGCCATTAGTCATTTAGCACCTGGTAGTGGCAGAAATGAAGGGAATAACCCCGAACTTAGTGCTCTCTTTTTTGTCTTTTATTTAAAAATGAAATAAAGTGAGTAAAGTAATTTTCCTCCTGTTAAAAGAAAAGTTAAGTCATTTTCCAAATTCCAACAAATAATTAATATTAGTTTTTTATACACTACAAGACTTTTAGACCTTGAATCCCAATAGCTCTTAACCACTTCTTTTTTTTGTGTTGTTGGCAACAAATAATTAAGCAAAACTTCTCACCTTCAATATGGATCTTAGAAAGCTTCAAAACCATGCTGCCTTTCGTGTTGCTGGCCCTTAGAAAAAGGGTTTCACACGACATTGACCACAAATTCCATACATTAGAAGTCTTACATACAGTTCTTTCTTTATTCTTTTGCTACCAAACCTTCCTACTCCCTTCCTTAATTTCCCTGTATATAATTCCCTTTGCGTCTAAACAACCTCCAAAGCCATCACCACTTCCAACATGGGACTTACAGAGTATTATGTCAACATTTTTGTTTCTCTTGTGCTGCTTGCTTTCCTTGGATTGATCCTACGTTTGTATCATGAGCTGGTGGTGAAGCCAATGAAGCTCCGAGCAAGATTACTCAAGCAAGGCATAAAAGGGCCGCCTCCGAGTCTGCTAATCGGAAACATAAGAGAGATAAAGAAGGCACAATCCAGCATTGTTAAGGTTCCTAGCATGCAACCCCCTGCCACTCACAACTGCGGTGCGCTACTCTTTCCATTCTTTGAGCAATGGAGGAAACAATATGGTATGTATAAGAATGTATTGAATACCTCTTAATTGTATGCGTGTCGGTGTCTATAATGAAATTTAGGAGTATTAATTTACCAAAATAGTTATCACTAATAGTGATGGAGTAATTTCGTTAAATTTCAGGTCAAGTATTTGTGTTTTCTCTTGGTAACACTCAAATATTGTTCGTCAATCAACCTGATGCTGTGAAAGAGATTACTACATGCACGTCCTTAGCCTTGGGGAAGCCTTCCTATCAACAAAAGGATCGTGGTCCTTTGCTTGGTCAGGGAATTCTAACTTCAAATGGGGCAATATGGGCTCATCAGAGAAAAATTCTTGCTCCCGAATTATACATGGACAAGGTTAAGGTATAAATATATATTAACATATAATTCACTAAATATATCAAAATGATTATGATTACAGATCTACATACAGTACTAGGTGTATATAAACATTAATACAAAGATAAAACCTCTTGTAGGGAATGATGAACCTGATTGTCGAATCTACATTTACGCTAGTGGACTCTTGGAAGACCAGAATAGAGGTCGAGGGTGGACTTGCTGACATCAAAATTGACGAGTATATGCGAAGCTTCTCTGGAGATGTCATCTCAAGAGCCTGTTTCGGAAGTAATTATTGTAAAGGAGAAGAAATCTTCTTGAAGCTAAGAGCTCTACAGGAGGCCATGTCCAAGAAAGGTTTATCCACTGGCGTGCCTGGAATGAGGTGAGCATTCTTTCGCAATTTCAAAGTCCTATGGAAGCAATTTGTATTAAAATTTTTGGGTTATTACAGATATCTTCCCATCAAAAGCAACAGAGAAGCTTGGAAACTTGAAAAGGAGGTACGTGATTTGATATTGCATGTGGTAAAAGAGAGAAAGGGGGCAGCAACATACGAGAATGACTTACTGCAAATGGTGGTTGACGGAGCTAAAAACAGTGACCTGAGTCAAGAAGCTACCGAGAGGTTTGTAGTTGATAACTGCAAGAACATATACTTGGCTGGATATGAGACTACTGCCGTTTCTGCCACCTGGTGCCTCATGCTTCTAGCTGCCAATCAAGAATGGCAGCATAATGTGCGGACAGAAGTGGTTGAAATTTGTGGCGGTGGTACTCCGGATGCTGGCATGCTTCGTAAGATGAATCTGGTATATATATATATATGTCCAAATAATTAATTATTAGATTGAGAGTTATTGTGGATATTTATATAAATAACTATTAATCTTGAAATCCTTGTTTTGCATTTGGGATGCAGCTTACTAAGGTAATTCAGGAATCATTGAGACTTTATCCGCCAGTAGCTGTGGTGTCGAGGGAAGCCTTGGAAGATATGAACTTCGGAGAGATTTTTGTTCCCAAGGGTGTAAATATTTGGATGATGGTGTTGGCATTGCACACTGACCCTGAAATTTGGGGTGAAGATGCCTATAAATTCAACCCGAATAGATTTGCAAAAGGGATAAAAGGTGCATGTAAGCTGCCACAAGTGTACATGCCATTCGGGGTTGGCCCCCGGGTGTGCCTTGGACAGAACTTGGCCATGGTTGAACTGAAACTACTAATGTCTGTCCTTTTGTCTAACTTCTCCTTCTCCCTTTCTCCCAACTACACACATTCGCCTGTTCTAAGATTGGTAATAGAGCCAGAAAATGGCGTCCATCTCTTGGTAAAGAAGCTGTGATTCGAGAGCTTTTAGACAATTAAATGAACTCAGCCAAGCATTTCCATTTCATTTGGAACAAAATAAGAGAGTTAGGCGGAACCCAATGTATGATGTAAACAATCTATATTATTGTTTTAATTTTTCTTCAGTACTCTTTAGTTGGTCTGTATGCCTATGGCAAAAGAGATGAATTATATAAATCTTTAGTTGTTCTATATGCCTATGGTCATCTTATTCAACTGCTAATAATCAATACACATCTGCATCGTACCATCTTTCTTCTTCACAAATAAAATCGGTGCACCTCACGAGATACACTAAGTCTAATAAACCCTCTATCTAACAATTCTTGCAACTGAATCTTTAACTCCTTAAGCTCTTTTGGTGCCATGTGATAAGGCGCAACAGACACCGATGCAATACCAAGATAAACTTTAATTCCAAACTCCACTTCTTGATCCGGCGGTACCAAGATTGCCTATGTCCTAGGTCGTGTGGACTTAAAATAACTTAAAATACTAGTCATTTTCTCAACCATTCCTTTGGACCCAAGCCAAACCATTTCCAACCATTTTTACCTATTCTAAACACATTTAATCATGCCAAAATATACCATTTCAAATACAACTTATGTGCCTAACCAATGTGTCACATATGACACCACAATTCAATGGGAAACATAAACCATTCATGTAATTCATTCAAACACCAGCAATTACCATAACATATACTTACCTAAAAACATAATAAGCTAACCAAAACTTGACCGACGTTCTAACATTTAATACATCTAAGTTTTATACAATCTTATTCACAACAAAAATATTAAAACATGATTTTTAGCATGCACATAAACATTCTATAGACATGCCACATGTAACCCAACTATAAAACTTCAAAAATCAACCAAATCAAGTGACAGTAGGTGCAAGCTCCTTGTTGATCCGATCGACATGTCTCAAATGTCCACAATCTACAAAAAAAATTAGAATACAGATAAGTATATCAAATACTTAATAAGCTCGTACAATTTAAATATCACTTACCTCTAATCCTATGATATACAAAACTCAAATTGAGATATAATTTAACCTATCAAAATTCAATCAACATCATTAAAATAGGCAACATGCTTGAGCTCAATCATATGAACATCTATAATTATTGTCAATTCCAAGTAAATCAACTATAATTCCATAATCAAATCACATAAATTCTTTAATAAATTTCACAAATAAGTTTCCAAGACTTTAAAGGCAACCTTCTCGATTAAATTTCGTAAAATAACTTAGCATACAAATGAAAACAGTAGTACCCGGTTACCTAATAGAGTCAACCTACACGATAATTTGCCTGGCCAATGTTTAATATTCTATATTCTCTAGTTTGCAACATATGTAGGACTTGGGAACCTAAATCAGTATTCTCCAGTCCGCAACATATGCAGGAGTTGGGAACCTGGTAAAAAATCACAAGTTTGTATATGAGCATTTACTAATTTCGTCGGGACATACTAAGGTACATTATAAATCCAGACCAACAACAATAAATGTCTATAATCTTAGTATAAAAAAATAAATGAGTAGCTTCATAATATATGAACTTACTTCTCAAACTGGTAACGATTCAAGTATCAGGGACTAATTATAAAATTTCTTTTTCCTTGTATGTCCTTCGATCATTGAGATTATTGATCTAAAATATAATTTAGTTTAATTAATCACTCCAAGCAACATAAAACAAAATTTAAATCTCATGTCCCAATTCGAGTTTATTTATACTAAAATCTCTCAACTTTTACATTTATCACAATTTAGTCCCTAAAACCAATACTATTATAATTCTACATTTGAGTTTCAATTTCAAAATCAACCTCAATTTAGTCCTCCAACAGTCCATTAATACACAAAAAATTAGAATTCTCCTACACATTTTGAACTTATTGTCTTTTAGTCCCTATGTTCAAAACTAACAACTTTTATTTTACAAACGAGTCTTTTAACAAATCTAAGATTCAAAACTAACCAAATAAACACAAAAGCTTTAAGAAAACATCAATGGAAACTTTAACAAACTTAAATAGTTTCACAAACTAGTCTCTGGGTTAGTTAAATCAAGCTCCCGGGATTCCAAAAACATAAAAATTACAAGAAACGGGCTTGAATTCACTTACCAATTGAAGAAACAAAGTTGAAAATAAAACCCTAAGCTTCCCCCTAACATATGGCCATAGGAGAAAAGAAAGATGGTGATAGTTTTTTTATTGCCATGGAAGAAAAGAAAGATGATGACAGTTTGTTTTTCTTAAAATAATTATACCATTAACTAAGTTTAATCATCCTTAAAAAATAAATAATGTCATCGTCCATTAACTAATGTGATAATAATGGTCCATTTGCTTAATTAAACCCCTAAACACTAAAAAAATTCTATAATAGTTCACTTTTGTTAAGTTTACGATTTAAACTTTTTTTCTTAATTAACTATCTAAATATCAAAATTATCGGACCAAATTGTAATATGACATTCATATAACTTTGTAGATTTTAAATAAATAATATTTTCTAACTCACACATCAGAATTGTGGTCCCGAAATTATTGTTTCTGACACCACTGAAAAATTGGATGTTCTAGAGTTCCTAAATTCTCATTGTATGAATGTCCTTATCCTTCTTTATAATAGTTACTTTGATGATGAATTTTTCAACTAAAGACCTAAGCACTTTTCTAACTAGCTTAACTTAGGAATAATCTTCATTAAGAGTAATGCTTGATTTGTTATGTCACATAATTTTGCATAGAAATTAGACAAAAATTTGTTCTTTGGTATCCTCAAGGTTTCAAGCTTTGTTGACAACATTCGTAGCTTGGTCTGCTTGATAATCTTGGTTCCTTTATGAGCAGTCTCAAGGACAATCCAAGCTTCTGTAAAAGTAGTACACTTAGAGACATATTGGAACTATTAGGGGTCTACTTCATTAAAGATCATATTGAGGGCTTTAGCTTTTTCATTGGTCAGCTTGTCCATGTTACCAGTTCATGTGACTTCAAGCTTTGGGGTCTTCACACAACTTACATCAGTTCTTGGAGGCTCCTAATTGATTAATATTAATCGTCAAACTTTCTCATCCATGAACTTAACGAACATCCTCATTTTTTTCTTCAAGTATGAATAATTCATGCCATCTAATGTTAGGTCTTTTGATTGATGTTCTTTCCGTCTTTTCAGCAAACCAACTACTTGATCTAGTAGATTACACAATAAACAAGGCTTCTCAAAATTAGAATCAATGTGAACTTCAATCTCCTTTAATTTTTCTTAATCCAATCTTCAATATGAAATCAAATAAAAAAATATGTTTTAGGAATAAACTTCTTAAGAAAACAAATCTCTCTAAATAAGAAAAATCAATCACATTGAAAGTCTTCAAAAGTACTTACTTGATTTGATTTTTTTCACATTTTAACGTAATAAAATGATACAAAAATTCTTCGTGTATATGTATTAAAATATTCAAAAAATTTTATCAAAAGATATCAACTACATATAACAAGTTGTGTAGTCATCCAAACACAAATTAAGTTGCAACCGGAGTTATATACTACAAGGGTAAGTGACATAAACACCTTAGAAATGAATAAAATGGTTTCACGCAAATAAATGTTTTGGAAAATATGAACTTGGTTTTCAAAATATAACAACTTTGAAGATTTCTGTTGCAACCTATGCTTTTCTGAAAGAAAAAACTATTTACGGTTTTAGTAACAAATATAACAAGAAATATGTTTTATAAAACATGAACTCTTTTTTAGTAATAAACTATATGAGGTTTTAACGTGATAAGGTTAGATGCGAAAACCCTTCTTCATGACACCCCTAGATTCAACTATAACGTCTAGGCTGGATTTGGGGTGTTACATTTAGTGGTATCAGAGCCAGGTTACAAAATTTGGGTTGTGAATTTTAGTTCAAAATTGTATTTGTAAAGGGATTGATTTTTAACAAATTTTCTCTTTTTTAGTAAAGTATGTGGTACACTAAGTCTCCGGTGCTGATCTTGTAAGCACTTATAAACTTAAAAATACTATAGTTAAAATTGTCTGAAACTATATTGAGTTAGTTAGAGACTAAAACTTCTGAAAGATTTCTGAAACTTCTGATAAATACTTGAAGCATAATATACTTGCTAATAAATATCGAAACTGATGCATAAAAAAATTCATAAAGTAGATAAAACTTTGCAAGCGATGAGTGCTCGTAGAACACGTGGTCGTGGTGTTCGTAGACGCGGTGGGTGTCGTAAGGGGTGTCGTAAGGGGACTTGAGTTGAGTCTTTCTCACTAGGCAGTATGCCTAATTTGGATGCGAGCGAGACTCCAGCTACACCTACTACTGAGATCAGGTCTCAAAGTCGCTTGACTAGGGACGACGCACTGTCCCAAGCTATGCTGAGAGTTTTAAAGAGGGTCATTGGACCTCATTCTAGATTTGAAAGCCATGGGTCGATAATTAAATGACTCTGATCTAATGGTGCTGAATTGTTTAAGGGTGTCACTAGAGTTACCTCTATCGTGCTGAAATATTAGTTGGAGGTCACCGAAAAAATAATAAACGATATGGACTGCACTTTTGAGCAGAAACTAAAAGGTGCAGTTTCTTTACTTCGCAACGAGACATACCAGTGGTGGTTATCGGTTGAGAAGGGTACTCAATTGGATCGTCTTAATTGAGATTATTTCAAAACCACCTTCTAGGGAAAGTATGTGGGTACGAGCTATGTATATACTCGTAAGTGTGAGTTCATGAATCTCACGCAAGGTGATAGGACTATGGCCAAATTTAAGGGTGAATTACTAAGACTGAGCCACTACGCTCGATGGATGGTAGCATCTGAATACGAAAAGTATGTCCAGTTTGAGGATGGCCTGAGAGACAGTGTAGTGATTTTGACAGCCCCGTAATGGGAGCGAGAGTACGCCGTTCTGGTGGATAATGTGAAGATCGTCGAATAGGTTAAGCATGTAAAGTGCCAGAATAGAGACCGAGAGAGGTGCAAGAATAATAGGGATTCAAAGCCTTTTAATTCTCTTCAGAGGTCTAAGAAACGGGCTATACCTAATGGGCCTTCTAGAGTGAGAGTTCTAGTTGCTCCTATTAGGGTTCAACCATGCAGTGACTGTAATAGGCGTCATCCGGACAAGTGTTGGAGGAGACTGGGGGCATGTTTGTATTGTGGGTCGATGGAACATCGTATTAGAGAGTGCCCATAATGTTCTGATTAGATGCAAGCTTTGGTTCCAGGTGTTGGTCAACCTCAGAGGGTATTACAACATCCACCTATGGGCATGGTCTGACTAGAAGTGGTAATAGTTTGGGTAAATGACAGAGAGCACCGAGCAGAGGTGCTAATAAGACTAATATGAGGTAGCCTACGCTGGTATATGCTACTCTGTGATGTGAGGACAAAGACGCCCTTGATGTGATTACGGGTACATTCTTTATTTATGATGTTCCTTATGTTGCATTGATAGATATAGAGTCAAAATACTCCTATATAGCTAGTTCTGTCTTTGGTAACTTGGGAATTACTGTTGAGAGTACTTCAGATGAGATTTCTATATTAAACATGTTGGGTTAATTAGTTCGGGTAAATAGACTGTAAATGAATGTTCCATTAGAGGTACAAGGCATTGCGTTTTTGAAAAATCTGATGGAGCTACCGCTTGAAGATTTCGATTTTATTATAGGGATGGACTGGCTTGTAGAGCACCAAGTTAGTTTCGATTATGTGACTAAGAGCGTAGTTCTTAGAATAGAGGATGATATGGAGATTGTTGTGATCGATGAGCGTTGGAATTACTTGTCTAACATAATTTCTGCCCTAGTGGCTGAGAAACTAGTTCGAAAAAGGGTGTGAAACATATTTGGCCTATGTAAGTGTTTCAGCTTCTAGAGACTCTTCTGTTGGGAACATCAGAATAGTAAGGGAATATCTAGATATTTTTCTCAAGGATTTACAGGGTTTACCTCCAAATCAAAAAATTAAGTTTGGCATTAAACTTCTACCAAGTACAGCTTCAGTGTCCATCGCACCTTATCGAATAGCACCGAAAATGTTTACAGAGCTAAAGGCTCAGCTTCAAGAGCTTTTAAATCGTGGATTCATCCGTCTTAGTGTGTTTCTGTAGGGGGCACTGGTTTTGTTTGTTAAGAAAATTGATGGTACCATGAGGATGTGTATGGACTATCGACAGTTGAATAAGTTAACTTTGATGAATAAGTACCCACTTTTGAGGATCGACGACCTGTTTAATTAGTTTAGTGGGGCTTTAGTATTCTTGAAGATAGATCTCTACTTTGGGTATCATCAGTTTAGAGTTAAGAAAGCTAATATTCATAAGACGACTTTTAGGAATTGTTGTGGGCACTATGAGTTCCTAGTTATGCCCTTTGGTTTGGCGAATGCTCCGGCTACATTCATGGATCTGATGAACTAGGTTTTGTCAGCCATATTTGGATCAGTTCATCGTAGTTTTCATCGATGATATCTTGGTGTACTCTAAGATCGATGATGAAAATGATGAGCATTTTAGAGTAGTTCTTTAGATACTTCGAGAGAAGCAGCTCTACGTTAAGTTGAGCAAGTGTGAATTCTGGTTACGAGAAGTAACTTTTCTAGGGCACATGGTTTCTGCTGATCTCAGTTGATCCTGGAAAGATTGATGTTGTATTTATTCGAAACAACCTAAGAATATTTTAGAGATTCATAGTTTTCTAGGTCTTGTGGGTTATTATCTAAAGTTTGTCGAGGGGTTCTCGTTAATTGCAGGCCCTCTAACTAACTTTTTATGTAAGAATGCTCATTTTGTCTGAACTGATGAGCAACAATCGAGTGTTGAGAAGCTCAAGTCTGTTCTGACTCAAGCTTTTATTCTAATATAGCCTGAATTTGTTAAAGAGTTCGTGGTTTATAGTGATGAGTCGCGTATCGATTTGGGATGTATATTGATACAAGATGGTAAGGTTATGGCTTATGTATCATTACAACATAAGTCACATGAGGGAAATTATCCAACGCACAATCTCGAGTTGGCTGTCGTGGTTTTTACCTTAAAGATCTGGAAGCACTATCTGTATGGTGAGAGGTGTATCATCTACACCGATCACAAGAGCCTCAAGTACCTCATTACTCAAAAAGAGTTGAATCTTAGGCAGCGTAGATGGATTGAGCTATTTAAGGATTATGACTGCATGATAGAGTATCATCCTGGTAAGGCCAATGTGGTGACTGGTGCTTTTAGTCATAGAGTCATGTTTGATTTGAGAACGATGTTTGCTCACCTAAGTTTATTCGAAGATGGGAGTCTGTTAACTGAGTTACAAGTTAAGCTGACTTAGATTGATCAGATTCGGGATAAATAGTTGAGGGACGATTCTCTGTTCCTGTATTTCTATTAGGTTAAGAGTGGTAGTACGTCTGATTTTGGGCTAAATAATGATTGGGTTTTGTGCTTCTGAGGACGGGTTTATGTACCAAATAATTCCTATTTGAGGTAGTCTATTCTAAAGGAAGCGCATAGTAGCTCTTATGCTATGTACCCCAGTGGAAATAAGGTATACCGGGATCTCCGTGAACTATACTACTGATCAGGTTTGAAACGAGAGGTAATCGATTATGTTTCTCACTGTCTGACATGCCAGTAAGATAAGGCCGATGACCAGTTGCCTTCGGGTTTACTCCAACCCGTTAAGACTCTCTTGTGGAAATGAAAATATGTGATTATGGACTTCGTTAGTGGGTTGCCTTTAACACCAACTAAGAAGGATTCTGTATGGGTCATCGTAGATCGATTGACCAGGTTCACCTATTTCATTCCTGTTTGGATAGATTATTCTCTGTAGAAGTTGACTAAGCTCTAAATTTTTGAGATTGTGAGACTTCACGAGGTTTCAGTTTCGATAATTTTAGATAGGGATCCTTACTTTAAGTCTCAATTTTGAAAGAAACTTCATAAGGCTTTGGGTTCGAGATTGGACTTCAGTACTGCATTACATCCTTAGACCGATAGTCAATCTGATAAGGTGATTCAGATATTGAAGAATATGCTTCAGAGTTGTTTGATTGATTTCTGAGGTAGTTGAGAGAAATTTCTACTTTTAGCTGAGTTCGCCTACAACAACAGTTTCTAGTCTAGTATTCAGATAGCACCTTACGAGGCTTTGTATGGTCGTAAGTGTCGTACTCTACTGTGTTGGACTGAGTTGGGTGAACGATAGGTTTTAGGTCCTGAGTTAGTTTCCAAGACTGAAGATAAAGTCAGATTAATTCAAGATTGTCTTAGGGTAGCTTATGATAGACATAAGTCTTATGAAGATTTGAAAAGGAGGGATATTGAGTACTCTGTGGGTGACTTCATTTTTCTTAAGGTGTCTCTGTGGAAGAAAGTCATGCGGTTTGGACATAAGGGCAAGTTGAGCCCTAGATTCACTGGGCCTTATCGGATTCTGAAGCGTATGGGACCAGTCGCCTATTAGTTGGAGTTACCTTTAGACTTAGACCGTATCCATGATGTGTTTCATGTTTCTATGTTGAGGCGGTATCGGTCTGACCCATCTCACGTTGTTTTTATTGAGGAGATCAAGGTTAGACTAGATTTGACATTTGATGAGAAGCTGATTTAAATTTTGGATCGAGATGTAAAGATTCTTAGGAGGAAGTCTATTCAATTAGTTAAGGTTTTGTGGTAAAATCATGGTACTAAGGAAGTCGCGTGGGAACCTGAGGACTCGATGCATCAGTAGTATCCTCATATGTTTGGATCAGGTAAATTTCGAGGCCAAAATTTCTTTTAGGGGATAGAGTTGTAACGCCCTAAATCATGTAATTTTGTTTTGTGAATTTGTCATAAATGAGTATCTACTTCAGTGGTTAAGTGTTCTAAGTGTGTTTGAGGTCTTGGGTTCAAGTCCCACTTTTAAAAAATATGTTATTTTTGGTTTTAACCTTATCTCTTTTAGGTGGGCTTATGTTAGATTTTCAGTAAACTCGTATCAGAATAAGCATATTGGTTTGAGTGTAAGAGGATAGCTTGCCCGAAGGTCTCATGTTTGAATCCCAATGTGAGCGTGGGTGTTAATTTTTGCTTAGGTTGTGTGATAGAGGTTTGGTGAAATCAAAACTCTGAGGGTATTGGATAAGGATCAATGTGTGGGTTAATGGGGATTTAGTTGTTAGTGAGGAGTTAGTATATTCTCCCAATTTTAATTTTCTTCTCTCTCTCTTCTCAATTTTTTTCTGATGCCAGTTTCTCCTATTCTCCTCTTTTCCTCCGTGTTTTCTTTTCGCTTCTTCTTTTCTCTCTACTTTGATAAACATATCAATTGTTCTAACTATTGGGGAATTCGATAATTTAATTGTTCTTCATTCCTTTAGGTAAATGTAAGTTTGATTGGTTTGTTCTTCCCTATTCTTTCCGTTTGAATTACTGTAACGATATGAAGTTAGGGAAGTTAATTTTCTGTGAATGTATTACGCAGGAGTAGATGGTGAACTTGTGGATTTCGCTCTATCAGCCTAAACTGTGGCAGTAGCTATTCTTGTCGGCGATAAGTTGTGTGTGTTATTCAGGTTTATGTTGTCGAGTTCATAATTAGTTGTTAAAATAATCGTTAAGATGCTGTTTCTTAGATTTTGGTGGTCTCGGGATTGTTGTAGCATAAAAAACGAACTAGGTGTGTAACAAAAACACACGAAAATGAGGTTCGACGAAAGTCGAAAAACTGGCCTGTTGACACCATACGAGCATGTGACGGGTGAGTGTGTGGTCGTGTGGGTTACATGGGTAAGTGTGTGGCTGTGTGGGCCACACGTGCATATGGGTTGTGGGCTAGGCCGTGTGGGCCATAAGGGTAGTGCTAATTTGGGTGTGTGGGCCATACGGGCGTGTGGGCCTACACGGGCATATGGGCTCAAAATTTTGAAATTTTTCCTAGAGTCGTGCACGTCGTACCGATCGACTGTGGGCTTTTCGTAAGGACGATAAGGGCAAAACAAACCTTAATGCATAAGATATGTTATTCTGGTAGATTGATTTGAATATTAGAAAAATCGGTATGTATGATTTGACTGTTTTGTATAAATATGTATGATAACTGTATATGAGCATGCGGGACATGTTAATTCTATTTATTTGTTATCTGTATCTGTATATGGGGTGGGATTTGTATATGTGGAGGAAGTATTCTGTAAGGTGACATTTTGCTAATAGACTGGTAGCTTGGCTGCAAATTATTCTAATAAGTGTCGTTTACACACTATGTGGTGTGTAGGGATGGGTAGGTGTTTTACACCCCACATGGTGTGATGGGATGGTCGAAGTTGGTGTGTAGAGGATGGGGGTAGGATTTTGCATATCCGTATGTTTTTGATATAATTCGATTCTGTTAAGGACTTATGTCCATGTTTGGTTTGTTATGTGATAAACCTGAGTTTATATGCATGTAAGTTTCCGTTGAGTTACACACTGAGTTTTTGAAAACTCACATCTGTTTGTTTGATTTTTTCAGGTAATCCTCATGCATAGGCGAGTTGGTGCGACGGAGGCTCAGTGGTGACCACTAGTTCGCGGACTGTTTTTAATTAACGAATTTATTGAAATTTTTGGTTTTTCTTGAGAGTTTTATAATTTTGAGACTCTCCGGACTTTTGGATTTCTTTGGGTTTTGTTGTTGGTTTTTTGTTTTGATTATGATTCTGTGACACACAACAAATGATTTTTTGGAAATAACGGTTTCACGCAAATAAATGTTTTGGAAAATGCGAACTTGGTTTTTAAAATTTAACGACTTTTAAGATTTCAGTTGCAACTTATGTTTTTCTAAAAGAACAAACTATCAACGGTTTCAGTAATGAATATGACAAGAAATATGTTTTTATAAAATATGGACTCTTTTTTAGCAATAAACTATACAAGGTTTTAATGTGATAAGGTTAGATATGAAATTATTTCTTCGTAACACTCCAAGATTCGACTATTTCGTCTCTCTAACCTTATTTCTTCTTTTTCTTTTTTTGTTTCCTATCACACTTAAAATTTATTTTTTCTCACTTTTTACTTTCACTTTTTCATCTCAAGTACAGATAACCTGACCTAAGAAAAATTGAAGAGCCTGATAAATTCAATTCCAGAAATTTGAATTGGCATTAGAAATATGCTAAATCGACTTTGATACCAAAAGGAAAAAACGCAAATTAATTAATGTATACTTAATTAAGTTAATTTGTTAATTTGTCACCACCTTAGCTTTTAACCTTCTAAGTTCAAACATTACCAAATATATATTAAAGAAGAAAAGAAAAAATAGGTAAGTGTTTTACCATCTGCAAATGCAACCTAAACAACTACGATTTTATGCACAATTTATATAAATCAATTACTTATATTATGACTTTTCATTATAGACATTTTAAAAATGATTTACTTATCAAATTACTTTAAAAGATAAAATTAGGAAATAAAAAAGATTTATTTAATAACTTCAATTTTATTTGTTTAAGATTTTAAAAAATGGCTAATGGAACCCGTAGTAAAGTTTTAGGATAAATATACATACATTAACTTTGATTTAATGTAGAATTTGATATATAAAATTTGATTTTGTGTAATTATACACGTTAAACTTTGATTTTGGTTCAAATGTGTGCATAAAGTTTTTAATTTAATTCAATTATATGCATTTCAAACAATCATTATACCGATTTATTTTTATATGAAATAAATATAATTATTTGTGCATGTAATATGTAAACATGAAATTGTGTTATATTGATAATAATATTAGGAATTTGTGAATATTAAGTAATCAAAATGTCATGTATAAAATTACACAAATTTAAAATTTATATATAACATTGTACATTAAACCAAAAGTCCCTGTAAAATTTTAAGATTTATCCCTTAATTTTTTTATTATTTCAAAAGTAAGTTATCATCCCTTTTCCAATTTATAGTAGTATGATCGTTCTCATTCACACTTCGCGTTGGATTAAATATATATATTGCTAATTATTGAGTAAAAATTAAAGTTTGCAATATGCTATAAATTCTTGTACTATTAATATATTTGGTATTTAGTTTTCATACTTTTATTTTTAGAAATTTAGTCCCTCTATTTTTTAAGCTTTAAAACATAGATCTATTTGTTAATATTGTTAAAATTCATTTGTTAAGTTGTTGGTGTGACAATTGGAACTAAAAAAGAAATACTCGCTTGGTATTCATATAAGAAAATGACATTGTAATAGACCTCAATTGAATAGAGCATTTTAACAGTATTATCAATTCTTAAAAACTCAAACTAATATTTTAATTGGAATAAAATATTTAGACTAACTAATGACATTATAAGAGTTAAAATATCAAATTTAAATATCAAATTTGAGTGAAATATAAAGATAAAAATTGAAAATTAACTACTCTTATATGTTAAAAAAGAAAATTGGTGGCAAGGACTTCCTTCTATATATAATAGAATGAAATGTGCACTTTTTTTT
>CM025245.1:27250559-27261368 GCA_013677275.1 Gossypium schwendimanii
CCTAACTCATTGGGTGTGACATTTTCTCTCTTCGAAATGAGAGGGTCTTAACATGTAATTTGATTTATAGAAGTTTTTTAATACAAGGATCGTATTTTAAAATCTTTGCACATTTTTGATATTAAGATACTAATTAATCTATAAGGTACCAATTTTGGGCGTGTCAATGGTGCTAACCCTTCCTCGTGCGTAACTGACTTCCAAACCCGTTCTCTGGGTTTTATAAGACCAAAAATTATCGTTCTAGTAAATTTAAATTTTTATTAAAATGATTTAATTATGAGGTGATCCAATCACACCTAAATAAAAAGGATTGGTGGCGACTCCATTTTCGTTTTTTTTAATTATAAGTCGATCCTTTTTTTTCAAAAAAATAATGGTTTCGACAGCTTAGCGACTCCGCTGGGGACTAGTTTTGAGAGTTGAGTCACAAATTGATTATTTTTTGTCTTTTTGTCAAAAGTTGAAACTATGATTTAAATTTACGATCCTCTCATCACATTTTTATGGTATGCATCATTTTAATATGTTTGTTTCATTGGTTGAAGTCTTTTAATTTCTGCATATTGCATTGCATAACTGTTCGATTATACCCTTTTAAGTGGGAGTGAGAAACTAGTCCTTCGTGAGGTTTTCACCTTCGTGCAGGATAGTGAATTGCTTTTAGGATACATCCGTACCTATGTCTTCGTGTGATTTTCGTCTCCGTGCAGCAATGGGGAAATGTATTCCCCTGAACCAGACTCGGTCGTATGAACCTATAATGGGTGAGGATTGAGAAATCTACTGGTTCGGGTATCTTTGCCCTAGAAGCCAAACCTCATATAGTGAACCTTAGGAACCTGCTCTAGGTAGAACTATGCCAAACCCTAGTATATACCCAAATATGTGCTTTATTATTTTTTGTTTGTATTGAATTCTATACATGATACTGACTTGTTGTGTTTTGTTTTGATTGCATGGCATTATGATTGCATTGTATTTTCATCATAAAAAAGAGGTGTTGATTCACGTTCAGTTGCTAAATAGAAAGCTTGTCATGGAAAACAAATTTCTTGATAAAGTGGAGACAATGCGATTGTCTGAATATGATCCAAGAAAACGTAATAAGGAAAGGATAATAGTCTAACAGAGGAGTACACAACTTTGCTTCGTTACCCGAGGATTCAAGTTGATAAAGATTATTCAAGAGTCGTCAATGCCCTGACATTTTCAAAGAAGCTAATAAGCATCACGAGGATGAACGAGTAATAAGAGGCAGCTCGAATCAAGTAAAAAGGAGCTAGTATAGGCATCCATTGGAAAATGCGCGAGATTCATCTTAACATTCAAATGAAGAAAGGAATCGATGTCTTCACTTAGAGTATGAGGGCAAGGCTGTATATATATCCGCTTTATGTAAAGAGATTTGTTTTCTAGTAAAGTTGTTCTAATAGAATTGAACCAGAATCAACGTCTCTTTTTGCATTCATTTCATGTATTTACATTACATGACATCATATGCATTAAATTCCACTAAAAGAGCCTAATTGATTAAAATCATTTTAGTTAATCTGAAAACCAACAAAAATTTACCAACCAAACACCGTTACGGTACTCGAGCAATGTCAAGAAGCATGGACCAAAGATTGGAAAGACTTGAACAATTTCAAAAGGAGATGCAAAATCAACTACAAACGCAAATGCAAGAGCAACTAGCTAAAATTCAGCAAGATATGACAGAAAAGATGTTGGAATCTCAAAGAAATATGATGGCTCAGTTGACCCAATAACTAATTAGAGGAGTAGATAAGGGAAAGGGCCCTATGGCCAATCCTGGGGAAAATAGTGAGGAGTCGTTGTATCCTCCGGGTTTTACTCCACCAAATGTACAGACCCAAGCTGAGATGCACCCGCGGAGACCATCTGTCACAATTGGGCCTCAACAATTTCAGGCCAGTGCTTCAATGCCAATAAACTTTCAAGCTGGATAGGCTCTAACCCTGGAGATAACCCAACTAATCCTGTTATACCTGATTTTGATGAAGTGGCTGAGAAGGAAAAAGCAAAGGTGGAATTGCCAATGCAACTAGAGGACAAATGTAAATGGTTGGAGAAAAAATTCGAAGCCATGGAAAGTGCTAATAGCCATCATAGAATCGACGCTAAAGATCTGATCTTGGTTCCAGACTTAGTTCTTCCTTACAAGTTTAAAATGCTAGACTTTGACAAATACAATGGAACTAGTTGCTCCGAGGCTCACATCACTATGTTTTGCAGAAGGATGACTGGTTACGTTAATAATGATTAACTACTAATACATTGTTTCCTAGACAGTTTGGTAGGGGCAGCATCCAAATGGTACAATCAATTGAGCCGTACCAGGATTAGTTATGGAGGGATCTAGTTCAAGCATTCGTTAAGCAGTATAGTCATGTAACAGGCATGACTCTTGATAGAATTATTCTATAGAACATTGAGAAGAAATCGAGTGAGAGTTTTAGGCAATATGCACAGAGATAGAGGGAAGTTGCCATCCAGGTCCAGCCATCGCTCCTAAAAAAAGAAACTACTATGATCTTTATCAACACGTTAAAGACTTCGTTCATCACGCACATGCTGAGAAGTGCCACAAAAAGTTTTTCAGATATAATCATGAATGGTGAGATGATTGAGAATGCTATAAGAAGTGGAAAAATAGATGTAGGAGAGAGTAACAAAAAGTCAGCCTCAAAGAGAAAGGAAAATAAGGTGAACAGTGCAAACACGTATAACAAATGTTACTCAAAATTAGTTACTGTAAATCAGCTAAGAAAAGTGGTTGCTGGTCAACAAGGTTCATCAAGGCAAGAATCTGGCGCAAAGTAAAATACTGAGAAGCCCCAATTTACGCCAATCCCAATGTTGTATGAGGAGCTGTATCAGAGTTTATTCGATGCACACGTTGTTTCCCCTTTCTACTTAAAACCCCTACAACCTCTATACCTTAAATGGTACGATGCGAATGCACAATGTGATTATCATGCGGGAATTATGGGGCAGTCTATAGAAAATTGCACTGCCTTTAAAAAGGTGGTTGAAAGGCTCATCAGTATGGGCATTGTCAAATTTGATGATTCATCCAGTACAAAAAATCCGCTACCCAATCATACTGATAATGGGGTAAACATGATGAGTGGAAACATGGGGAGAAGAATTAAGGCAGATATCGCAAAAGTAAGAAATCCTTTGAGATGGGTCTGGAAGGAGATGGCAAGAAGGGGGTTAATCATGGAGGAAGCTACGAAAAGACAAAGAACTATTATAAGTTCCATCATGAAGTGGGACACGAGATCCAAGAGTGCAGAGAATTCAGAGCCTTGGTTCAAAGCATGATGGACAATAAAGAGATGGAGTTCTATAAATAAATTAAAGAAGAGAGAAGCATCTGCACAATGTTGGGAAACGTTCACATCAATGTCATACATGAAGAAACAACTGAAGGAGGGGCCTTATTAGATATTCGCCCTTATGAACTTGGGAGCGTGCTAAGCAATTGGACTGCAAAAGAAATCCTCGTAGTATTTAGAGTTTACTCAGAGTAATGTTCAGAACACTCTTATTGCTTTTAGCCTAGAAATGATAAGAACACTTTTGTGAAACAGGCTCATGTCCAAATATCATTATTTTAATGAAGTACATCTTTGCAATCATTTTGAGCAAATATTCTTTCATTCCATACAAGTAATTATTTTTGATTCTTTCATTCTTTTAGATTTTCTTCCAAATCATTCATTCATTCATTTATAATTATACTGTACAAATAATTATTCATAAATTCATACATTATTTGTATATTCTTTTGTACCTACAATAGGCCCCTAGAAATCAATAACGTGAGTGACGCTGCTACAAACTCAGAATTTCCTTTTGAACAAGACATGTGTTTAGAGGGATCGCATGACTTTGAAGATGACGTAGACTGTGGTTTATCTCCGGGCTTGTTGAGGATGGTAGAACAGGAAGAGAAACAAATCCTACCTCATAAGGAATCAATAGAAATTGTGGGCTTGGAAAAGGGAAAAGAGGTGAAGATTGGAACTAACATTACCACAAAGATGAGGCGAGGCCTCATTGAGTTACTCCAGAAATTCAAAGATGTCTTCGCATGGTCATACCAGGTATGCCCGGGTTAAAAACTGACATTGTAGTGCATCGCCTTCCAGAGGATGAGGCCTGATATTGTGCTAAAAATAAAAAAAGGAACTTAAAAAATAGTTTGATGGTGGGTTCTTACAGGTGGTCAAATATTCTGAATGGGTAGCCAATATCGTTCTAGTCCCTAAAAAAGATGGGAAAGTACTAATGTGTGTGGATTACAGGGACCTAAACAAGGCCATCCCAAAAGACAATTTATTATTGCCTCATATTAACAATTTAGTGGATAATATGACAAGGTACTCTCTGTTTTCTTTTATGGATGGCTTCTTTGGATACAATCAGATTAAGATGCATCCCAAAGATATGGGAAAGACTACATTCATCACTTTGTGAGAAACGTTTTGTTATAAAGTGATGCCATTTGGTTTAAAGAATGCAGGAGCAACGTATCAAAGACCTATGATAGCCTTGTTCCATGACATGATGCACAAGGAAATCGAGGTTTATGTTGACGATATGATTGCAAAATCCAGAATAGAAAAGAAACATGTGCATGTCCTAAGAAAGTTGTTCTTAAGACTGAGAAAGTTCCAGTTCAAGCTTAATCCAACGAAATGCACTTTCGGAGCTAGGTCAGGAAAGCTGTTGGGCTTTACAGTCAATGAAAAAGGAATCGACATCGACCCAGACAAAGTCAAGGCGATACGAGATTTACCTCTACCACGTACTCAGAAGGAAGTTCAAGGTTTCTTAGGAAGATTGAATTATATTGCCCGGTTCATTTCGCAACTAACTGAGAAATGTGACCCCATATTCTATCTTCTGAAAAAACATAATCCAGGAGTATGGGATGAAGAATGTCAGAAAGCTTTTGACAAGATAAAGTAGTACTTGTCCAATTCTCCAGTGCTGTCACCACCTAGCCTAGATAGGCTACAGATATTGTATTTAACAGTGTTTGATAATTCCATGGGATGTGTGCTAGGCCAGCATGATGAGATAGGAAGGAAAGAAAGGGTGATATATTATCTCAGTAAGAAATTCACTTACTGTGAAATGAGATACTCACCTATTGAGAAATTATGTTGTGCCTTGATTTGGACAACTCGAAGATTAAGGTAGTACATGTTGTACCATACAACTTGGCTGATTTCAAAGTTAGGCCCCTTAAAGTATATGATGGAGTCGACTGCTTTTAATGGGAGGATGACCAGATGACAAATCTTACTTTTCGAATTTGACATACTTTATGTGAGTCAGAAGGCTGTAAAAGTGAGAGCCTTGAAGGATTACGAGCCTTTAAATTTTAATTTCCCGAATGAAGACCTAATGTATGTAGCAACTGCTGAATAAAATACCCAAGTGAGTCACATTTGGAAGCTGAATTTTAACGGAGCCTCAAATGCTGTAGGCAACGAAATTGGGGCAGTCTTAGTATCCCCAAGTGGTGATCATTATCCTATTGCTACCAAATTGGATTTTGATTGCACAAACAATATGGGAGAATATGAAGCGTGCATCATGGGTATCTGTGCAGCCATAGAACATAAAATCAAAGTATTAGAGGTGTATGGGGATTCTGCATTGGTAATATACCAGCTCAAAGGTGAATAGGAGACAAGAGACCCCAAATTAATCAGTTATCAAAAGTTGGTCCTCAGACTAATTGAAGAGTTTGATGACATTACTTTCTTCTATCTCCCACGAGATGAAAACCAGATGGCGGATGCGTTGGCTACTTTAGCTTCTATGATCAAAGTAAACAAACTAGAGGACATGAAGCCTATCCAGATGAGCATTTTTGAAACATCGGCTCATTGTTACAATATTGAAGAGGGAGAAAAGGATGACCATAATTGGTACCAAAATATACTATAATATGTGAAGAATCACAAGTACCCTGATCAAGCAACGAAGAACGACAAGAGAACATTGAGAAGACTAGCTGTTGACTATGTCTTAGATGGAGAGATTTTATACAAAAAGGGAAAGGATTAGGTATTACTAAGATGTTTGGATGCTGTAAAGGCTAAGAAAATCTTGGAGGAAGTCCATGTCAGTATCTGCGGAACACATGCAAATGGTTTCACAATGGCCAAATAGATCATGAGATTTGGATACTACTGGTCCACTATGGAAGGAGATTTCATTAGTTATGCCAAGAAGTGTCATAAATGCCAAATTTATGGAAATAAAATGAACTCACCTCCTTCACCTCTTCACGTTATGACTTCTTCATGGCCTTTTTCCATGTGGGGTATGGATGTCATCGGGCCAATATCGCCGAAGGCTTCTAATGGACACTGTTGCATCTTTGTGGTCATTGATTACTTCACTAAATGGGTGGAAGCTACTTTTTATGCTAATGTCACAAAGTCAGCAGTCAGTAAATTTTTGAAAAAGGAGATCATATGTCGATATGGAATGCCTGAAAGAATCGTATCTGACAATGCATTGAATTTGAACAATAGCACTATAGTGGAAGTTTGCAGTCAATTCAAGATCAAACACCACAACTCGTCACCATATCGCCCAAAAATGAATGGTGCAGTGGAGGCGACTAATAAAAATATCAAGAAAATTATGGGGAAAATGACTAAGACTTATAAAGACTGGCATGAGAAATTACCATTTGCTCTCTTTGCTTATCGAACATCTATCAGAACCTCTATTGGGGCAACGCCTTTCTCTTTGGTTTATGGGATGGAGGTAGTTTTACCCATTGAAGTTAAAATTCCTTCTCTCTGGGTATTGGCTGAGCTTAAGTTGGATGAAGCAAAATGGATCCAATCCCGATATGATCAGTTGAACCTGATAGAAGAAAAAAGGCTAAAAGCTATTCAGCACGGTCAAATGTACCAAAAGCGAATGATGCGAGCCTACAACAAAAAGGTTCGTCCTAGAGAATTCCATGAAGGGGACTTAGTGTTGAAAAAGATCATTCCTCTACAAAAGAATTTTAGAGGGAAATGGATGCCAAATGGGAAGGTTTTTATGTTGTAAAGAGGGTCTTTTCCAAAGGAGCTTTGATTTTGAGTGAGATGGATGGTAAAAACTTGCCAAATCCTGTAAACTCAGGTTAAGTCAAGAAATACTTCACTTGAAGAAAAAAAGGACTAAGGTGAAAACCCGCAAAGGGCATTTTGAGTTCTTAAAAAAAAACCAATGTGAAAACCCGTAGAGGGCACTTTGAGTCCAAAAAAATAAAAAATGAAAAAAGTAAAATAGAGAGGCCAAGGTGAAAACCCGCAAAGGGTGCCTTGAGACCAAAGGGGATTTGAGTCGAAAACCCAAAAAAGGCAGCTCAAATGTTGATCGGAATGGGGCATGTGGTGATCTTGCTATACTTGAATCAACAGGAAAGGGTAGACGGCATATTGGGGCATCGACAGAGTACTGTAGATCTTCTAAACACATGTCAAACTTAGAATGGTCTTTAGAAAGTTTGTACAGAGAAGTTCAACTTGCGATATTTGGGGCACCTAGTCTTCATACTATTTATATTGAATTTGATGTTCTTGAAATATTTCATTCTTTTTCAAGATATTTGTTCCCAATCAATTCCTCTTTTATTTTTACTATCCTTAATAATTTATTAATTTCTAGTCATGCTCCCAAATCAATCATATTTTATCCATTGTTATGATCTTTTGCAAGCATGTTGCATTGGAATAATGATTAATGGACTAATATTACTTTCACAAGGGAAGTTTTTCATATTACTCTAGAAGTTTCTAAATAATATAGGAACCTGAAACAAGACTACTGTTTAAAACGCACCAAGTTTAAAGGTTAAAATATCTAAAAAGGAATAGTCTAAATTTAGACTATCTATTCAAATTTTGTTGTCAAAATATTGATTGAACAAAATGACAAGATGTTGTGTTGGTGACAAAGCTTCAATGAACAAATAAGCAATGATCACCGAGTGACAAGAAGAGGTTTCTTGGAAGAGAAAGTTCTCTAATTGTGCATAAACATTTGGTACGACACCCTGGGAATGGTGTAGAGGACCAAAAAGATTCAGATACTGTATCCTTGAATTGCAGTGGGAGAGGATTGAGAAAGAGTCAGATCTTATACTCAGTAGAAGGAAGATGGTTCAAATTTTATGTCCCAAAGGTATAGGGGATTGAACCTTGAAGATTACAGTGTTACCAGCCGAATAAGATAGCATTCTGACGTGTTGGTAATGAGGCCTTAATGAACAACGAGCAATAACAACTCAAACATTAAGATATCATTTTCATGACATTTTGTATTCATGAATACCATCTGGTTAGAGAATTTTGATTCATTCTAACCATAACATTCTAATCACTAAGCATAAATAGGCCCATGAAATGGATTCTACAGGTTATGTTCCTCAGAACAGATCGGTGATACCATAAATCCTATACCACTAAAGTTGCAGTGGAATGGATTTAAGAAGATGACAAATCTTATCTCCCTGAAATTACAGTGGAACAGATTAAAGTCAATAATCCTATCTCCCTGAAGTTGTAGTGGAGCGGATTGAAGTTGCAAGTCTTATTTCCCTGAAGTTGCGATGGAGCAGACTGAAGACAGCAGATCTTATCTTCCTATATTAGCAGCAAAGCAGATCGAAGACACCAGCTTTGCTTCCCTGAGTTTACAGCGAAATAGACAGAAGATAACATATCTTGGTTTTCTGTATTGGCAGTGAAGCAGATCGAAAACACCAGCTTTGCCTCCCTGAGTTTGTAACGGAGTAGACTGAAAATAACAGATCTTGTTTTCCTGTATTGGCGGCGAATCAGATCGAAGACACCTGTTTTGCCTCCCTAAATTTACAGTGGAGTAGACTGAAGATAGCAGATCTTGTCTTCCTGTATTGCCAGCGAAGTAGATTGAAGACACAAGTCTTGCCTCCCTGAGTTTGCAACAGAGCAGACTGAAGATAACATATCTTGTCTTCCTATATTGGCAGCAAAGCAGATCGAAGACACCAACCTTGCCTCCTTAAGTTTGCAGCAGAGCAGACTGAAGATAACAAATCTTATTTTCCTGTATTGGCAGCGAAGCAGATCGAAGACACCAGCTTTACCTCCTTGAGTTTGCAACAAAATAGACTGAAGATAGAAAATATTTCCTTGAAAAGCTACAAATCCTATCTCCCCGACGCACAGTAGAATGGATCGAAGCACCAATTCCTATACCTCTGAAGATGTAGTAGGTTGGAATGAGGCTACTTGAAAAAGAGAAGCATCAAGATCCAGCACGACCGAGCAAAATTGGCTATTTCTAAAGTCTTCACTCCATTCCCATTACACGATAATGAGCAAAAAAGGGCAGCTGTAATACCCAATTATTGCCCGGCCTAATAAATACCAAAATATAAAAACCAAATTTTAATATTAAAACCAAGTCCATAACAGTCCAATAAAATACAGTCCAAAATCAACCTAATACAGTGGCCCAAATGCTTAAATTCTAGCCCGCTAGGCCTAATACAAACAACCTATTAATCTACCCCAAACCATTAACCCAAACTCAGAAACCCAAAAATAACAGGAAACCCTAGCCTTCCTCAGCAGCTTTTTGTTTCAATCACCGCAGCAATAGCCCAGGCGTGCCTCTTCACCTTGCATGCTGCACCACCGGGAGTGTGCATCTCCAGGTTGGCCTCGTACTATAACAACCAAAACAAACGAAACAAGCAACAAACGGAGGAGTAACAATACAACAAATTTACAGCGAATTAAAAAATTGTAACAAAATAGAAAAAGGAAAAACAAAAAAAAATGGGGATTTTTGATATTTTCTTTTGGCTATATAAAGCCAAATACAAAATTTGTAAAGGGGGACGCAGACTGAATATAAAAAAAAAAAAGAAAAAGAAATCGAATATCAGTTTTCTTTAAGGTGATTCTCAAAGTTCCTTTTTTTTATTTTCTTTTTTTGATCTGTTCTTGGTTTTTTTATATACATACGAAAAATAAAAGAAGAGGAGGAAGGAAACTCTTACCTTCGCGAAGGCGCGCCATCGGAGCCCTGTCGATTCCGTCCGAAATGGAGTTGGATAGGGTTAGGGCTTGTGCAGCGGCGGAGAAAAAAAGGGATTTTTTTTTGTTTGCTTTAGAATAGCTTAGGGATTACTTTTTTAGGGATTGTGGTAACTGTTATATGAGGTTGAAACAACACCGTTTAGTGCCTGTTTCAGTGGATCTAAAACGGTGCCGTTTTGGCTGTAGGACCCAAGAATCTGATTCGAGACCTGACCCGTATATGAAGGATCCGCGCACTTCTGAGGTCCAAATGGTTTGTTTATAGTTTTGGTCCTTCCATTTTTGATGCGTGTTACAATTAGGCCTTTATTTATTTTATCATTTGTGAATCACACCACACTTTTTACAATTGTTTGATTTTGATGCCTATCGAAACGCTGCGCATAGAGGGGATCGAGATATTTTCTGTTTATATCCCTATTTCTTCTCGCGCATTTTAATATTGTCCCTGACATCCTTTCATTTATTTATTATTTTTACCCCATTGTGTTTGGTTGTAATTTCAATTCGATCCTTAACCTTTATTTAAATTGTTTTAACATATTTTACATTTTAAACCATTTTATTTTCTATTTTTACGTTACTTTATTTACATATTTTAAACTTTTGTATATAGTACTTATTTTAATATATATATTATTTAGTTTAAATTGTTTTTCTA
>CM025245.1:27342482-27357200 GCA_013677275.1 Gossypium schwendimanii
TATTTATTTTTAGAATTAGGATCAAATTGAGAACATTTGTAAATATTTAGGGTTAATTTTTAAAATTACGACTAAACCAATATAATATGTAAAAGTTGAGGGCTAAATTTGTTATTATACCTATTTTTTAACTTCAATGTCAACTTACCATTTGTATAACACCCCAAACATTGTCTAGAAGTTATGACTGGATGTTGAGGAATTACACTAACTTGTTTTAAAGCCTTTGTTTCGATCAAACCAAAAGCGCATTTCGAATTCATGAAATTTGGCAAAAAATTTACAAATGGTTAGAAAAACTTAAATCCAAAATCACTTATCTCAACCCTAAAATTTAAACTCAAACTAGTGTTTTGAAAATAAACATTCAAGCTTAAGGACAAACACTTGTTGAAACAATTTGTTTATTTACAAAAAAATCTCTTTAGAGGTTACTTAGTTTTGCAGTGGAAAACTTTTAAAGTGTTAATTTGAAGACTAAATTTTAAATTGTTAACCCATGAGGCTTTATCGTTCGTGAATAAATGCTCAAAACCAAACAAATGGAACAAAACCCAAAAACAAAGTCTAAACAAATTTATAGTCTAAAATAATTAAAAACATAACTATCTTATTTAATTAACCGTGAATCATTCCAAGCTCCTACATGTTGTTCGATCCGAACCTCACTGTTTACCTAGAAGATTAGAAATAAAACAAAAGGGTGAGCTATAAAGATCACACACAATACAATATACAAATCAGAAAATCATAGAAAATTTCATAATGATCAATCAAACAGAATTGAGTATGCATGATTCTGCCAATACATATTTTTCAGAAAATCATAATGTAGATTTTTTAGAAAACGTCCTACCCAACTCCGTTGAACACCAAAATAGAGTTCCTCAGAACTCATCCAACCAAGTTACACCAACAAAATGATTGTGGTCAATGTTACCAAATAGTGCAGATAAATTGCCAAATTAGACTTATGTGGTCAAGCCACTATATTGCAACCCATATGCCAGAATAAACATATGTGGTCAAGCCATCATAATTGCAGATAAGTTGCCTGACAAAAATGTGGATAAACCACCAGAATGGGCAAATCATTAGATTGCAAGGATCTTCCTCCTTTAAACATTATCCCAAACCCCATGCAATGTGTCATGGCATGCATATACAAAATTAGAATGATGAGAATATAGGACATGCTAATGCACAATAACAAAAAATTAAGGCATGGAAGTCCATGTTTTGCAAAATCGATTAATCAAATCTCATAAAAACACATCAATTTTTCCATGAAATGACATGTATGGTTATATGATAGATTTAGAAATACAAATTCAAATAATCGTACCTTATACACACATATATAGCAAATCAAAACATACCATCAGAACTACTAGTATCAGATCATACAAATATATATATATTTTCCATATACCTTAAAACATATCATCACAGAAGCATATTCACAGATACCTTGTTTTCAAGTCTTATTTAAGCGGTAGGACCTTACAAAGAAGATAATTACGATTTGCAGATCAAATCAAGCCTGAATGGAAATTTTTAGAAAATGGCCCCAAACGACCTCACACACACCCGTGTGGCCTACACAACCTAATTAACCCAAACTGTCTAACATACATGGCTTGGCACATGGCTTACCATACAATCTGGTGCATGATTGTGTGTGCCATTGACAGACTAGTTTTTGGCTTTTTATTGTTCACTGTTATTTAAGTTTTCCAATACACGCCTAATCATTTTTTAAATACGATGCTCCAGCACACTCATAGACCCCTAAATTCAGTATCCAAAACAAACAATTAGCATCAATACTCTAACCCAAACATTAAATTGACCACAAGCAAAAAAAATACTATTGACCTTAACGCAAACAAAGATTGCCGGCACAAGGCATTCGATCGCTTACCCGAATTGTAGTAGAAAATCCTAAGGCTCACTAATTGCCCAAGGAAAATTCATCTCACGATCTTCTCCTAAAATCCACAAAACCAATTACAACAAGAACTAATTGAAACAACCTTTTTGCACAAAAAGAGGTACAAATCCAAGAATTACTATAGAGAAAAGATATGTTCATTCTTGTACTTACTAAAAACTGAAATCGCAACTCAACAATCCTAC
Source organism: Gossypium schwendimanii (assembly GCA_013677275.1). NCBI lineage: Eukaryota > Viridiplantae > Streptophyta > Magnoliopsida > Malvales > Malvaceae > Gossypium > Gossypium schwendimanii. The sequence goes on from CM025245.1 coordinate 27,344,622, forward strand.
CAAACATAGCCAACACCAAAAATTAGAACAACCAAAAAGAACTCGACATTGGAATTCACACCACACCAATGCAGGATTTGAAACAATAAAAGAAAGAAAACGTAAAATTTGTGTACGGGAAAAAAATTTCAATAAAATAGAAGCAAAATGGACGTAAATTGCAACAAGGAAAAAATGGTGAAAGTGGAAGATTAGACATTAAATTGAGGGAGAGTGGGACTGTTGAAGAAGAGTAGGGAGAGAGGGACGGTTGTGAAGGAGGTATTTTAGGAGAAAATCCCTCACCAAAAATTTAAAAACTACCCTACTAACTTCTATCATTTTCAACACCAAACTCGTTTTTCCCAGAGTTTAAAAACAAAATTAATTCCACTTTGCACACATGGGGAGTTGAACACAAGACCAAAAGGTGAGCTAACACCTTACCACTAAACCAACAAACTCATTCTATTTTCAATTGAGTAAAACTAATGTATAAATCAAATGTTCAAAGGTACGAGTTTAGGCAAAAATTCAAGGAAAAGATTCAAACCTAGAACCTCACGTACACAAGCACAAACACCTATCCATTGAACTAGATTAACACACTTAACATAATTTCACACTCCAATTCTTCTAACTCGATTTTTGAAATGTGGCAATTTTTTATTTTAGTGGGAGTGACCAAAGTGACAGAACTATGTAAAGTGGGTGATTAAATTATAAATTTTTTATTTTGGGTGCCTAAAATGACAATTTTTAATAGTTGGGTGACTATATGTGTAATTTACTATAAATAACATTATTTAAATAGAAAACACAATCTCACTTTAAATGTGATAGGTATTGGCAACACACCCTAATGTTTTCTACTAGGGTTGCCACCCCTTACATGCTATATTAGGGAATGTTGGGCCACTCATGTATTAGGTTTAATTATGTGTGCCTTCTTGACTTTTAATTCAACACTTTATAATTTAATCTAATAAAATATTTATTTTTTATTTCTCAAAATAAATATTCGTTATTGAATTTATTTAATTAACTAAATTAACTTCTTAATTAAATAATTTTCTTAACCCAATTCTAATTTTGTTAAAGTGATGACAACTTCACCATAAAAGAATATATGAGGAAATATATTTAATATCCTTTTTTAACTGATTCATAATTACTAAGTAATTTAATTTGTTATCTTCAATTATTTAATTATTTAATAAATCAAAAAATCTTAAATTAATTTTCAAGCCATTTCTGTACTTAGCGAGAAAACGCATTTAATGCAAATTATGTCATTTCTCTTACTTCATCATTTCTAGTCATTTGGTTCTATATGCAATTCTTTTTTGGTTTCAATGAGCTAGTGGAGAGACCAATTGGACATATATAATTAAGGATCAAATAATTTATAATTAATTCAACTTTTCGGTTATTAATTATAAATTTCTTTGGTCACAAAGTCATTTTACTAAAGTATCGTCATTGAGCTCTCCCTTATTATATACCACTACGAAAGCAATTTAATAAGCGCTCGTCTAATGACGTTGTCATAAGTGTGTTACTCTCATAGGATATAACTAATCTCTTTAGGATAAATTTGTTCCGCCAATATGATCTAATTTTATCTCATGGTAATCATTACGTCTTCTTTCATGAAAAGTCAGTTACTATCAAATAGTAATTAAATCATTTATCACAAAGATAAATGACTCATAATCATGTTAACTTTTTATCTATCATGTAATACTGATGAGAAGATATTATTTACCTTTTAGTTGGGCTGTAAATTCCACTATTGTGGAATGATGCTATATACTGTAGAAATCATATAACATACCAACTTTTGATTCCTTATCTACTTGAACTCAATCTTTCACTTAAATCAAAGTATACTAATCACACATACATAGTTCATTATCCGCTCAAGATTAAGATATGTGACATTATGAATGTCACAAGTGAATAGATCCATAAACAAATCTAGGATCTATTCTACTTACATCCTATCCGATATATTACCAGTCCAATCAGTCACATCTATATCTCTATCTCTTAGGAGTCACCTGCTTAGATACCCTAGAGAAAGCATTTCCCTAGTAGGAGTTGATATATGTTATATTAGTCATTCAATTGGTTTGCTCATTTTCGATTAGACTAAGGACATGTTTAGAATATCTACTAGTACAAGTCCTCTTTCTGTATTATGATTCGACCATGTAATACTATTTGGTATTAGTTAAATGTTATATAATAAGTGAGTCAATATTTGCTTCCATTTTGCTTTGGATGTAAAACTATTAAGGACAATATATATAAAATATTAATGTAATCATTGAATATTTTATTAAACCGAATGTTCGAAAAAAATACAAGTATATGCAGACGAAAACACTACACTAAGGACACTAAATTTCAACATTTTAATAAGTGAGAAGAATCGGTATCTAAAAGAGAAAGCAAGAAGCTAGCTAAAGTAAGTAGGAATAGACAAAGAACAGAAAAATATATTGGTGCAACCATGAATATTGTTTAGCTTATCCAAAAATTTTGAATATCTAAATGGTAAGCTATGAGGTAGAGGGAGGATTATGGTGATTGCCTTTCTAATAAGGTGTTTGTTGGTTTATGCTAGAAACATGTGAGACTTGGGTTCTTTATAGTGTCTTTGGTGTTGTTTTGAGGGTTTTTTTTATAATTGTAAAATTAGCTATTGTTTGTACGGTGTTTATAGAATGTTTTTTTTATGTAACCTCTTTAAAGCTTTTTATGAAATAAATTTAATTTGGCTAGAAAAAAATGTATAAAGACATTTTTGCTTATTTCCAAGTAGACAACTAAATTTGAGATATAGTTCAAAAATTGCTATGATACTTTTACCTATAGGAGCCCAAATTAGTGTGTCACTTTTGAAAATATTAACATTGTGTTAATTTTCTTTAATTGTTCATTTTTTAAAATTGGTAAGGGATTAAAGAGGTCTTTTTACCTATTAAATTCTTTATTGAATTTGGCGTCACAAGTTAAGTGACATAACATAGCTAGTTAAACAACTAATTAACCCCATCGTATTTTAAATTATATTTTTATTATGTATTTTTCTTTTTCATTTTTTTTATACTTTTAAGAAAACTAATAAAAAATTGTATATAAAGATATTTTGTGGAGTTATGATCTGCATTTTCAGACTAAACAATGTTTAAAGTCACAACAGGGAAGTGTTATTTGTCCAAACAAGCAGCTGACGTCATGATGAGAAGAAAGCCCTCGTCCCGACGATGTGATCCTTTTCGTCTCGATGACACGATGCCATGTCATAATGTGGCGGCAGGAGATTCAAGTTTTTTGGCTTTTCTTCTCCCAGTTAAAATCTATTTCTAGTTTCCCACTTAAACGCTGATTAACATGGGATTGTTGTAATCATATATACTATGGATTTCAACCTATAAATAGGCCTTAGTTACTCTAGGTTTTAAAACAATAAAAAAAATTAGATTGAGAGAATTTTATTTGTTATTTTGAATGGTTTTTCTTGTGGGGCTTTGTATTTTCATTTAATTCTCTCCATCTTTTGTATTCTCCTTTATTATAGTGAAATCTCCTTTTTCCCATAGTTTTTATCCTCATTTTAGGAGTTTTTCCACGTAAAATTTGTGTGTTCGATTTTAGTTTATTTACTTGTACATTGCAGTACTTGGGTTAATTCCCTACAAATTGTATAAGAGCTAGTTTGATATTTACATTCAACCTATTTAGAGATGGTAACATCAAGGTTTGATATTAACAAGTTCGATAGCATCAAAAATTTCAGTATGTGGTAAGTTCACATGTCAGCAATACTAATTTAGAGTGATTTTGAAAGGATCTTATAGAGAGAAAACCAGCAAACATGAAACAGTCAGAATGAGATAGGTTAGACAAAAAAGCTCTATCCATAATTCAATTATGTTTAAAAAATAATGTGTTACAAGAGGTTTTGAAGGAGAAAGAAACTTTTTCATTATAAAAGAAACTAGAAGCCTTTTATATGAAAAAAAATCAGTATTAAAACAATGTCTCTACACGCTCAGAATGGTCGAAGATAAGTCTATTAGAGTTCATATTAGTGACTTTGTGACCCTTGTTAATAACTTAAAGAATATCGAAGTAGAGATTAATGACAAGGATCAAGCTATATTGTTGTTATGTTCTTTGCCTTTTTCTTATAAAACGTTTAGGGAAACTCTAGTTTATCAGAGAGATCACATCTCATTTGAGGACAAGAAGGGGAATCTGTTGAGCAAATATAGACTTGACAATGAGTTTTGCCCAAACAAAAAGTAAGATGGGCAAGCCTCCGTTCTAGTTGCAAGAAGTAAACAACAATCCAAAACAAATATGTCTAAAGTGAGATCCAAATCCAGAAATCATAACAAATATTGTGGCTATTGCAAAAATGCGGGCCACTTTAAGGTAGAATAATGGAAACTTCAAATTAAAATTAAAAGGGATGTCGAAAACAACAAGAGAGATAACTAGAAAGCCAAGGTTGCTAATGCCAATGTAGTCAAACATAAAGGTGGGGATTTCTTATTAGTGACAACGAACAAAAGCTCTAATTTTACATCTGAATGGATCTTAAATTCAGGGTGCTCCTGTCACATGTCTAATAGGGACTGGTTTTCCACTTACAGTTCACATGAAGGTGGAGTTATGTTGATAGGGAATAATTCTCCTTGTAAAATTGCTTGCATAGGAACCATACAAATCAGGATTCATGACAGAATTATTCAAACACTTTTAGATGTCTGGTATGTACCAGACTTAAAGAAAAATCTCATCGCATTGGGAATTTTGGATTCTAACAGTTGCAGGATAATCATTGAATCAAATGGCTTAAAAGAATCATGTGGAGCTCTTGTTGTGATCAGAGGATAGAAAGATGCAGTATATACATTCTGCAAGAGTCAAAGGTAATTGGTGTTGTTGCAATTGCTAAAGAATAGTGAAATCATCGCCACATCGAGATGAGGAAGACGTCGAAATCATGATGGCACGATATCCTAACAATAATAATTTCCATGTCCCGAAGACGTAACATGATTCTTTCTCAACTGATTCGATTTAATCAAACTTTGGCACATGTGATTCGGTCATATGAGTGAGAAAGATATGATAGTCTTGTACAACAAAGGTCCTCTCATAGACAATGGAGTTGGTATGTTAGGTTCTTATGAGTATTTCATTTTCCAAAATCAAACTCGATTCAACTTTGATTCAATAGTGCATAGATCAAAAGGGACTCTTAATTACATTTATTTTGATTCATGGGGTTCATCTCTTAACATCTCAAAAGGAGGTAATAAATATTACCTAACTCTTATTGATAATTACTCTAGAAAAGTTTGGGTTTATTTTTTGAAACAAAAAAGTGAAGCCTTCAAAATCGTTAAATAGTGGAAGACACTATTTGAAAAGCAAATCAAAAAATCCGTGAAGCGGTTAAGAATAGATAATGGTCTTGAGTTTTGTTTGTCAGAGTTTAACGATTTCTACAAATAGGAAAGAATTGAAAGACATCAAACCATTGTTGGAACTCCGTTATAAGTTTTGAAAAGAGTTATATTGTAGGCCTCTAAACTTGATTAATTGTTTGTACTTAAGTGGTTATATTTTCATATTACTATATGTTACTTTTGTTGGTGGAAGGAAAGGAATTTTTTGTGTTTGTAGTAGGTGTAGGTAAGAAGAAGAGAAATGAAAGAGTGAAGCATTGCCATGCCAAAAGGTTGGACAGATTGCCATCATAAATGCCATGTCAATTCCAAGAAGAGGCTACCCCAGCACTCAGTCATTGTCACTCTCAACTAGCTGGACGTGTTCCAGATAAATCCACTTGAAAAAGAGGGAGAAAGGTGTGTGCTAAGAGAGAGGACCTACACTATAAAAGAGGAAAGAGAGGATAATTATACAAAGGAAGGATTTACACGAGAATTGATGAGCGGTTCTTCTTCCTTGAAAACTCATATGAAAAATCTAAAAAAAGAAAAGAGGGTAGCAAGTAAAGAACAGAACAGAAATGCAAGGATGGGGACAAAGCATTCAACTCTAGGTCTTACATCATACTGCAGCACTGGAGTTGGGAGCTGATTTAGCAAAAGCTTTCTTGTAACACCCCTAACCTGAACCCATTGCCGAAACGGGGTTACGGAGCATTACCAGAGTTTACAAATCAAATAGACAGAAAATGAAAATATTTCATATCATATAGCATTCATGTCAAAAAACTAATCAAAATCATACATATTGTCCCTTATACGAGCACTCAAGGCCCAGATTACACATTAGAAACAAATCGGGACTAAATAAAAAACTTAAAATTTTTTTTGGAAATATTTAAAATTTTGAACAATGCAGAGGTCACACGGCTGTGTGGCCAAGCCATGTGACTCACACGGTCAAGAGACACACCCATGTCTTAGGCCGTGTGGACATTTGAATTAGGGACACACGGCCGAGTACCAACCTATGCCTGTGTCTGTGCCTGTATGAGTATACTGACTTGGGTCACACGGCCAAGCCACATGCCCGTGTGCTAGGCCATGTGAATACATTGATTTGCAAAACTTTACAAGCTACAGGGGACATACAACCGTAACATCTGGCCGTGTGTCATACACGGCTAAAACACACGCCTGTGTCTTAGCCCGTGTGGATGAAAATAGACTATTTTACAATCCATTTTTCTCACCCAACAAGACATGTATCTATAGTTAACATTGTGCATACAAACAAGTCATATTATGGCATCCAAAATAAGTAAAATCAATCCCTAAACATGTAGTATATTCACATACAACCAATATGCCCTTAGGCACTTTAAATGACAAATACAAACATGTTTAACCATATAATCTACGTAACCAAGTAATCGACCAACCTTTATGTCTAATCGCATTAATACAAAACCTGTAAATCATTTACCAAAACTTACCATTTGGTACCAATTTTACCATTTATTCAATAGCATCAAATACATATACACTTATTATAGCATATTACCAAATCACACCAAGTTATAAAACATACCTCATATGCATTTTCAACTACTATTTTACCTTTCATCATTCAACCACAAATCATTCCACACATCAACATTTTAAGGAAAATTATACACATATCAAAATACCAAAACACAAGCCAAATAAGTGGCTAATCTCAACAAAACACATATAGGTCAACATTTAGCCAAAATAACCTATACATGCCATTATAACCAAAATCAAAACATCCAAAAGTACTGATAGAACTGATGGATAGTGTGATATAGATCCGATAAGCTTCCAACCCAATCGAGCTTTCGATAATCATAAAAGTAAAGGAAAACAGCTACGTAAGTAATGAATGCTTAGTAATTTCGTATAAACTTTAATCATATTGAAATTTATACATATAAAGGATAATCCAATATCGATATCGCAAGATTCATGAAGCTATATTCAACAACTCACAAGATGAGTTAATCCACATCATCACTTATACGTATCATCCCTAGCATAGTAGGATTTTAAATAACGTTAAACCTTACCACTCTTTCATGAGTTCAAGCATATTTTTATTTGAGCACTTACCATTTCAATGCAACTTATAATTAAACATATTACCATTCAACCAATGGCTTGACACTCGCCAAAGCATCAAACAACAACACTTGTTAGCATACTTGGACATATTTCATATAAATTCAACATCGACAACCTCATTATCTCAACATGTCACACTTCATTTTATTACACGTTTCAACTACATAATTTCCATGTATCAACATTTCAAAGATATTTTTATATATACATGTCATGATACATATCATTCTCTTACTGTTTCTTCATGTACATATATCATCCATTTCAATATATCAATATATCATGTGCTATCATTTCCATATATTTCATGTATATACTTGTATTAGTTCGTATCGAACTCATATCGTCTCATAACAGAACATTGCCCGTTGAACCATTTAGAATATCGTTTGATACTCGAGTAGAACACACAAGGTGTATTGAACTGTAAACCTTCAATTCATATACATGTATGCTCATAAGAACTATGAATCAATATGCTCTTACAAGCTACAAATTGGGAAGCAAATATAAGCTATAAACCGGGAAGCTCAAACGAGCTATAAATTGGGAAGCTCAAATGAGCTGTAAATCGGGAAGCTTATATGAGCTGTGGTGTGTCCGCAACACATGCAGGACCCAAACCAAATCGGTAACCCTAGTGACATGTCATTTGTATCTTACGAATTCCTAAGGTTCAAATGAGACTTGGTAATCATCGTACTTCTTTGGATTTACGTCGTTTCATAACACAATAAATTGCATACTAACATATATATTAATTTAATCACATATTAACTTAAAATTTAATTAAAATTATACAGAATACAGTTCATGCAAACTTACCTGCCTAAGTTGCAAAAATACCAAGATTTACGGCCATTTTGGTAATTTTCCATTTTCCTTAATTTTCCACACGATCTTGTTCTAAATTAAAACTTTCATTCAATTTATTAATTTAGACAATAAAATAATTCATTTCATGCAATTTGGTCATTTTTTATATTTTTACAAAATTTCCCTTAAAGTTATACTTTTATTCAATTTAGTCCTTGAGCCCGAAACATGCAAATTAAAAATTTTTAATGCAAAAAATTGCTAGTTGAATATTCATGGCATTCAATAAAGCCCATTTTTGCAATAATTTCACAACAAACCTTGTATTTTTATTATTTCAACAATTTAGTCCCTAATAAAAAATTCATCAAAAATCACTTAATAAAATACTTATAAATAACAATTAATATCTCATATTCATCATTTAACATAAAAAATTACAAAATTTATCAATGGCAACTTTCAAAATCTTTAACAGTTTCAAAATTGAAGGCACAAGCTAACTGGATAATATCTCCAAGAGATTGTTCTGTCTTGAAAAAAGGATTCACTTTTAAAAGATGAACCTTTCATGGGGTATGGTAAGTCTATAGCGTTTATCATAGAAAATCATGGATGGTAGGTTTTTTGTGTCCATCCTGATGATGTTTTAACAAAGGTAGTTTTATGCACATTTGATGTCTCCCAACAATGCTTTCATCTACGTAAGGGGAGCTTCAATACTTTCTGACGCATACTCAATTAATGCCAAATATGCCCTACCTCACAAACAAGATGAACACAACTAGTTTGTCGCTACAATTATGAACCACCGCTGGTCTAACTCAAGCTTTGCAAGACCTTTGTATTGAAGGAACCAAATGGACGGTGTCACGCCAAGACTACTACACTGTGGAAAGAACCACATTGAAAACCAACTATTGAGCATGGTACCATTTCCTTAAAACTCACATAAACCCTTTGACTCACAACTCCACCATTTCTAAAGAAAGGATGTTACTGTTTCATTCTATTATGACTGGGAGGAAAATAAATATAGGAAAAATTATATTCAAAGAAATCCACCACTGCGCCTGAAAGAATGTCGAAAGCCTCAACTTTCCGTCTCTTATCATGGCAATGTGCCAGTGTGTTAATGTTCCTCTTCAAGCCAATGAGGATACTATTCTTAGCAAAGGAGCTATCACAAGTAAATTGCTATGCAATTTGCAGGGAAGGAAATGCCACAATATCTACCCTATGATTCTACATCTACATGCTCCACTCACACTTGTACCCCAAAAACTCTATCCACGTCTCAAAATGCCTTTGAGTAACATATGCTCAATTCCCTTGAGAAGTTGCTCAAGCAGTTTAGTATGTTTGAGAAGAAGCAACTGCGTTTTGTCACAAACTTAGGCAGAGCACAAAAGGAGATGTCTCTTTTTTGAAGCTATATAAGAAAGAAGGATACTGCTATAAAGAAGTCTATTCAAAACAATTTTACCAGGCATATACCTGTATTCCCTAACTTTCCTAAGGAACTACCGTTCGATGTAGAGGAAAAGAAAGAGGATGAAGTCAAATCTGATGCAACTGAACCTACCACCATCCACACTACCACTAAGGAGAAGGACCAAACAAGACCTGAGGTAGAGAAAGAGAAAATTGAATCTATGGATATTGAGTCTAACTGAGAAGGAGAAGAAACAAACTCAATTTTTGCACCGACTGAACCTGTTACTACACCTATCCCACCTCCATCGTCTGTGCCAATATTAAAACAAGATAATGAGATTAATAAGTTGATTGATGATCTCACCAAATCAGCTAAGGAGCAGGAGGAGGAGGTGCCAATCAATTCCTTGAAACGAAAACAACGTTATAAGTATGTTGCCCATAAAACTATTCACCCAAACTATAGTAACAACGTTACAAGTAGTGTCAGGTTTGAATGACACTAGGTACAAGGCAAGATTGGTTGCAAAGGGCTATAGTCAAGTTGGAGAGTTTATTTTTATGATATTTTCTCTCTTGTTATAAAACATATGTCCATTCGTGCGTTTTTGGCTCTTATTGAATCAAACAATTTTGAGTTAGAGTAGTTAGATGTGAAGATTTCTTTCCTTCATGGTGACCTTGAGGAGGACATATACTTGCAACAACTGAGAGGCTTCAAATTTGAAGGTAAAGAAGATCATGTTTATCTCTTACAAAATTCTTTATACAGTTTGAAGAAGTCTCCTCGATAATGGTATAAAAAGCGTGACTCTTTCATGTTGAGTATTGGTTTTTCTCAAATTAAGTATGACAGTTGCGTTTACCTTCAATGTCTTGATGATTATTCTTTTTTTTTTTTGTTATTTTAAATTGATGATATGTTGAGTGAGCTAAGAATCCATCTGAAATTGATCATTTTAAAACTATGTTTAACTCTAAGCTTGAGATGAAGGATTTAGGGGTAGCAAAAAAAATTAAGGATAGAAATTTTGATAGAAAGATATTCTGGGAAATTATTTTTATCACAAAAAAGGTTCATGAAGAAGATCTTTGAGCGATGTGACATGCAAGATACAAAACTGGTAAGTACTCCTTTAGCTGCACAAGTTAAACTCTCAATTTCTAACTCCCTGTAGAATGAAGAAGAGGACAGGTACAAGTTAAAAGGATCTTACTCAAACACATTTGGAAGTTTAATGTATACAATGGTATACACTCCTCCCAATATTTCACATGTTGTTAGTGTTGTTAGTCGATACATGGCCAATCCTAGTAAGTTACACTGGCATGCAGTTAAGTGGACTTTCAAACATTTGAAAGGTACTTCTAGCATGTGCTTAGAGTTCGAAAGAACTCAAAAGGGTTTAGTCAGATATTTTGATTCTGATTATGCAGGAGACTTAGATCGAAGAATGTCTCTCATAGGTTACCTATTTGTTTTTTTAAAATTGTTTCATTAATTGGAAAGTAACACTTCAAGCTACAGTGGTTTTGTTGACTACTGAAGCAGAATACATGGCAATTACTGAATCAGTAAAAGAAGCAATTTGGTTAAGATGCCTGTTCAGTGAACTAGTTAGTGAGAAAAAGGCAAATGTCGTATATTGTGATAGTAAAAGTGCTTTATATCTCACCAAAGATCAAATGCATCATGAAATAATGAAGGACATAGACATTTGTTGTCACTTTGTTCGAGAGGTGATCATTCAAAAGGATGTTTAGACTCTTAAATTTGGCATAGAAGAAAAACTCGAACGACATGTTGACAAAAAGCCTTATAGTTTCAAAGTTTGAGCATTACTTGGACTTAGTCAATATCCAAAGAAGAACCAATTAAGCCCATAACAGGGCTTGGCAAAGGAGTTAAGCCAAATACAAGTCAATGTGGAGATTTGTGGAGGTATGCCTCACATTTTTAGACTAAACAGTATGTGACATCACAACAAAGAAGTGTTTTTCGTCCCGACAAGCAACCAACGTCATGACAAGAAGAAAGCCCTCGTCCTGACAATGCGATCCTTTTCATCCCGACAACATGATGCCACGTCCTGACGTGGCGATGTGCAATTCAAGTTCTTTTACTTTTATTCTCCTAGTTAAACTCTATTTCTAGTTTCCCACTCTCTAATTAACCTAGAGTTGTTGTAATCATATATACTACGAATTTTAGAATATAAATAAGCCTTAGTTACTCTAGGTTTTAAAATAACGGAAACATTTAGATTTAGAGAATTATGTTCTTTGTTTGAAGGGTATTTCTTATGGGGCTTCGAATTTTCCTTTAATTCTCTCCATATTTTGTACTCTACTTTATTATAGTGAAATCTCATTTTGCTAGTAATTTTTTTATCCTTATGTAAAAAGTTTTGTTCACATAAATTTTACATGTTTGATCTGTTAAATTTTAATTTATTTAATTGTTCGTTGCATTACTCTAGTTAATTCCCTACATATTTGAATCTATATCATCAATATAAATGACATTTTAAATTTACCAGTACAACCAAAACTTTATTTTAATTTTTTGATACATCTATAAATTGAACTAATAAGTGGCCCACTTATTTTATGACAAGTGACACACTCTTTTATTGAGATATATAAACTAAATTGAGTTAATTAATATATGTATTTATATTTGTTTTTTTGGAATGACCTTTAAAAAAAAGTGTATTCATATATATAT
>CM025245.1:27368673-27378788 GCA_013677275.1 Gossypium schwendimanii
TAGTAGAAAAATCAAACAGAGAGGGTGGACTAGGGAGCAAAAATTCGGCAAAGCAAAGAAGAAGAGGACAGCAAAAAAATTAGGGAGAAGAGGAGAATGCTGAAATTTGGGAAAAATAAAAACCAAATTGAAACTTAGATGATATCGATAGCTACCCACATCCCTAAATTTTCTCCCACTAATCTATACTAACCTACAAGCACTCCAGAATCCCACTCTGTCGAAATACTTGTCCATCACTGCACAAAAATAATGCCTATGCTCCAACATAGATTCAAACTTAACACCTCATGCAATCAAACACTCAACTACTAAACCAGCAAGCCCATTTTGTTATTTGATTATCAACTATTAAACTTAAGCCTTTTAGGCCAGGTTAAGGCTTTATTTATAAAAATACTAAAATTTGCCCAAGTCATGACTTGAACTTGAAACTTCACGCACACACTCAAAGCACTTAACTATTGAAGCAGAGAAGTACTTATTTCATATAAACAAAAAAATAAGAATTAAAAATTTTGGAGCGTTACATGTTATATTAAAATTTGTTTCCCATATTATTATGAAATTTATACAAAAATAGAATGTAATAAAATATATCTCAATTAATAGATATAGTCAATTATTAATTGTGGATGCATTGATTACTCGTTTCTAAAATATGATGCATACTTGAATTTACATATTAACCCTTGTGAATTAACAGCTCTACTTTTGATTGCTATTAATTGATGAGTACTGGAATTAAAATCAAATCCAACTACCCAAGCAGCCAATAGTGGGACGCATTGATTACTCGTCTTTGGACCCTTCTCATATATGAGCCAAAAGCATAAAAAATAATAGAAAATTACATATCATTTATAAATTAAACCTCCCATCTATTTATAATCCCATAAGAACATTTATGACCAAAAAGAAAAATCCCATAAGAACATGAAATTTCTTTCACTTGTGAGAAAATTTAACTGCTCAGAGAACAGGGAAGCTATGCAAAGAGTGATGGTCTGCAACGTATAGCGACCTTGGTGGTGATAGTCATGGTAGTTTTCGTTTTTGAGCTATCATTTATGTTGGTTTTATAATTTCAAAAAAATATTTTTTTGAAATTTGTGATTACCTCTTTTAACTAGCTGAAAATACGATATGACTTACCTTTTATCAGACTCCATCAACTCTAGCGACTACACGGTGGAATGCCTTATTATCGACGTTGCAATTGATCTTCTCTTAATGAATTAAAAGTATCGTAAGTTCGCAAGTGGTAGAGTGGTAGTAATTACATCATTAGCCCGATAAATATGATATGCCAACCTCTCAAAAGGATATGTCACAATCCTTGTAATATGTAAACTAAGAACCAAAATAAACCGACAATTTTCGGTGGCTGCAACTGTTCTAATAAGGTAAAAGAATCAATCATCTCGGTCTATATAATACCCTCCTAGTTAAGTCATTTCTAAAGAAGCAAGCTAGAGAAATTATTAAGCTAAGAAGAGGAATTGGAGAAGGAATAATAAATGGAAGACAACCAAAGGAAAGGTTTATTTTTAGCAATTCTGATAATGATGATGGTGATGGTGAGCACCAACAATCACTACTGTGTAGGTGCCTTAGTACAGAAGACGAAGAGCTCAAGCTCACACTGCAGTGGCTCAATTCAGGAATGCCTTCTCTTCGAGGAAGACGATGTGTTGGTGGAATCCGAATTAAGCCAAGTATTTCCTGATCTACCAGCTAATTCTTATTACAATAAAGCTGTATATCAATCCCTTATTGCCGACGCAAGCTGCGGCCGCAGATATGCAGATAAACGTTGCACTCCAAAGCGTAATAACCCTAAAAAACATCAGCCTTGCGGCACATACACTCGTAGATGCTAAACCCCAGACATCGATGATTTTCCAAGCAGATATATTCCCGTTTCAGTAAAGTCATGGCTATTGCTTCATGTTATGTAAGTAATTCGTTGTCCATCTTTTAGCTCGAGTCGTTATTTGGTTATCATTTTGGGTTGTTCTGAATTTCATTTTAAACATTAATTGATTTCTCATAATGCAACAACTTAATTCTTGTTTTAACATCAAAGATTATTCTTTCATCTTTCACTGCAACAATTACTGCTTTTGGAATTTCATATGGATCCTTAATACAATTCCCAGAGTGAAAATGTTGATTTGGTGATTGTGCACAAATATAATGGTAACAACATCGTGAAAATGAAGCATTAGGCTGGACAAAAGATTGGTTTGGGCTTACTGGCCAAAATATGTTGGGCGATATGGAAAAGAAGAAACCCTTCCCTACTTTGAAGGAATTGAACAACAACCAAATAAAGTATGGGAATGGATTCTTGGGATGAATATATAGTGAGTTCTCATAGCTGGCTAAGCCTGCTAATAGTCTCTCTAGCAGAAATAGACAGGTTTCTTCATGGTTTTCTCCTCTAATGACTATTATCAAGGTTAGTACTGATGTGGCCTTTTGCTCTAAGGACAATGTTGCAGGCGTTACTGCAATTTCCAGGAGTTGTTTGGGATAAATTGTGAGCGAAGCCAATACACTGATCCCTTTGTTTGATTGTTTCAGTGGTTGAAGCCCAACCATTGGAGCTTGGCTCTGATAGTTGAGAGTCAGGGATGGCAATAAGTGATTATGGAGTGAGACGACCTTGGTCTTATTAATGCTTTAAACGGAAAATGAAAAGTCCCACGCGAGATGGATGTGTTAGTTGATTGTACGTGGGAATAAAAAAGAACTTAGAAAAATTAACAAAGGTTTTAGGGCGTGTATTAATGTCACTTCCTTTAAGAATCTATTCAACCCAATTATATTTTGGAACGTAAAAGAGTTGTCGACAAATAAACCTCGAGGATGCAATGAAACTCAATGATTGTTTACATTTTGCATTGACGGAAATAGTCCACTGAGCCCTAAGCGGAGCATAGCAAGGATATCGATTTCTACAAATATTTCTACAGTAATTTTTTAGAAAACAATTTAAGAATATTAGAAGATAGAGGAAAATAAAAGAAACATTTGATATGTTTCTAGTGTACCAGACAAATGAAACTCTCATGTATTTCCATAGGAACACAACTATCTAAAAGGATAGCCACGCATCTTTTAGTAATAAACATAATTATTCAATTAGATGTATCCTTGAATAATTACAATTTATTACTAATAATAAAGTGATATAATTTTTGAATTTAAGAGACAGTTTATCACTATTAAATGTGATAACTTTTGGTTAATAACCAAGAGATATAACTTTTGGTTATTTATAACTTTTCATTTGCGACTATTGAAACACTATGTATAATTTGAAAATGTTCCAACAATCTCGACCTATTTTCAAAATATTCTAAATTTTGATAATCTTGAAAATCAATTGCATAAACGAAGGTGTCTTACGATTGAAACTTCACTTAGTGAAAGCATGTTAAAGTTAATCGAAATTGTAACACCCCTAACCCGTCTCGATCGTCGGATTATGGTTACAGAGTATTATAGTAAAATTTAGAACAATTGATTTCAAGCAGAACATTTATTCAATTGAAATTATAACAATCATTTTCAAATTCCATTTATACCATACACTTTCGGGCCTTAAAACGATCCTACAGGGCCCTAAAATAGTTTAAGAACATTCCGGGATCAATCTGGAACAAAACAAAAAATTTTGGAAAAACTTGAAAATTTTGGAAACAGGGGTCACACGGCCGTGTGACATAGCCCAGACCATGTGAACATTCAAAGTCTGGACACACGGCCATGTCATGGGCCATGTGCCAGACTGTGTTACATACTGACTTGAGACATACAGTCATGTAGCAAACTATGTGAAACCTGCACCTAAAACAATAATGATACATGACCATGTAAGGTGGCTGTCTATGGCACATGGTTGTGTGACAACTTGTGTCCCATGCCGTGTGCTTCTCAAAATGACCATAAAACAAGCCAAAGCATTAATCTTTTCTTTGTACAACAAACCATACCATATTCAATCATTTTCACATGACCAAAACACTTTAAAACATACCAAAATCAACCAACTTAAGTGCCTAACCAATATGCCATCAATTGACACTACAATTCAACACATCAACTAGACTCAATTCAACATTTCAAGTTCATTCATTAAGCATAATTCACATATATCAAACAACAATTTCAATCATACCACTCAATCATATTTTACCTATTTTCAAATAAGCATACATAAATATCACACACCATATATTTACATTTTCATTTGCAATCTACCAACTAAAGACATTAAGACACATATAAGCTTGGAAAAAACTCAAAACAAACCAAGCAATCAAATCACATTCACGCCCTATTACATGCCAAAACACACACATATCATTTAATCTAAATGTCTCTCTAATATACGCTCATTGGTACCACAATTTAACATTCGAATAAATTCAAATTCAAGGCCATAAATTTTATACCTTAAATTTACCTCACAAATCTACCATTAAACCAATTCATTCAGACTTCAATGAACCAAAAGCCATCTCAAGGCATTCACAAGTGACCAAAACATATACTTACATATTTACATTTATAAGCCGACATCAAAGCATATAGACAAATCACCTTAATACACATCACATTGGTAAATAACATAAAAAATCCTATTACATGTCATTTATAACTATTAGTCAAAACAACCAAAACTACCAATATGACGAATGGATAGTGTGATTGTGTTCCTATGCAATTCCTGATCAAGCTTTTCGATGATCTACAGGAAAAAAAACAACTAACGTAAACAAATAATGCTTAGTAAGCTGATATAAATCTTAAATGTAAACTTATCGAATAGGCTCAATTTATGTAATTCATAAATAATTCCTTTGACATGCTTAAAAGATTATCCATTTCCTATTACAACACCAATCTCACAAGTCAGGAAGTACAATAACGAAACATAAAAAATTCATCCATATCAAGGAGCACATAATGGAAGCAAATCCATATACATAACATTCATCACATCTCTAATATGTAACATTCATACCTTCAAAACTTATACGTCAAAACTTTCCATTCCATCTATCATAGTTTCATAACATTTAATATAATTAAAGTCATTCGTTTAAGCCTTTATTACCTGTTGAACCAAATAAAACAATATTAATTACTCGAAAAATACTCATATAATAATTTAATTTTCTAAACACACCACAAACTTGACTAGATAACATATTTATAGACATATGAAACATATAATTACACCAAGGCATTAATATTCATTATCAAACTATATTAATCAAAGCATTCATATCATTTACATACTTATGATAAACATCTCACTTAAAACATGTTACCAGAATAACGAATAGTTGAAGGATGAGACGCTGACAGTTTCATTGCAATCCTTTTTGACCTTTTCATTGATATCCTTTTCGGATAACGTCCTTTTCAACCTTTTCATTTGATATCCTTTTCAGATAACATTCTTTTCATTTGATATCCTTTTCGAATAACATCATTTTCAACCTTTTCATTGGTTTAGAAATACCGAATGTAATGCCATGGTATCTTGGTATCTTTCAACCATGGCCTTTTCCTTTTCGAGTATAATACCATGATATATTTCAATCACGATATTTTCCTTTTCTCAATCAAGATTGTTCCAAACACCAATTCATTGGTATATATCAGAAATATCAATTAACTTTATAAATTCAAATATAATACTTAAGAATGATATACAAACTTATCTAAATTGATTTTGCAACAAACACGACTCTAAGGACTAATCAACAATTTTTCATTTTTCGTGTTTATCTATCGATTGATCTATTTCTTGATCATGCAAAGAATTTATCCATGGCCGAAGCTTTGGTTCCTTTCTAATAGAGGATTCGGCCTAAGGAGAAAGATGATGAAAAAATGCTAATGTTTTCTTTCTTTTGTTTATTAATTAACATTTAGCTATTATTAATTAAAAATAAATTTTTTAACATATAAAATACACAATATTAACTATTTAACTATCCATTATAACCATTTAAGGTCTAATGCCCTATTAAAGCCCTCAAATCATGGTTTTGTAACCATTTAACACATATAAGCTAATAGTGATTAACTTTTGTAGCTTTTATGATTTAATCCTTTTTACTAAATTAACTATCTAAACGTTAAAATTTTGGACCAAATTCTAATTGTAACACCCTAAACCAGACCTAAACATCCACACCAAGTCTAGAGAGTTACATTATCTATATGAGGAAAACCACATTTATAATGTAGTCATAATGAAACCATTCAACATATTATATCTATCACAGCAATTAACTAACTACATAATATTTCCAACATCATAATAGCATAGAATATTGACATTACTAACAGTAGAATTTAAAGGAAAGATGAAAAGGTTTGACCGAGTTCCCATAGCACTGACCCGTTCAAGTCTGAGAGCCACCTGAAATTCATTAAACAATGGAATGAGTTGTGAACTCAGTGCGTGAAAGATGTCTGTTCAAATGAAACACATATATAAGATAATTCCTGAATCCCAAGATTCAGTTAGATAACAGAAGCAATCCCATCTCAGATACAAAATACATCAGTACATATACAAAAAAAAATTTTAATTTCATATACAGAACAAATCAGATTCATTTGCAGTTATTCCTACCCCTATCCGCTACACTCCATCGTCGGCCATCCCAACACATCGTTAAGGGGGTTTAATGCCTAACCAACCCTACACACCATAGAGTGCCTGTCTAATACATTTATAAAGACACAACCTAGCTGCTAGATATAATGCGACAAAGCGCCAGATTCGTATTTATACGCATCGCGGCTTAGCCACTTACTCAGAGCAGATTACTTCCTCCTTCACAATATCCCAACCCATGCAAATGCAGATTACAAATGTCCATAACATACGTTTAGTCATTCCAATTCATTTCACAAACAGATAATACAGATCAATATTAGAAATAGCCATCACAATACACATATGTTTATATCATCCATATATCAATCTTAAAGCATCAAAGAGTCCTCATAATATCCAATTTAGATCATATATACATTGTGGAGGTCTGTACTAGTGTTAGACAACACTCATGGCCTTAAAAATAAGATTCGGGTCCTATTTATATGTCATATGGCCTAGACACATGGCCATGTCCTTGCCTACGTAGCTCACACAACCTGGACATATGCCCATGTCCTCTACCAATGTGGTTCTAAATTGCAAATAATGAGTTACACGACCTAGGCACACACCCATGTCCTTGCTGTGTGGTTCATATGGTATGGGAAAATGCCCATCTCCCTAGCCTTGTGGTCTTAAATCATAAAGAGTAAGTTATACGGCCTAGATCGACACACGCCTATGTCTATTGCCCGTGTGAACCCTGCACTAATAGGGCCACACATGGCCTGGACAAACACTTGTGTCCCTTGCCTGTGTGGCTCAAATTTGATGATCAGTGAGTTACACGGCCTGGGCACATGCTCTTGTCCTTGGCCGTGTGGAGTCGACAGCCATGTTTTTCGACATCCAAAATTCACAAAATTAAGGGTTTTCGGTACGTGCCTGAAGTAGTTTTGATGCAGAAACAACGTAAGGGGCTTCTAGAGCCGAACATAACCATCCAACTACACAAATAAGCCAGTTAATTGACAACAATTCCCAATTATGTACATAACACCCATGTCAAAATTTTTGACACGAAACCTTCAATAGAACTGATACTTACCGAAAACTCAACGGCGATCACTAGAGCTGGTGTGTCGCTATTCACTACTTTCGATACTTCTGCCTAATAGGAAAACAAACCATCGCCTATTAAAGATTCTCACAATACATTCGAACACCCAATTCAGAGCAAGTTACAAAGAACAAAGAAGAAACCGTGAAAATGAATTAATTGACAGTGACTTACTTAATAGCCTTTCGACCGATGCAATTTACAACGTATAACTTCACTAGACCGTATTTACTTATGACCTTAATCAGAATGAAGAAAAATAAAAAAAAATTGAAAAAGAAAAAGAAAATAAGGAAACGATAGAAAGGAAATAAAAAAAAAAAGAAGATGACAAATGAAAATTCTAATAACTTCCCATCAAATTTCTAACACTTAGCAAAAATGTTCCCTATCGCATACTCCAGGATTCAAACACAAGACCAAACAAAGTACAGATGCTTAACCAGTGAACCAGCAAGATCATTCTTGACACAGGTTTACACTGAATTACAATTAACTTGTAATGCATGGATAGGAGTTATTTCAAAATAACAAAACTTTTAACGATGCGACTCAAACTCTAAACCTTAAACACAATAGTAGAACACAGGGCCACAGAGACATAAATTTAATTACTACAAAATCTCACAATTAACTTCTCAAAATTTTGGGGTGTTACATTAATACACCTATATAATTACTCCATAAATATTTAACAAAAATACTTACGGGCTCGGTTTATAGAAACAAGATCTTGAAACCTCATTTTTCAAAACCACTTAACTTTAGGGACAAACCACTTGAACTTAATTATTCATTCAAATAACAAAAATTATCAAATCAAAATTTATTATAATACTATATTTGACTTTTAAATATTAAATAATAATATTTATGGATTCACTCATCATATTTGTGGCCCCGAAAATACCATTTCCAACACCACTGAAAAACGAGTTGTTATAGAAATTACATGGTAGACTATACTTTGAACTAGCTATTCCATTTGATTAACCGAACACATCTCACACAATAAATTCAAAACCAGCCAATGCACAGTATCCAGGGACACTATTATGACTATGTGTTTGTAACCTCTTTTCATGAGTACTATTAGAGCCAAGCCCTTGAAGCTTCTAGAAGCGGCCACACTTCCACTCACATAAGTAGATCCCATCAAGAGTGTTCCTGCAATTATAACACTCTTAACATATTTATGTTATAGGTCTATTAAGAGTATAATACTCTCATCCTTTCCTTTTCATTACGGGTACCTATCACTTTTTACTTTGAGATGATATATTATATATTATTTTATAGAGCTAACAACCACATACTAATGATGTATTTTGTCTCATTGAACTCAAGACTTGACATTATACCAAGTATTAAGTCAAGTTTCTATCATGGTTGACTCAAATATTATGGGCTTGTACTCATCTCAGAAATTTCAAATTTCTAACATAGCTATTTTAATTTTATATATCACTGATGAAACTTTTAAATTTATTTGTGTCTTGAAAGTTTACAAGACCAACATTCTCACCATGTTTAATTACTCATTTTTCGCAAAAGAATGTCATCAATAATATCATTTCTACTATTACCAAATTATAGTGATCACTTTATCTTTTTTATCATGATGGTTCATATTTGGCTATTTTATTTATTTCTTGATATCCAAGAAATTAATTTTACAATCATCAAATATATGAAACCACACATCATGTCTTTTTCACCAAGTAAATTCTTGTAAAGAGACATCAAATCCCTTGGTGAAACTAGACAACATATTTTCTATTTGTCATAGATTCTTTCCAAAGTCAATACATGACTTTAAAACTTTTTTTTCCTTGCATTCATAGTCAAATAACATTATTTTTCTTAACATACCAAATATATACAAAGGTAACATATATAGTCATATTAGAGGACCATCAATTGTTCGATCAAGTGACTATAAAATCACACATTTATTCACCTTTTATCATGGGTATTATTAATTATTTTCTGACTATGATCAAAATGCTTTCGAAAAATTATTTCTAAAAAATGACTTACTGGTCTGGAAAAATTAATATTTTATTATGTTTGGATGAATCTTTGTATAATATTTTTTGTTGCTTGACAGATTTATTGGAAATAATTTATAAAAGTTGTTTTCAATGAAAAAAAACATACATTTGAAATTTTCTTATCTTTTAATTGTTTAATTGAGTTTATTTTATATCTATAAATTTATATTTTATATTTTTTTGCATATATTACAATGATTTATTTATAAATAAATACAATCATAAAATTAAATTTAAAATTTAGTCCATGTACTTTTATTTTTGGGACTTTAGTCCTACTTTTTAGATATCAAAATTCAGGTTC
>CM025245.1:27430990-27441426 GCA_013677275.1 Gossypium schwendimanii
ATAAAATAAGCCATTTATTGCATGAAAATTATATAATAAAGCATAAAATCACATTTTAATAATTTCTATATCCTAATTTCATATTTTCACATATTTTATCAATTTATTAAACAATTACTTAGTTTTAACAATGGATTTAAGTAAAACGGTGATAAATTATATAAGAAAAATCGTATATATTTTTCCGTTTACAATAACATAAGCAAAAAATGCTTCACAACCCTAGTTAATCAACCTATCTACTTTTATGCTGAGATTATTCGGGCAAGACCAACTGATTTCATATCTTTCACTTCTATTTCTTCACCATTTGAATCTTATATCATTAACTTTTTATTCTGGCAATGAAGAATTACACCATGCTCTGACAACCAATCCATTCCCAAAATCACATCAAATTCATCAAATGGCATCAACAATAGATCGGCCGAAAATATTTTACCCTAAATCTCAATAGGGCATTGTTTACATACTTGATTTACTATCACCGAATGTCCAATCAAATTTGAAACATTAATTATAACCTCAGATATCTCAACTATTAGGTTCTCTATATTAATCAACCCAATTCTCATGTATGAATGTGTAGAACCTGGATCTATCAATACATGAATAGATGCAAAAAATAGAGAAAAGAATATCAAAAACAACATCAATGGCATCTCCTTCCTCTCTAGTCCTGACAGTATAAACTTTAGCAGGAATAGTAGCCTCTGCACGACTCGCAGATGAATTAGTGACTCTCCCCTGATTATCTTTTCCACTAGCACCACCTCGAGTGCTACAACGACCTCGAAGTGCAAAAGATGATCTTTAAAATGACACAGGGGTAACATCAACCGACTTCGAACAATTTCAAACATAATGCTCCATTGAACCACATCTAATACACACTCTGGTCTTTTGCCGACACTCTCCTTTATGACTTTTCCCACAATAACCGCATTGTGGTATCCAAATAGTACGACCAAAACGATCTATTCTAACTATTAAAGCAGATGATTGTCTAGATCGACTTCTAACCTTAACACCAATCTAAAGCGTAGTGGATCTCCCTTGGCTTCTAAAATCTCTAGCTTGTTTAGAAGGTGGTTGTGAGCTAGAAGTAATCGACCTCTTTCCTTGAGCTTTATCATCCATTTTCTTTTTATCTAACCCCATCGTTTGCTCTACCATTTTCACTCTTTCTACCATATCAGAAATTTCTGTAATCCTATGAGAATATTTGCAACTAACTTCATTAGTAAGAAACAATTTTGAAGCATACTTGGACAGGCGAAGAAATTCTCATTCATACTTGGACAGACAAATAAATGCCCAATAAACTCTTTCTTCCTTTCTTCTAAATACAATTCTCCAACATACTTCTTGTTAAACTCGTTCTGAAACAACTCTCAATTAATCTGATCTGCACAATGGGAACAAACCACTGTTCTCCACCAATAAAAGGCATCTCTTTACAGTAGAGACACAACACACTTCAAACACTTAGCTAGGGTGCATTATAATTGTTCGAATATCCTTTCAACTGATTCTAACCATTCTTCAGCAATAGAGGAATCAACACTTTTCACACCTCTAAGTTCAGTGGCCCCATGTTTTCTTACTTTTTTAATCAAAGACCCTCTCTGTCTAGTGGGAGATGCAGGTTGAGGTGCAATACCAACAACCCTCTGTAATAAATTAGCAATAATATGCAGCAATGGATCATCACCTTGAGCCGATTGTCTTTGTCTGGAAATTCTTGGCGACCGATGAACACTAGATTCATCTTCACCAAGTGCATTGGGTCTATTTTTGTATTCTATTTCTTGTTCCATACTATCTCTCGATTTATCGATTATTTTACTACACAAAATTTCAAACAAAGCAATTTCAGCATTTGATTTCATCCCAAGCTCAATATTTAATAATGACATGTACACTAGACTTCACTATACATAATACAACACATTTTTACTCATCCGGTATCAAATCTGAATAGCTTTGATACCACTCAAATGTGACACCTTATACCCGACCCAGTTGTTGGATTCAAATATAAAATGCCACATTTTGTTGTTGAAGCAACTCACTTTTCCATTTAAAAAAAAAAGAAAATGTATTGGTAAAATTATTTTATAAAAGTTTTAGCAGCATTGTTTCCTATTTTACATAAAACTCCCTACAAAATTTAGATTTCACAAAATATCCACATTCAAATAATCTCCCAAATAAATTCTTAGCATTGGGATTTCTCAAAACATTTCAATAAACTAGATTACCACGCTTTCCTATTTTATCAAAACATTAGTTATGTAGTACTAGCAAAGAAAACATAACGAAAATATTTAAATTCAGCTTACGACATAGTATTATATATATACAAGCCTAGGTACATGCCATTTACATCAACTATAAAGTAAACTTTTCACCAACATTGTTTGAGCTGAACTTCGGTTCATCGGATGCTGCTGGAACGATCTAGCGAATCTAACTACCTGGGCATGGAAAAATAGATAAATCGTACGCTGAGCAATATTTATGTTCAGTGGTGCTAATATCATATAAATCATTACATAAGTATTGAGCATAAATTAATTCATAGAAATAAATTAAAACATGATTATAAATATTATTAATAACATTCCAATAAAAAAATTTCTAATATTAATAAACTTTAAAATTTTGTATATTGACAAATCGAATAAAGAAAATAAACTTTTTAATTAAATTCAAAATCATGTAATTAATTTAATTAACACAATTTGGAAATTTAAATAAATTTAAATTATGTTTTTTTATTTTCTTTTAATTTAGATCCCGTACTAAAGTTTAGACTTATAACCAGATATAAGAATCAGCCACCTTGAGTTGCTCAGCAACGATGACTATCAAAGTAGTCCACAACCCTCTGGGAATTGGGAATACCCACGATCCTCTAGGAATTTGGGCTAATAATAACTACCCAATTTGACCTTTCCTCCCTCTATCCTCTAAGAATTGGTGAGTTCTAAATCCTTTTATATAAAAACTCTATGACACGTCAATTATATTTGATTTAGTCTAATATAGTGTAATGGGGTAAAAACCAAGTTTCATGATCCGTTTCAATTCAATTCCATTTTCATATCATTCTCATTTCAATTTCATTTCATGTTCAAATCATATATTGTCTAATGTAAAATTAGACTTCCAATTCAAAACATGTTAAACATTTTCTTGTTCAATCATTCAAAATCATAATACTCAAATTCAAATCATAACAATGAATTTTCTAATTTAATCGTTTTAAAAAAACATAGTTTTTATCTCGAAACATAATTTTATAAATTTTAGCTAAATCATTCAAACTCATCCAAAACTCTTAAAAATAAAATAAAATAAAATAAAATAAATATAACTAGTCTTAGTAAACTAAATATTCTAAAGCTTTATGTAATGAAATAAGATATTAGCACAAACCGAAGTTTCAATCACATTACTCCTTCTCTTCGCCTTTCTCCTTCAAGATGCTCGCTTCGTTTTTAGCTACAATAGGAGCAATTCAATACGAAACAATGTCATTTATCCATTCTAATACTAAAAATGATAAAAAAAAACTTAAATACGCATGGTTAATGACAACTAAAGCCCCTTAGTCCAAAGCTCGTATATCTTTCAACTCGATTATCTGTTTTAAATTTCGTCCTCACCAGAGTACTCACAGCTTCACAAGCTATCATTTAGCACCGATATTACACAAAGTGGCCAATGTTCTCTACTTCCCCTTTAACATGGCCAAATATACCAAGTAAACTTTCCATCTATTTTTATTTCTTTTTCACACTTCTACCAAATTAGAACTCATATTCTAATAATTTCCAATCCAAAATATACCTAGTTCACTTAAGTTTTCTAAACTTTCATCAATGTCCTTTAATGACAAATTTGAAAATACATGGTAAAATAAAAAAGTATTGGTACATATATGTAAAACAAGCTTCAAATATTCAAAATCTATGAAAAATTTGAAAAGAAATCATACCTTAAGCTTGATTTTGAAGGAAAAATAATGAAAGAATTTTTTTCTTCCCCTTTTTTTGTTTAGGTGAAAAGAAGAAAGAAATGAGAAAGATTTCATCTTTTTTTTTCTCTTTTTTATATATATTATAATAGTAATTAATAGAATATTATGACTTATTAAAATATTATTATTAATAAAAATATCATTTAAAATCAATCATGAAACCATTGACTTTTTAAGTAATGGTAAAATTGTCATTAAGTCTTTTCCATCAAAAAAAAAAAAGAATAACTGTACTTTAATCTCTATACTTTTCCAAATTATTCAATTTAGTCCTTGAATTCAATAGCAAATTTTTAACTTAACCATGTGCTCCTACTAATAATTCTCTATATTTTCATGTCAAACAGTTTCCTCTAAAAACGATTATAATTTCTTATACTACTATTTATTTATAGATCGCTTATTCAAGGACTTCTATTATAAATATTCTTCTTCTCTTTTCTTTTTATTTATTTATTTTTTAAAGTGGGGATGTTACAACATTGGAGACCCCGAAACATCATTTGCCCCAGTACATATTCATATGAACATACTTGGGGATTTCGATGTTGTCAAATTCAAAATTTTCTATATAGCCCTCTCAAGTACTGCTCGCCAATGGTACTTGTCACTTCCTCAGGGGTCGATCAACAAATTTAATCAATTAGTCGAGTTATTCATGAGAAAATTTTTAGATAACAAGACTCCACAATAGTCCCTAGCTTATCTTATGTTTATTTATCAAAGGGAGAACAAACCCTTCTACGACTTCATGGAGAGGTTTAATGTTGCAACAATGATCACAAAGAGTGTCCTTAATACCCTAGCATTTAAGCTTTTATGGCTTGAACCACCCATAAATTACTTCGGTTTCACATTACAAGCAAACCTTTGGAGAAACTGTCACAATTATATGCGATGGTCCGTCATTTCATGGAAGGTGATTAGATAAACAATGATCAGGCTAAACCTTCATTTCCTTTGACCCAGGTGTCCCAATTTTCCAAGCAATCATCCCCACCATACCAATACTATCCTCTACGCCAATATCAACCTTAGTATAGAACTCACCCCTGGTATGTAACGATAGTTTCGACAGTATAACCTCACCAAAGACCTCCCCATTACTCAGCACCCGTGTGAGAAAGTCACCCATAACAACACAAATGAGATAAGGTCTCATATAATTGTCACTGTACTTACCATCAGCTCAATTTCTTCTCGGTCATTATTTTTAACTAGGTTAAATACCACAAAATCCTGCCAAATCCCCTAACCATGGGCTTCAATCAGTGCCAGGATAAGCCACCCTTTCATTGTCGATGCCATAACAATATGCCTTCTCTTTGAACAAAATAGATAACCTTGAAGCTGAAGCTTCGAGGAATTGACACGATGACAAAGAGAAACAACTTGTAAGAGGTATTATTGATGTCTTGATTGAGGAAAATAAAGAGTGGGTCACTTTTAATTTGAAGCAAAAAGTGCACTAATAGATTATCCTATCCATTTCTACAACAATAAAAAAGCCAAGGTTTTCTCATTAGAATTTGAGGTTTTCAAAGAAAGATAAGTGGAGGTTCTATATGCGAAAAGGGATGATCCCCTTATCATTTCGCCACTATTTCGTCCATCCAAGTTAGTAGAATCTTGGTAGACATAAGAAGCTCGATGGACTTTTTAATAGTTAAAGCATTTCATAAGATGGGTTTTAAGGAAACAACATTAACAAAAGCAAGTACAGTATATGGTTTCACCATTCAGCCAATCACAATCAAGTGATCTATTACTGACCGGTTGCGTACATGCGCATTAAAATAAATAATTTATGAAACCATTTTTAAAGTCCAATTTTATTGCAAACATACAGGTCAATTGTAATATTTATAGTGTCATAATGAAATGCTGAAGTATTCCAAGGATCGAACCTAAAGGAAGAGGTGATTGAGCAATAACTAGCATACATAATAAAGGCTAAGTGGCTTTTAATACGATTTTATATTACATCGATTCATAAAACATAAGTTTGCAAGAAAATTAAATATTCTACTCTAGGGACTAAATTGTAAGAAATGTAAACTAGAGGGACTATCTAGCAAATGACTAATGAGGGTTGGTTGACTTTGATGTGGTTCACCAAATCTCGAACTAGGAACATAAATCGCGTAAATTACCAAGTGGTTCCCTTTTATCTTCCGATCTTAATTTTACCGACTTAGATGAATTAGACCTGATTTATCTTTTGGTCTCGTCAATTAATCCGGGACTAACGAACGGGTGTGAGATAAGATTACCTTCTAGTCTCACTTTATCTTATTATTCCTTGAGAAGCCTCACTACCGAAGTTCTTAGTTCTATTCAAATTAGTCAAATTTGTTACAATTTAGTCTTTTCTCCAAAGATTTTAGTTTATCCACATCTCCATCGACCAACCTCCTTAAGGATTTAGCTATACGTGCTCAAAGTCAAGAAAATAAACATAACAATGGAAAACAAAGCAACCATAAAAGTAAAACTTAAGAAAAATGTGAAAGTTGATGTTTTTATGCAAGAAAACTTAAATAGCATGAAACTAAAAGCATTTAACAAAGAAATCTAAAGCAATAAACATAAAAGGAACAAACTTTAATAGATTTGAAGTGAAATAAACTAAAACATAAAGAGTTTTAAAAATAAGGTACAAGGATTAGAAATGTAAATAAACTTTAGCTACAATGTTAACTAACATAAAGAACATCAAGAACATGAAGTAAATGCAAAAAAATAAACTTTAATCTAAGGTAGAAGAAAAGAAAAATAAAAACCCTAGAAAAATGCAGAGAAAAACTAAGGAAAACCTAGAGAAAACTAAACCTAAAACTAAGCTAAAATGTGTCTCCTCCTCAGCAATTTTTGGTTGTTTTGAAGGGTGTTCTACTGAATTTTCAATGCCAAAATTGCCCATATATGGGCCTTCTGTGATTAGTGGGTCGGGTAGACAAAGGTTGCCCTTTTTTGTCCAAGTTTGTCCCTTTAACAAAGGTAATACCACGATACCCAAAAGAGGATATCGCTATATCTCGGGTAGTATTGAACTTAGGGGTCTTCCTTGAAAGGTGGGTATCACGATACCCAAAGAGGATGTCGAGATACCACTAAAAGGTCTCATTGGTCTTCTATATTGTCGAAGGTATTGCAATTCTAAGGGTTCAATATCGCGATACCCTTGCCCTAGATGTCGTTCTTGCTCGTTTTCAACCTTTGAACATCCCTACATCACTCAAACACGCATTAGACCTCCCAATGACATTATTAGCCAATTTGGGTAAAAAAAATGAGAGATTTTCACTTATTACTCGAAAAATATAAATACATGAAAATAACGAAAAACTAAGCTAAAAATTCTATTTTGCTAAAGAAAAAACTCCTTAACCGTGTAGAAAAAACCTAATTTGC
Source organism: Gossypium schwendimanii (assembly GCA_013677275.1). Classification (NCBI taxonomy): domain Eukaryota; kingdom Viridiplantae; phylum Streptophyta; class Magnoliopsida; order Malvales; family Malvaceae; genus Gossypium; species Gossypium schwendimanii. The sequence continues at coordinate 27,438,453 of CM025245.1, forward strand.
CACATTGATTTGTGGCAAATTAATTACCCTTTTGGTAGTATTAGGCGATGGAGAACATATAGTACTAGATATGGTCAACTTTTTAGTGGTAGATCATCTAACCGCATATAATGTGGTCTTTGGCAAGCCAATAATGTGGATGGTCGAGATGGCTGTTGACACTTTCTGTATAATGGTTAAGTTTCCTACACATATAAGGGAAGAATACCTAAAATGTGATTGACAGAAGGCTCGAGAATGTCATATAATTTCTCTAAGGCTTACAGAAGATCGAACAATTCTCCCTCCTCCTCTTGCATGTTGCAACCATATCCAATAAAATTCACTAATTAGAGTAAATTTGATTAGCAAAACAATTCTAAACCTTCTAGGTCTAGAAGTGAAACTTAAGGCCAACCTCCTAAAAGCTGAAGCTGTAAAAATCATGGGATCTTTATCCTTAAGTATAGAAGATCCTAAGAGGGTCACAAAGATGATTGCAATCATTCTACCTACAAAAAAGGAGTTGCTGAGCTCCTTGCTAATTGAATGTAAGGATGTCTTTTCCTGGTCTACTGCTGATATGCCCTATATTCATCCTTCCATCATTCAACATTCTTCGAGGGTAGACACCCCTTACCCAATTCGATCACTAGACCTGAGCTAGAGGATGCTACTACAGTTATCGGAACAATCACATACAATTTATATCATTAAATTAGATTAAAACTAACAATCATTTTATCTTTATATATGTAATAAGATTTAAACACAAAATAGGACTAAATCGAACATATGATATAATTGAATAGACTTGAGCATACATAAGGACATAAAGTCAATGAGCAAAGAGCTAGAATCACATACTTGTAGAAAACCCAATATTGACTAGCTCATAGTCGAATGAAGAGAAATTGGCATCGAGGTAAGAGATAGGCTCCTTTAGGTCTGGACAGAACATGGGCACCATGTGAAGGGACCTGAGTGGGACCTGCCATTCACGATTCGGAAGCCTAGCATACTTTGTAATAAAATGCCAAGACTCAAATCGTAATCCTCAAAGGTTCTTGGCAAAAGAATTCCTAGAGTTGAAAGGCCAACAATGTTCACATTGTTTCCGCTGCCTAAGATCCCTTAAGTTGTCTGTCAGATACGTAGGAACATACGCCATTGCTCCTTGATCCCTGAGGCAATAATGAAACACCCTTCTGAAGGAAATATCTCGAGGAATGGCCAAATTCCCATTATGATTGATAAAGGTGTAAACATCAATCTCATCATGAATTTCCTCCAACTTCAAACAATAAAGATAACAAAAGGGTATATACCTTTTCCATTCAACTTTAGAAGTTGAGAACAAGAACCTTACCTTTAAATCTTCATTAAGCTTGTTAATTGTTTCACATAACATTGCTTAGTAATAGAACTTCTTAAATATTTATTTTCAATATTCTCAAAAAAATTATTCCATTAATTAAAAAAACTACAAAAAAATTATTTCAATGCTTTTTATGTTTCCATTCTATATATGTTTCATGACTATAACACTTATCATTAAACATTACATAACAAATGGTTAGTAAGTAAGGATCATGTTCTTTTCATTTTATTATCAAAACAATATATATAGTCATTCAAAACTAATTTTCAAACCATTTCAACTTTACTTTTGGTGGTAGATGATAACAAAGTCGCAAATAATTCATATGTATAAACTACTTTATGCATCATTTAATAACTATGAACATATAAATTATAATGAATTTCCTTACCCTTTTACTTTCACCGAAACTTAAGAGATCAAACAAGGTTCCATCATCTCCTTCAAGCTCTCTTTCTAGTAAACCAAGGCTACTCAAACTTTTCTCACCACTGAATTATAACTAATAAAATGGCCTCTCACCTTGGTTAGATTTTTCACTATCAATTTTATCAAATTTCCCCTCTAATCGGCTATGGTGATATACTGTTTGAGGATGAAGGCCAAGAAAATCCTCTTTCTCTTTACTTATTTAGTTTTTTGCTTGAACGCCGAAAACATAGAAGAATGGAAAAGCTTCTCACCTTTTTTTCTATTTACTTTATACTTCTATTTATTTGTTTTTTCTAATTCACCGAAAGGAGGAGATTAAAACGATCTAGACAAAGTTCTACAAGCTTCTCCACACATTCTCTTTCTTCCACTTACTAAATCAATGGTTTACAACCATTTAAACATAAGGTTGGTGGGCTTTAATGGCAATGATGGAAAAGTCCACTAACATTATTTTAGGTTCGGTTAAACGACCCACTAAGGTCATGGCAAATAGCCACTTAAATCCATAAAATCTTCAAGCTTCTCGCTTCATTAATTTTAGATTTGACATGTCACTTTGCTTCCTTCTACAAATTAGTCCTTAGGCCCTTCTAGATATAATTCCATTCCTGTGGTTTCTTGGTACCACATTAACATTTAAATTGAGGTTTTAATGCGTTACAATTTCATATACCATTATTGGAGTTTAAGATTTTCACAAATAGGTGACACACATCCATTTAAAATGTATAAAATAAAAAATATTAAAAAAAAACATGCCACAATATTTAATCCTATTTGTAGAAAAATATTATTAATAAATCATTACTCGAATAATAAGGTTCCATAAATTTTCAAGCTGATCCATAGTTTCGTAAAAAACAGATGATTTAACATTCATTTAAATAATTTTCGCAAGAAATCGATGATGACTTCAACTCTTTTTTTCTTTTGGGATAAAATAATTTAATTTACAAGTTATAACAATATGGTTTAATAGTTTTTTTGGTTTTATACTATACTTGAATTATTACTTTCGGATTTGTACTATTTTTTTATTAGTTTGTTTTCTGTACTTTTATTTTGTATATCCCATTGCTTTCATCTATATTTTCCTTTTAAAAAATTGAGTCTGCTAATAGCATATTGCCACGTGTGAAGGAAAATAAATATACTTAAACTTTTAAAATATATAATTAA
>CM025245.1:27481688-27493689 GCA_013677275.1 Gossypium schwendimanii
AAAGGGAAGGAACCATATTGAACACGCGAATAACATAGAGGGGCTGGAAGGGCAATTTTCCCCTCTCCTTTAAAACGGCGTTGTTCGAATAGGGACCGAACTGAAATCTCAAAAAATTATAGGGTAAAATTTTAAAAAATATAAAACTTGATTAAAAAATGTTAACAAAGTGGAAGGACTAGAGTAGTAATTATACCCTAGTCACAAAACACGTGGATCCTCCTGGTAATGGGTCGGGTCACGCGCGGGTCGTGCAAAATGGCTCAGTTTTGGCACTGTGGCCCCCATGTGAAACGACGTCGTTTTTCATTTGGTATAAATGTTAAAAAACCCTAAAAAAAATCAAATTCATCCCCACTTTTAAAAAAAATTTCAGAGAGCTTTGGAGCTCTCTCTCAAACCCCAAATTCGACCATGGTTGCCGGCCGCGGCCGCCGTTGTAGTGCCACCGTACGCGGTGGCCGGCGTCGCGAAATGGCCTGTTACACCCCCATAGCATGGTATCCTTGAGAGCCCAGCCCTTTCAACCCGTGAAAATAAGAAAAAAAGAAAGTTTCCAACCCCTTTTAGGCCCAAACCGAACAACGGAGGAGAAGCCCTCCGATGGCGAGGCCGGGACTGTCCGGTAAGTCCTATTTTATTTTCTTTTATTACTAATATTCTAGAAAAAAAAAAGATAAAACAAAAGAAAAGAACTTATGAATAGAATAATAGAGAAGAAAAAAGAAAAACCTTTGATCTGTTTTCTGCTTTATATTTCTTTCTCTTAATTTTTTTTTTACAAATATCGGAAGGAAGCAAATTACATTTTTCTTCGGCTTTTATAGCCAATTGCTACTGCTCTTGTTGTTGTCCTTTCTCTGCTCGTATTCTTCTTTGCAGGTGGCTGATGGGCACAAGTGGGGCAATGGGATGTTTGGCGGTGGCAGGTACGGGTGACGGCTGCGGCGCCAGAAGGCCAAGGGTCTAAGAGACCCTAGATGTGGCGGTTAGGGTTTCAGAAACTGAAACCCTAGGCTGACTTTGGTTTTGGGATTGGGCCTCGGTTTGGGTTAGGCTAGTTGGGCCTCTTTTGGGCTCCAGGTTTGGGTTTAGTTGGGTTTTGGGTATTGTGATTTGTAATGGGTTTTGGGCTAGGCAGAATATTGGGCTGTACAGTTGCCTCTCTTTGCTTGTTGTCATGTAACGAGAACAGAGCAAAGACTTAGAAAGACCAATTTTGCCCAGCCTCACCGGGTCTTGACTTCTTTTGACACTTCTCTTCTTCAAGTAGCCTCATTCAGTCCACTATGCCTTGTTGCTTCGATCCCTCCACTATGCTTCAGAGAGATACCGTCTGTAGCTTCAATCCACTCTGCTGCAACTTCAGGGGGACGAGATTCACGATTTTTGTAACACCCCTTAACCCCAAACCGTTGCCGAAACAGGGTTACGAAGCATTACCAGACATATCAAGCAATTTACGGATAATTCATAATAAAATATCAATCGTAATATAATTGTATAACTAAGTCCCTGTACTTAAGCATTGTTGTATGGCGATATCATACTTGTCTGAAGGCAGCATTTTCCTTTAACCTCATCCTTGTAGGCTCATGATTTTTCTTGTGTTGTTTTGAAGGTATTGTTTTCAGAATTAGGATGCTTGAACAGGTTACATGTTGAGAATTCATTCAATTATTTCAATTCCTATTCTAAATACCTTCTAATCTACTTAATTAACATAATATCAATTCAAATGTGAGCCAGAATGTGTTACTGAAGACTTAGTAACATGGCAAAATGATGCTGATCAGTGTGATCAATAGTTGAACATTGATAATGTTCTAGTTAGAGGAACTAGATTGATTAGTAAAGTATATGAGAGGGTTGATGTAGCTGTAGCTGAACCAGCTAGTTATGAAGAAGCTGAGACACAAGAAGGTTAGAGGCAAGCCATGTTGGATAAAATAAGGATGATTCATAAGAATCAGACTTAGGAATTAGTTGCAAGACCAGTTCACAAGATGTCCTAGAGGTGAAATGGGTGTTTCGAGCCAAACACAATATTGATGGAACTTTGAACGAGCTGAAGGCAAGGTTAGTTGTGAAGGGATTTAGCCAGAAGTATGGGATTGATTATTTTCAAACATTTGTACCAGTGACAAGACTTAACACCATCAGAATTTTGGTGGCATTAATAGCTCACAGGAAGTGGAAAATAGATCAGCTCTTTGTAAAACTTTCCTTCCTCAATGGATTTCTTAATGATGAAATATATGTTGAACAGCCAGATGGTTATAAGGTGCCTGGTGAAGAGACAAATGTGTATAAGCTAAGAAAGGCCTTATATGGCCTAAAACAGGCACCAAGGGCCTGGTATGACAAAATCGATAGCTACCTGTCAAGCTTGGGGTTTGAGAGAAACATTAGTGAGCCAACACTATATGTAAAGAAGGAAGGTGATGAAACACCACTCATAGTCTCTTTATATGTGGATGACTTGTTAGTGATTGGTGGAAATGATGCTATGTTGTTAGATTTCAAAGACAAAAATATAGAGTATGTTTGAGATGCCTAATTTGGGTGAAATGTCTTATTTCCTTGGCATGGAAGTATCTTAGACACAATAATGGATCGTCAAAAGTCAAAAGACATTTTCCTTGAAAATTTTGAATAGATTATCCATGAAAAATTGTAAAACAACCAGTACTCCAGTTGTTGTTGGAGAAAAGCTCACCAGCTAAGGTGATTTCGAGAGAGTAAATGAATCAACCTATAGGAGTCTAGAGGGATGTTTCCTTTACTTAACAACCACAAGGCCTGACATAATGTTTGCAATCAGCCTCTTATCTAGGTTTATGCACTGCTACAATATGAATCATTTCCAATTTGCTAAAAGAGTTCTAAGGTACATTAAAGGGACTCTAAGTTTTGGAGTTATGTTCACCAAGATTGATAGCATGAAGCTCCTTGGATTTGCATATAGTAATTGGACAGGATCCATTGATGACATGAAATATATTTCAAGGTATTTGTTTACCCTTGGGTCAACTATTTTTTGTTGGAGTTCAAAGAAACAGTCCATTGTAGCTCAATCAATAGCTAAAGCTGAATATGTTGCAACTGCTGCAGTTGTTAATAAAGTAATCTAGTTGAGAAAGCTCATAGAAGATATGAACTTACATCAAAGAATAGCAACAGAGATCAAAAGTGATAATCAATCTACTGTTGCAATTGCAAAAAATCTAGTGTTTCATGGAAAAACAAAGCATTTTTAGATTAAGTTTCATTTTGTTTGAAAAGTGGAACAATCTCAAGAAATTAAATTGGTTCATTACAGTTCTGAAGATTAGTTGGCTGACATCTTGAAAAAACTTCTTGTTGTATCAATGTACAAGAATCTAATAGCAAGATTGGGAGTTTGCAGCATGAAAGCCAAGGAGGAGTGTTAAGAAATGGCTTTCATATTGCCTATTTTGGACGAGCCATGCAGGTTGCAGATGAAGAACATGCTATTGTTTTGTTGCTTAATTGATGTTTCGCTACTTAGCTACATTTGAACTAAGTATATAATGTATTTGGTGTAATTTGGTATTGATGGATTTGATAAATCAGTTTAACCATTGTGCAAGTAATGTTTTATGAGTTTCAAGACATCTTAGCGAAGTTAGGAGTAACAGCCCGTTTCCAATAGTGTCAGAAATAGTAGTTTCAAGACCATAATTTTGATAAGTGATTTATTATTTTAATATTTATTTAATTTCTACATGATTATATTAAGGTCGTATTAAAATTTCGCTAGGAAATTTTAAAGTTTAGATAGTTAATTAAGTAAAAAGGACTAATCGCAAAAGATGTAAAAATTGAATTCTATTAGTTAAAAGGGCTAAATGGCTATGGAAAGGAATGAAAATTGACTTGAATGGTAAATATATAAAATTAAAGAGTTAGTGGATGTTTATGGATAGGTTTTAATGAAATTTTAATAGTTTTAAAAGATTAATTTGGTAATTAAGTTAAAATTTTAAGTAATTAAAAGATAAAAAGCTATCATCTTTCTCATTTCTTCAAGCCATAGTCATTTCCACCATTAGAGAGGAAAGTGAGGTTCGAGCAAGCTCCTTTTGGTGCATGTAAGTGAATTCAAGCCCCGTTTTTAAAGATTTTTATGTTTTTGAGTCCGTTTTAGCGTAATCCAGTTAGCCTAGGGGTTAATTTGCAAAACTGTTGAAGGTTGAGGCACTTGCCATGGTTTTTTCTAATACGTTTTGAAGTTATTTGATAGATTATTAATCTTTTTTGTAAAATAAAAATGTTTTGTTAAGTGATTTTTGATGACATTGCAAATAGGGATTAAATTGTTAAAAGTGTAAATCTATAGGTTTTTGTAACAGCCTATTTTTCAGTGGTGTCAGAAACAGCGGTTTTGAGGCTACCAAATCTGATAGGTAAATTCTTAAATATTATTACTTAATATTTATAAGTCAAATGTGGTTTTAAAAAAGTTTTTGATTTGATAATTTATGTTATTTAAGCGATTTATTAAGTTTGAGTGGTAAGACCCTAAGGTCAAGTGGTTTTAGAAAATGAGGTATCGGGACCTCGTTTCTATAAGTAGAGTCATAAATATTTTTATAAATATTTACAGAGTGTCATTAGGGTGGTATTAAAGTTTTGTTGAAAAATTTTAACATTTCAATAGTTAATTAATTAAAAAGGACTAAATCGTAAAAGATGTAAAATTTGATCACTTTTTGATTTGAGTGGTTAAATGGTTAATTGAATAAAGGAAAAGAGACTTAAATGGTAATTATACCATTCAATGAGTTAGTTGACAATTATGAGCATGAAATTGGTGTTTTATTTATTTATTAACCAAGGTTAAAATGGTAATTTGATAATTAAATTAAAATAAATAAAACCAAAATGTTTTATTCATCTTTTACAATCTTTCTCTGCTGATTGTTAAGGGAGGAAGAAACCATTTTTGAGCATGGAGGTTTCGGCAATTTCAAATCTAATTTGGCATGTGAGTCCCGTTTCTAATAATTTTTATGTTTTTGACATCGTTGTAACTAGGTTCAACTAGCTCGTACCTTCTATTTTGAAACTATTAAAGATTTTGAATGTTTTGATTGATGAACCTCATGATTTCAAATGTTAAATGATGAATTTGAAATATTAGTTGTTATTTAAAAGTATTTTGTTAAGTGATTTTTGATGAATTTACCAATTAGGGACTAAATTGTTAAAATAGTAAAAATACAAGGATTTGATGTGGAATTGTTGCAATAATGGGCTGTATTAGATTCCATAAGTATTCTTCTAGGCACAAATTGGGGTAAAAATGGTTAATTTGCATGTTTTAGGCTCAGGGACTAAATTGAATAAAAGTAAAACTTTAGGGGCAATTTTGTCAAAATTTCAAAAATGACTAAATTGTATAAAATACATTGTTTTACTGTCTAAATTAATAAATTTAGTGAAATTATTAATTTAGATCAAGCTCGGGTGGAAAATCGAGGAGAATGAAAAATTATCAAAATGCCTATGTACTTTGTCATTTTTGCAATTTAGTCAGGTAAGTTCGTATGAATTGAATTTTGTATAATGTTGATTAACTGAATGTTAGCATGTGATTCAATTGTGATTGAATCAATATATATATGTTATTATGCAATTTATCTTGTCAAGAAACGATGGAAATTCAACGAAGTACGACGACTATTGTGCCCCATTGGAACCTTAGGAATATATAAGATACAAATGACATGTCATTAGGGTTACCATGTTTTGAGTATTGGTCCTGGACATCCTACCAGTGGCTGAGTTTCGGGTAGTGTTGTGGATACTTGACAGCTTGTGTGAGTAGCACCGTGTAGCTACGTTCCGACTAACAACTTGTTTGAGTACACTCATTTATAGCTCGAGAGAGGGCATCTATGTAAAGGAAAAGGAAAGAAATAGTTTCGACCATATGTTAGCACTCAGTGTGTGAGATTCCTGTCTATCCGATATTATTCTAAGTGGTTTAACGGGCATATAACGGGAAGGAATGGTAAGTGTTCTGATTGGCAATGTCTTGAAAGTATGGAGAGGTATGAGTTGTTGATGATTAAAGTGTGTATAGCCATGTTCATGAAAAGTATGAATGCTTATAAGTTATATTCATGAAAGTTATTTTATTATGTGGTAATTTTTGCTAACTTACATGTTTAATCACTAACTTATGAATATGGTTAATGCTATGTTTATGTCTTATGTGTTATGCAAATGAAATGGTAAGTGTTCGTTTGTTCGAATGTTACACGGCTTGGGCTATGTCACATGCTGTGTGACCTTTGTTTTCCGAATTCTCCAACTTTTTCTTAAAACTTTTGTTTTGTTTCAATTTAGTGCTGAATTGCTTCTAAGTTATTTTTTAGGGCCTCAAAGGCTCGATTTAGGGACAATATACATATGATTGATATGATTTTGATTGAGATTAATCTATTTGATGATATGATGTTAAATGATTTCCAATTGATCGATAATGCTCTGTAACCCTAATCTGATGATTAAGACGGGTTAGAGGTGTTACATTTAGTGGTATCAAAGTTACAATTTAGTTGGTTCTCGGGCTGAACGTAGCCTGTATGGAGTCTAGAAATACATGTCATTATATAACCTATGATTGTGTGATATCGCTTGACTCAAATTGAACTATGTTTTTGTATAGATAAAAGATGTCATCCATCCAAGCCAATTCTGATGAGGTTGATAGTAACGTGCAAGCCTCTATTCACAGAGCAGATAATAGTGGGCCCATAGTTGAGGGCCGGGGAAGTGAGACGAAAGAAGCCTTCTTCCAAATGATGTCAAAGTGGTTCTCTAAGTTCGTTAGAATGAACCCGATGGCTCAACGACCTCCACCCCCTCCTACACCTTAACCTGTCCCCATCATTCCTCAAGGCTTGGGACAAGTACATGTAAAAAGCCTTCGGTTGATAAAATTTGTATATATATGACTGAAGAGTTTCACGATACAACTAAAGACGATCCTGAAAAAGACGAGTTTTGGTTAGAAAACACTAGAAATGAGCTGAGACAGAGCATGCCTAACATATTTGTAGATGTGCTGATTGATGATATTTTGATTTATTCTCAAGACAAGACAGAGCATGCCCAACATTTGAGAATAATTTTGCAAACTTTTCATGAAAAATAGTTGTTTGCTAAATTTAGCAAATGTGAGTTCTAGCTCTAAGAAGTTGGATTTTTGGGACACGTTGTATCACAGATAGTATTAGGGTTGATCTGAGTAAAATATCAACTATAATAGACTGAAAGCTTCCGAGAAATGTTTCAAAAATCAAAAGTTTTTGGGTTTAACTGGATATTATCAGAGATTTCTTAAAGGATTTTTGATGATTGCTACGCCGTTGATGAAACTACTTCAGAAAGATGCCAAGTTCTAATGGTATGAAACATGTCAGCAAAGCTTTGGGCAGTTGAAAGTGTTGTTGACTGAAGCCCTTGTGTTGGTTCAACCAGAGTCAGGTAAAAAATTGGTGATCCATAGTGATGCTTCACTAAATAGTTTAGGTTGCATTTTGATGCAAGAAGGCAAAGTGGTAGCTTATGCTTCTTGATAGTTGAAACCGCATAAGAAAAATTAGCCAACTCATGATTTAGAGCTTGTAGCTATTGTATTTACTTTACAGCTCTGGCGACACCATTTGTCATATCTCCACAGATCATAAAAGGCTGAAGTATTTGATGTCACAAGAAGAACTGAATTTAAGACAATAAAGATGATTAGAATTGCTAAAAGATTACGATTTGATTATTGACTATTATCCAGGAAAAGCCTGAAGTAGAAAATCCTTGTTTGCTTTGTGAGCTTTGAACACTCAATTGACATTGATTGATGATGGTTCTATCGTAGCTGAACTAAAAGCTAGATCAACATTTTTGTAATAGATTTGTGAATCTAAAAAAATTGACTCCGAGTTAATTGCTAAACAGAAGCAGTTTGAGTCGACACCTAATTTAAAATTTCATGTTAGTTCTGATGGTAGTTTGTTTTTCTGAAATAGAATATGTGTTCCGAGGAATTCTGATGTCATTCAGAAAATTCTACAGGAAGCTCAAAATAGTAATTTATCGATATACCCTGGTTGTAACAAAATGTACAGTGATTTGAAAGAGATCTACTAGTGGCTAGGTTTGAAACGGGAGGTCTTAGAGTTTGTATCAAAATGTTTAATTTGTCAGCAAGTCAAAGCTGAGCATCAGGTACCTTCTAGACTATTGCAGCCTGTGATGATTCTAGAGTGGAAATGGGAACGAGTTACAATGGATTTTGTATCGGATTGCCTTTATCTTCGTGAAAGAAAGATGTTGTTTGGGTTATCGTGGATCATCTAACTAAATCTACACATTCTATTCCAGTACGTATGAATTACTCACATGAGAAATTGGCAGAATTGTACATTTTTTAGATTATTAGATTGCACGGTGTACCAGTGTCTATTATCTCTGATAGAGATCCACGGTTTACTTTTTGATTTTAGAGTAAGTTACACAAAGCTCTAAGCAGTCAATTGCATTTTAGTACAATGTTTTAACAGACGATGGTCAGTTTGAGCGAGTGATTCAGGTACTAGAAGACATGCTCCAATGTTGTATTTTAGAGTTCGAAGGTAGCTGGGAGAAATTTCTTTCGTTGGTTGAATTTGCTTATAATAATAGTTATCAAGAAAGCATTAAAATAGGATTGTACGAAACTTTGTATGGTCGAGAATGTCGAATTCCATTATACTGGACTGAGTTGAGTGAGAAAAAACTATTCGATGTTGATTTGATTCGAGAAACGGAAGAAAAGATCAAAGTAATACGTGATAGTTTGAAAGTTACTTCTCATTGTCAGAAATCTTATCTGGATTTGAAAAGAAAATATATTGAATTTCAAGTCAGAGACAAAGTATTCTTAAAAGTATCACCGTGGAGAAAAGTTCTCCGTTTTGGCCGTAAAGGGAATCTTAGTCTGTAATTCATCAAACCGTATGAGATCATAGAGGATAGAGCCAATGTCTTATCTTTTGGTTTTTCCATCAGAGTTAGAGAAAATACATAACATGTTTCACGTATCGATGTTATGGCGGTACAAATCAAATCCTTCACATGTGATTTCACCTGTAGATGTTAAAATTCAACCAATATGTCGTACAGTGAAGAACCGATCAAAATCTTAGCTCGGGAAGTTAGAGAGTTAAGAAATAAACGTATAGCTTTAGTTAAATTTTTCTGGCAATGTCATGGAATTGAATAAGCTACCTAGGAACCGGAAGAATCTATGAAAGTGCAATACCCAAACCTATTTTCTGGTAAGATTTTTTAGGACGAAAATTCCTTTAGGAGAGAGAGTTGTAACAACTCGTTTTTAGTGGTGTCGAAAATAACAATTTCAAGACCACAATTTCAATAAATAAGTTATTATTTTAATATTTATTTAATTTCTATGGGATTATATTAAGGTCGTATTCAAATTTCTTAACGAAATTTTAAAGTTTAAATAGTTAATTAAGTAAAAAGGACTAAATCCTTAAAGGAGTAAAAGTTGAATTCTATTAGTTAAAAGGGCTAAATGGCTAAGGAAAGGAATTTTAGTGGACTTGAATGGTAAATATACCAATTAAAGAGTTAGTGAATGTTTATGGATAGGTTTTAATGAAATTTTAATAGTTTTAAAATGTTCATTTGGTGATTTGATAATCAAGTTCAAATGTTAAGTAATTAAAAGATAAAAAGCTATCATCTTTCTCATTTCTTCAAGACATAATCGTTTCTACCATTAGAGAAGAAAGCTAGGTTTGACCAAGCTCCTTTTGGTGCATGTAAGTGAATTCAGGCCTCGTTTTTAATAATTTTTATGTTTTTAAGTCAGTTTTTAGCTTAATCTAGCTAGCCCGGGGGTTAATTTTGCAAAACTGTTAAAGGTTGAAGGACTTTCCATGGTTGTTTTTGAATAGGTTTTGAAGTTATTTGATAGATTATTAATCTTAGTTGTGAAATAAAAATGTTTTGTTAAGTGATTTTTGATGAAATTATAAATAGGGATTAAATTGTTAAAAGTGTAAATCTATGGGTTTTATTGTGAAATATTGATAATAATGGGTTGTTTTAAAATCCCTTGTAACATTGGTTGACATGGATTTTGGTTAAAATGAGTAATATTCAAGTTATGAGTTTAAGGACTAAATTGTGAAAAGTTAAAGTATTAGGGGTAATTTTGTAATTTTTCATAAATATGAATTATGGATTAAATGTAATTCTATAAATACTTGATTGAATGAAATTATTTATTTAGATCAAGATAAACCACAATCATACTTAAATTGAGGAAAAACTAAAGCTTCGGATTAGTTTGACTCTACTACTACGCCCCTAGTTATCGAGGTAAGTTCGTATGAATTGTATATGTGTTAATGTTAGTTAAATTGACTATCTATTATATTGTGTTAGTTGTAAATGGATTTAAACATACATATATCAATGCTATGATGAATTGAAGGATAACGAGTCTCATTTGAACCTTGAGAATTCTTTGGATACAAATGACATGTCATTAGGGATTTCATGTTTCGGGTGATGGTCTTGAATGCCCTACCGATGGCTGAGGTCCCGCATTTGTTGTGAATTCTCCACAACTCGTGTGAGCAGCATTGTGTAGCATACATTCCGATCCACAGCTCGTGTAAGCAGGCCCATTTCACTGCTCGTGTGAGCATTGATGTAAAACAAAGGTTACAGTTATATGTAAAAGCACACTATGTGTGAGTTTTCCCAAGTATCCGATGTAATTATAGATGGTTCAACGGGTAAGAAAAGGAAATGAAACAGTAAGTATGCAAATGGAATGAATCATGATTTTATGATAACATTGATGATTTAAATGATGTTTTTATATATGGTAAACTACATATCTTATGGTTGAATTTATTTGTATCATAGACAAATATACTAACATGTGAGTTGTTAATGCTTGTATAGGCTTATGTTAATCTTATGGCTTTGGTTGATATTATACTTATGCTATAAATTATGCAAATGAAATGGTAAGTTATGTTTAAGTTTATATGAGCTTACTAAGTACTTGTTGTTTACGTAGTTATTTTCCTTTGTTTTATAGATTATCGGAAGCTCGATTGGTTTGAAGCTTGTCGGAGACCTATCACACTATCCAACAACTATTTTGGTAGATTTTGAGTATTTTGGCCAAGGTTAATAATGGCATGTATAGGTATTTTGTATTGGTAGTTCACGGATGTGTAATGAATGTGTTCGTATGTTTAAGCTTTTGGAAGTTGAGTTTGGTTTGATGAACTTCAATGCTTTACCAAGTTATATCATTTTGGTCACTTGTAAATGTTTGTATATATCACCCTTTTGGTATGTTTGTGTGGCTTGGAATTAGTCATTTGGGTTAACATGTGGTGGTTAAATGCACTAGGTTAGGTAATTGAGATATGGTCAAATTGCTTTGGTTTGATCTTTAATGTTTTGATAAATTTGTGGTGTCTTTGAATGACATATTGGTTAGATGAATTAGGATGTTTGAAATGACAATGTTTATGTGAGTTTGAATGATGTTAAATCCCTTGAATATGTGCCCAAACAGTTTGAGTGGTTGGGTATGAATTGGACTTGAAATGACTTGATTTTAGGTAAGTTTTTGGGTTCACAAGGCCTGGGATATGGGCTGTCACATGGCCTAGTGACCGGTCGTGTGTCATTTGCAAAATTTTCATATTTCAAGTCAGTGAGTTACACGGCCTAGCACACGGCCGTGAGTGACAACTCAGAGAGTTACGCGGCCTGCAACATGACCGTGTGATCCTACTTAGTGAGTTATGTAACAGCCCGACTTTGGGCCTAGTTGAAATAGAGGTTTCGGGATCACAAATTTGATTAGGAAAATTTTTATTTTTATTATATTTTTATGATCTAAAATTTCACGGAATAATTTTGTGAAAAT
>CM025245.1:27648151-27658476 GCA_013677275.1 Gossypium schwendimanii
AGTTGAGATTGTGGTTGATGCTTAGGTTCGTGCTAAGCTTATGGTTGCATTATGTCATGTTTAATATTACTGATATACATTGAGATGGTAAGTGGTCAAATGGAAATATGTTTATGTTCATGAAAAGGTGGTAAGATTCAAAGGGGTATTTTTTTATAAAATGGTTTATCATGTGATTGACCCCAAATGAGTTATATACATAAAAGCACTAACTTGTGTATTGATGATGGTGATTAGGCTTATGTCATGGTTGATGTTTATGCTCATGTCTGGTATTATACAAATGAAATGGGTAAGAAAAGAGAATGAAATGGTAAGTACGTAAATGGGATGTATTATAATGTTATAAAAGGTTTAATGTGATAAATGATGTAATTATATGTGAGCAAAGTGCTTATGCTATGTATGAATCTACCTATGTCATGGATAAATACACTGAATTGAGAATTAATAATGTTGTTTAGACTTATGATAAGCATTGGGGACGGAATTGAAAGTAAGTAAATAGAATGATATATAATCTTATAAAAAGGTTGGTGATTATATTTTATGTCTCAAGAAATCCTATCATGTTATGAATGGTCAGTAAATATGCGACATTAATGAACTTATTCTTTTGTGAGTTGATAACTATGGTTTGATAAATCTTGCGACATTGGTTCAGGTTTATATTTAACCTATAAATTTCATTATTGAAATGAAATTTTAATGCTTAAAGTTTATATGAGCTTACTAAGCATTCATTTCTTACGTAGTTATTTTCCTTTACTTTACAAATTATTGAAAGCCCGATCAGGTTGGAAACTAGTTGGAGATCCATAACACTATCCATCGGCTATATCGATAGATTTTGATGAGTTTGAGTCATGGTTATAATGGCATGTATAGGTGTCTTTGTTTGATGAAATTAGCCATTATGCTTGGCTTGTATATATCCTATTTTGGGTGATGAAATGGTTGATATGTTATCATGTATATTTGGCTTTATAATGGTTGTTATTTTGGTGTTGTGTGATTAAATGATGGAAGTTGGTATGGTAGTTAAAATATATATGTCATGAGTTGTTCTTGTTATGCTAGAATGGGTATTTGAAATGTTGGTTGGTATTGAATGAGATGGTATATCAAGTTGTTAATGGCCAGTTTTGGTAGCCTTGAATGTATTTGGCATTTGGTAAATTTATTAAGATAGATGGTATATGTGGAAACGGTCATAATGGTATTTGTTGTACATGGGATTGGTATATGAACATTATGGTAAATGTAGTATTTAAGTTGTGAAATTGGTTTTGAATTATGGAGGAATTTAGTAGATGTTTAATCAAGTTTTATTGTTGAGATTGAGGTGCCATTTTGGCATATTGGTTGAATGGTTAGTTACTATCATATTTTAGTGAATATGCATATGTTAAGTGTGTTTTGAATGCATGAATAAGTGGCTAGACTTTGGACAAGAAAAATGGCTTGGAAATGGCCTATTTTTCGTCCACACAGCCAAAGACACGGGCGTGTGTCTCAGCCGTGTGTGACACATGACCTTGCAACACAACCATGTGTCCCCTGTAGCTTACTAAGGGTTACAAGTCAGGCTATTATATGGCCTAGCACACAGCTTGGCACACGAGCATGTGGCTTGGCTGTGTGACCCAAGTTAGAGAGTTACACGGGCACAGACACGAGCTAGGACACGGTCATGCGTCCCTACTTTGAATGTCCAGATGTCCTGATACATGGGCGTATGTCACAGCTGTGTGAGTCACACGGCCGTGTGACCCCTGTAGTTTAAAATTTTTCATCTTTTCCCAAAAAAATCTATATGTTTCTGATTTAGTCTCGATTTGTGTCTAATGTGTTTTTAGGGCCTCGAGGGCTTATATAAGGGAGAATATGTATGTTACCAATAGAGTTTGCTATGATTGATGCTGTGAAATATATGATTTAATTTTTTTGATTGCTTTGAAATGAAATCTCAGGTAATGTTCTGTAACCCTATTTCGACGATGGATACGGGTTAGGGGTGTTACATACGAGAAGTATCATCGGAGATACATTATATACCCAGTATATTGAGATTCAACAAAAGAAAATAACTAAATGGAATCAAAGAAGGAATAAGAAAATGGATGTACCAGCATCATTGAAATAGAAAGATCAATCGAAGGGAGCACGCGAAGACTAGACACAAAACTTGCTAGAATGATTTGATGGATGTATGAAATAGGACCAATACTTCAAGAATTTGTAAGGATGAATGGGTTACATGCTCTAAATTATCCCCCATATATGTTCAGGTTGACTCCGACTTATCAGAATGAGGGGGCTATTCTTGAGGAGGAAGGTGCTGCTTAGGAGTACCCTAGAATGGAGGATGAATATGAAGCAGCATTTTAGCCACGATTTTTTACACCAAAAGGGCCTGTCATACGAAGCCCAACTCGGCATGTGCCTTCAACATGTGAGATCTTTCACCAAACATATGTCAAAGGAAAAGGCAAAGATCTGATGGAAATGAGGTTACCACTATAGTGGGTTGAGGAGGAGGATGATTGAGCATTTTTTATTTTTTCTTTCGTTTAGAAACTTTTATTAATTTTTGGATGATTTTAATTTCATAGGAATAGGACTAATAATAGATATAAATTGAATTGCCTTTTGTTTACATTTTCTTGTAGGAACTCAACAAGAAGGAGACAAACAATTGGAAATTATACTAGCAAAGGAGGAAGTACCCACCAATAGGAGTTGAAGCAACACGAGCGATCGGGTAACTTCTTTCCTTATCTTTTAAGAGCTACGGATTGGGGACAATGTGTCGACTAAAGTGTGGGTGCTAACATAGGAAATTAGGAAATTATTTTTTTGATTTTTCTTGTCATTTGTATGCTTGATCTTATAGAAATACAAGTGATTGGTTAAGAGCATGTACATAGGCTGCTTGTGTTAATGAATAAATTTGGCATGATGATAGGTGATTTTAAATTTTTTATTATTAGACTACTAAGTTCTATATGTTACACTATAAATAGGTAATAAGCAATCAACTGTACCAAGTGATATAGAAAATACAAGGAAATGAGCATGTTAGTATGAAT
This sequence comes from Gossypium schwendimanii, assembly GCA_013677275.1. Classification (NCBI taxonomy): domain Eukaryota; kingdom Viridiplantae; phylum Streptophyta; class Magnoliopsida; order Malvales; family Malvaceae; genus Gossypium; species Gossypium schwendimanii. The sequence continues at coordinate 27,651,244 of CM025245.1, forward strand.
GATAAATGGTTGAAACTGAGTTTGTTTGGTTGATTAATTTTGTGTATGTTGAGATATTTAGGGATGACTTAAGGCATTGTTTGGAACATATCTAGAGCAAAAAAAACCAACCTATTAATGTTAATCTTTAGTATCGATTTTTAAGCCAATTGACAATTATTGATGGACTCCATTACAAACTTTAAGCCTAAAAACATTAAATTTGTATTTACGCTTTTTCTTTGGTCCTACACTACACGACTATAGACGTCTGGCCGTACGTATTAAGGTTTAAGTAGATATATCAAAATGGATTTTGTAAAACCAGTGTGAAGTAGGAAAGATTAGTGCGATATGTAAACTATAGGTTAGCCTGAAAGTCCAAAACAAAAATCCAAAAAGTAAAAGTATTATGAGTAGAAAAAGTTCTTGAAAAGTAAAAAGCATTCATAAGTGAGATAAGATGAAAAAGAAAGTGACGAAATCACAAGATTAAGAAAAACTCATTCATTAGTATACAAAAACTAGTAGGCTAGCCGTAGTTACTATTCCTGTTATGATTTCTTATACATGGAGAGACAAGGAAGGTGAAAGAAGGAGAAATAAGGTGGTAAGCAAGTAAAGGTCACTAAGGGGGAAGAATAGGGACCAATATGATGTGCCAAACTATTTTTGTGTTTATAACCCTCTTAATGCTTACTATTTTTGAATTTCATACCTATCCTAAGCCTCAAAATGTTACAAGTTGAAAAGTTCTATGTGACCTAAATATCCTTATACATGAATGGACATCATACGGGCATATGCATAAATGACTATTTGTATTCTGCTCGGATAATCAAAGTACTTGTATAGTTCATTGATGGATACCTACAGATGAGACCCTTAATACTTGTATACTTTGTAACATAATGAACTTAGTCATTTGTGGCCAAAAGTGGTAAGTCGACTACTCATCATGTTTAAATTGTTAATAAGCATAAAATGAATAAGTCATATGCTCAAAAGTCAATACTTGTACCATACTTGCTCAAGGGTTGTCATTTTTCTTGCCTTTCTTTATGTTGCTTGAGGATAAGTAATGACTTAAGTGTAGGGGAATTTGATCTATTGTAATTCTGTGTAGCAAATTAAACTGGTTCTTGCACTTAAGAAGCTTGCATACAAGCATTTTCATTTAATTTTAGTTAAGTTTCGTTAGTTTTACATATATTCAATAAAATGTGTGAATTGAGTCTTTTATTGACCTTGAAGGCCAAATGAGGCTTAAGGCAGAGCTAATGTACTCTGTGAGTGTGCAAGAGACCATTAGAAAGCATTCTAGGTCGGTATTGGATACTATGTAACACGGGAGGTCCAATATTGTAACAAGAGAGTAGAATGGGGGAAAGTACAAAAATACCTTCAATGTCGTGACATTGACTGAGGGTGTCGCGACATACCCTTGAAGACATCCCAAGGAGAAGCATACTAACTTTTATGTCATGCCACAGGTCCTGTTGTGTCTTGACAATGACGCTGGGATGAAAAATAAATATGAAGTAGAGGCGTTTTGGTCTATACAATCAAACTAAAGCTTGAGAATGTCAACTAACTTAGGGTTAAGGATGACAGCCATCTGAAGGCTATAGATAGGCTCCTTTGGCACATGTTATAGATATCATTCCTTTAGCCTAAATTCCCTTTGTAAAATTTAGTTTAATTTTCTTTCGCTCTTAGGTTTTAGATTTCTTTCAATTGTTTTTGTTAATTATAAGGGATTTGAATTGTGGAAGCATTCAAACTTTGGGATTCGTAATTACTATCAATACAATCAGGCTTTTTCATTTACTTTATCTTGTCGATTTAATTAGCATGCTCTCTCTTTATATCAATTTCATATTGTCTATAAAAGCCATGAGGAACTAATCCCTCTATGGGGGGAGGTATGATCTGTTAACTATTTTATAAGGTTACTCAATGGATCAACTATTTGGGAAAGGAAGAACGTGAAACAAACCTTAGGCCTGACAACCCCAAGAAGTCATTAAGGTGGGAATTAACTCAAAATTGGTATTACCCATTCATGAAAATCTTTACCCCAAGCCAGTGTAGAATGTGAGGCCATAAGATAAATAGTTCTTGGTGACTTTTTATGTCAATGGATGATAGGAAGATCCTATTAGGGTAGCGACTAGTTGATTAACCAGGAACCCGAAACGACAGTTGATGAGGATTACCGAAGCGAGCTAATCACCTATAATTAAGATTTGATCTACTTTACTCTTCTATATCCTTAATTTTATTACTTTTATTATTAAAAAACCTTTAAAAATAATTTTTTATGTTTTCGTACTAAAATTTATTTAAAGTACTAATTAGATTTTTTAGTGTTTATGTTAAAATTAATCTAGCACTCGCCTCCCTTGGGTATGATCCTCAAAGTACTCACATATTTAGTTGTAAAAACTATATTACAACTCAACCTGTATACTTGCGGATATCATCTTGTAATTCTATATTATTGTAGCATTCACACTCTAAATATTGGTATGTCCGGAGGCGGTCACAAAGCTTGTGACCATTGTGCACAAAATGTCTCATTAAGGTTAACTAATTAAATTGGTCTCTTTTGACCTACTTAAACTGACCTAATTGATGGAACACATGGAGAATTCCATCTACTTGAAGCCTTGATGTCCCAGTGAAACTAGTAAAACTAGAGTTACCAAGGTAATTAATGTAAACCCTAAGAGATAAATATGTATAAAGTTTCAAACCCTTAGGACTCTTATCTTATAGATAGACATTAATGTCAATTGTTGATGTTATTCAATCTGTAACGTTGGACCTAGGGGAGCTCAACTACAAATAGAGGTCTTCCCCCTTATTTGTAATGATCCCTTTGTATTTCATTATTGACATAAAGAATATATTGAGAGAATTTACTCAAACACTTGGTGTGCATTTTTTTTATTGTGGCTTTTTCAATTCTTTTGTTGCTTTTTCACTTTTGAGTTTGCTTCTGTTTTATTTTTGGTACCTTAGCAAATTTCTGGAATAATTCTCACTTTTCAAGTGTAATAATGACTTAGGTAGATTTAAAGCAAAGAAATTGCCTAAGGCCGCATAGTTTTCTAGACTTAAGTTATAGCCACGTGATACTGGGGCATAGTAGAGTATAGTTGGCATGTCGTCAGATTAGTTTATGAGTGTAACAACCCAATTTTCAGTGGTGATAAAAAATGCAATTTTGGAACCCCATTTCTGTAAATCAATTTCGTAAAGAACAAATATAAAGATTAATAAAGCTATTACGAAAACATATTTAAATTTGGTTGAGTAATTTAACCGAAAAAGTGGTTAATTAAAGCTCAAGGACTACATTGTAAAATTCTAATCACTATTGAGTTTTAATTAATAAAAAGCTTGAGGACCTAGATACAATTAACATCGTTTAATGGACAATGATTAATTCCATTAAATTAATATTATAATTAAAATATATAAATTAATGTTTTAATTGACTAATTAATTAAGGTTAATTCAAGTATATATACCTTTGATAGTGGGGACAATATGAGAATTCATCATCTTCTTCACTTTCCACTTGAACAACAAAAAAGAAACCTCCATTGTTGAAGCTTAAAACATTCAGCTTTCAAATATTCAAGGTAATCAAACCATTTTCTTGTAATTTTTATAGAATTTTAACATAAGAGTTTGATTTAGCTGGCCCATGTATCACTTTGTTCAATTGTTAAGTTTTTAGTAAGTACCATTATAGAAAAATTGACAAATTAAGCTTGAATTTGATAGTTAATAAGCGTAGATCAGATAAGGACTAAATTGTAAAGCTAATTAACCTTGTTGATAACTTTGTAACATTAGGGACTAAATTAAAGAAATGGAAAATCTATTATGAAATTATACTATGAATAGAAAGTATAGGTCTCCTAATGAAAGAATGTGAAATTGAATTTTGATCTGATATTAGATATCGAAAAATATGCATATCCCAACTATAGGGACTAAATTGAATAAAATGAAAATATGATTTGCTATGTGTTTGAATGTGAATTGGATGAAATCTTATATTTATTTATTTATTTATTGAACGTAGCTAAAGATGACATTAGGCCATCAAGAGGGAAGGTAAATGCTATAACGTCCTAGTTTTGACGTGTACAACATTTGGCTTGTAGTCCTAAAATAGTTTGATTGGTGAGGTAGTATTCGCCCAAGTACATCTGTTGGCATATAGATTGGGAGTATTCCATTATGTGCGTAAGTTAATGGTGGTTTGATATTAGATTTTCATGTTTGTTGGGGTATGATGTCAGACAAGTGAAAAGGTATTGTAGAATAAGTTCACACTTGAAGGATAGTGTGCCTTTTTATCTATAGCATTGTACAAGTTAAGTTGCAAGGTAAGCTAGTTAGAAACCAACTAGATGTAAATTAAGGTAATGAAAATAAGGGGGTACTCACTTAGGTTTCTCGAAAGTTGTGGACCTTTGGAAAAGATAATTCAGTAAGGATGTGACGCATGTCAAGTTTCGCTATGAGAACATGGGTCATAAATATATATTATGATATGGATTTGAGAAAACGGGGAGTTTCTTTTCTTTCTTTCATTTAAAAACATTGTTGTGATTTCCTTGGAGATGAGTATAGTTCTTTCTTGTTAAGCTGAAACTAAGGATTTGAGTTCATTCAAAAGGTTGTTTCATATCTTGGGTAAGCATTACAGTCTTGCATGTTAACTTCTAAAAGATTAAGTCTATTTTAAGTAATTGGATACTCAAATGAAGAAATAAGGCTTTGCATGGGGCACTATCAGTTCTTGAAATGATAATATGTAGTATTTTAATGAGTTTTAATGATGTTCTTATGCTTTATAAGTAGTGATAGCTGCAGTTACTCGTTGGAGGTTGAATATGAAGTTCAGGTTATTGTCCATGGTGGTCAGGTGAGTTCTATACTGACTCTTGCATGTGTCCTGTTCATATTGTAAGTCATCTACGGAAAATTGATTGAACTATGAATCCAAAGTCATGAAAAGTATAGTATGTGAAGATTGGTGTACGAGTATTGAAATATTGAAGTATGGCTGAGTATGTATATGTATGAAATGTATGCTATGAGATGTGTGTTCTGTTTAGGTGAATGTTAGTGAAGTAAATGGTTGAATTTATATTGTGTCAGTGCATGAAGAGTCTGTCAATTGAGTCACTGTCTATTTTCCATGAAATAGTCAAAAAGGGGTCCGTCAGGACTTAAACACAAACTCTAAAATGAAAGTCTGAAGGAAAAGTCCATGGCCATGACTCCCTCTAAAAGGAACTAAAGGATGGTGATTACCCAATGGGGTTTCTGCATGTCCTAGTACGATGATGGGCAAATTTCACGTACTATGAGTTTAGGCAAATCCATGTCGTAAACACGTCAGGAAATAATAAACCTTTGTGGTGAATTATGAAAGAATAAGCTTTTGTGGCGAAGTATAAATCATTAGCCTTTATGGCGAACTACGAAAGAATAAGCCTTTGTGGTGAACTATGAAAGATTAGCCTTTTTGGCAGGCTTCGTATAAAGCAATATGGTGTATCTTGCATGACCCTTAATCACGACCAGAAAACTAGAATAAGCTAGAGTGCTTGATGATTTCAAGGCAAGGACCAAGTAAATTTAACAAACGGTTGAAGATGATAGTTTGAAAAGACAACGAGATGGATGAGCTTCATTGAAAGAACAAATCTGAATAAAGGTTGCGTCTGATATTTTGAAGAAGGGCATCTATCTGTAAACAGCAATAGAAAAGACTAGTAGAAGTTAAGGTTAGGTATAAAATGCAATTTTGAACAATGATTTGCAAAGAATACGAGTAAGGATCCATCACCGAGAGTTGAAACAGTTTTCTTGAGAGAATCAATGTTATGATATACGATGGTAATTGACTCAGACTATGATATAGTAGATGTAGTAGATAGAAGGAATGAAAATGTTTTGCAATTTGTGTGACACTCATTGTGATAGATAGTGGATGAAGAAATAAGAGAAGTTGGCGGTGATGAACTACTTAGCACTTTTTGGAAATGACAAAAAAGCTATAAAAGATCATTTCTCACCGAGTTCTTATGAACTTACATGAGTTATACTTTATGTTTCAGGTTGAATGTGAATATGCACCAAAAAGGACGATGCCAAGACTATGCTGAACAAAGTGGTTTATCGAGTTATTATACATACAGAGCAAGTTTGGTGGCATGTTCAAAGTCTGAAATGTTACTTAGGAAACCATATTTTGGGGTAACTGTAATAAATTAAGATTTCAATATAGATTTCCTTGTAACAAAATTATCATGTGTTGCAGTTGTATCTACCATTATATATATATTTATGTAATTTAGTTTGAATATGTATGAAGTTAATGTGTAAATAAAATTTTAACTTGTATAAGTAGATTAAGCTTTGTTTGTATTCGTGAGGTAATACCCAAGATCCAGATCTGACAAATTGAATCGGGTTGAGGGTGTTACAAAAGCAAGAGTCGTTGATGAGTAGTTGTCTAACACCCTTAACCTGTATCTATCATCAGAACAGGGTTACGAGAACGCTACAACAAGTTAACAAAAATAAACAAGTAAAATCATGTTTCATTTCAATATAATTTCTCAAATACCATAAAGTAATTGAATTATGATAATAACTTACATTTACGAGGCTTAAATCAAACTTTAGGGACTAAAGAATTAATCTTAAATCCCTCAGGGACTTATTTGAAACAAATCAGAATATTTTAGGAAAATATGAAACATTTCAAAAATAGGGGACACACGGCCATGTGGTTAGGCCATGCGGTATGCCTTAGGCCATGAAACTTTTGAAATTGGGACACACGGCCATGTCCTAGCCTGTGTAACTCACTAACTTAGGTGACACGACCGTGTCGCATGTCGTGTGAGGTACATGGCCAAGTGGAAAGGCTGTGCCCTAGGCCGTGTACACCTAAATAAAACTTAAATGTCAAGTTTACCATTTCAAGATTTCTTGGACACTAAGTAACCCATTTACCAGCCATTAGACCTATTCAAAATGACACTAAACAAACTCAAATCATGCTATTTCAATCATCTTAAGTGCCTAACCAATATACCCTAATTGGTACCACAAGTATACAATCATACAACATTACAAATCATCACCAAAACATGCCAATTCACACAACTTAACTTCTAACCAATATGCCTATCATTGGCACCCCAATTCACA
>CM025245.1:27658576-27669437 GCA_013677275.1 Gossypium schwendimanii
TTAAAGCTCAAGGACTACATTGTAAAATTCTAATCACTATTGAGTTTTAATTAATAAAAAGCTTGAGGACCTAGATACAATTAACATCGTTTAATGGACAATGATTAATTCCATTAAATTAATATTATAATTAAAATATATAAATTAATGTTTTAATTGACTAATTAATTAAGGTTAATTCAAGTATATATACCTTTGATAGTGGGGACAATATGAGAATTCATCATCTTCTTCACTTTCCACTTGAACAACAAAAAAGAAACCTCCATTGTTGAAGCTTAAAACATTCAGCTTTCAAATATTCAAGGTAATCAAACCATTTTCTTGTAATTTTTATAGAATTTTAACATAAGAGTTTGATTTAGCTGGCCCATGTATCACTTTGTTCAATTGTTAAGTTTTTAGTAAGTACCATTATAGAAAAATTGACAAATTAAGCTTGAATTTGATAGTTAATAAGCGTAGATCAGATAAGGACTAAATTGTAAAGCTAATTAACCTTGTTGATAACTTTGTAACATTAGGGACTAAATTAAAGAAATGGAAAATCTATTATGAAATTATACTATGAATAGAAAGTATAGGTCTCCTAATGAAAGAATGTGAAATTGAATTTTGATCTGATATTAGATATCGAAAAATATGCATATCCCAACTATAGGGACTAAATTGAATAAAATGAAAATATGATTTGCTATGTGTTTGAATGTGAATTGGATGAAATCTTATATTTATTTATTTATTTATTGAACGTAGCTAAAGATGACATTAGGCCATCAAGAGGGAAGGTAAATGCTATAACGTCCTAGTTTTGACGTGTACAACATTTGGCTTGTAGTCCTAAAATAGTTTGATTGGTGAGGTAGTATTCGCCCAAGTACATCTGTTGGCATATAGATTGGGAGTATTCCATTATGTGCGTAAGTTAATGGTGGTTTGATATTAGATTTTCATGTTTGTTGGGGTATGATGTCAGACAAGTGAAAAGGTATTGTAGAATAAGTTCACACTTGAAGGATAGTGTGCCTTTTTATCTATAGCATTGTACAAGTTAAGTTGCAAGGTAAGCTAGTTAGAAACCAACTAGATGTAAATTAAGGTAATGAAAATAAGGGGGTACTCACTTAGGTTTCTCGAAAGTTGTGGACCTTTGGAAAAGATAATTCAGTAAGGATGTGACGCATGTCAAGTTTCGCTATGAGAACATGGGTCATAAATATATATTATGATATGGATTTGAGAAAACGGGGAGTTTCTTTTCTTTCTTTCATTTAAAAACATTGTTGTGATTTCCTTGGAGATGAGTATAGTTCTTTCTTGTTAAGCTGAAACTAAGGATTTGAGTTCATTCAAAAGGTTGTTTCATATCTTGGGTAAGCATTACAGTCTTGCATGTTAACTTCTAAAAGATTAAGTCTATTTTAAGTAATTGGATACTCAAATGAAGAAATAAGGCTTTGCATGGGGCACTATCAGTTCTTGAAATGATAATATGTAGTATTTTAATGAGTTTTAATGATGTTCTTATGCTTTATAAGTAGTGATAGCTGCAGTTACTCGTTGGAGGTTGAATATGAAGTTCAGGTTATTGTCCATGGTGGTCAGGTGAGTTCTATACTGACTCTTGCATGTGTCCTGTTCATATTGTAAGTCATCTACGGAAAATTGATTGAACTATGAATCCAAAGTCATGAAAAGTATAGTATGTGAAGATTGGTGTACGAGTATTGAAATATTGAAGTATGGCTGAGTATGTATATGTATGAAATGTATGCTATGAGATGTGTGTTCTGTTTAGGTGAATGTTAGTGAAGTAAATGGTTGAATTTATATTGTGTCAGTGCATGAAGAGTCTGTCAATTGAGTCACTGTCTATTTTCCATGAAATAGTCAAAAAGGGGTCCGTCAGGACTTAAACACAAACTCTAAAATGAAAGTCTGAAGGAAAAGTCCATGGCCATGACTCCCTCTAAAAGGAACTAAAGGATGGTGATTACCCAATGGGGTTTCTGCATGTCCTAGTACGATGATGGGCAAATTTCACGTACTATGAGTTTAGGCAAATCCATGTCGTAAACACGTCAGGAAATAATAAACCTTTGTGGTGAATTATGAAAGAATAAGCTTTTGTGGCGAAGTATAAATCATTAGCCTTTATGGCGAACTACGAAAGAATAAGCCTTTGTGGTGAACTATGAAAGATTAGCCTTTTTGGCAGGCTTCGTATAAAGCAATATGGTGTATCTTGCATGACCCTTAATCACGACCAGAAAACTAGAATAAGCTAGAGTGCTTGATGATTTCAAGGCAAGGACCAAGTAAATTTAACAAACGGTTGAAGATGATAGTTTGAAAAGACAACGAGATGGATGAGCTTCATTGAAAGAACAAATCTGAATAAAGGTTGCGTCTGATATTTTGAAGAAGGGCATCTATCTGTAAACAGCAATAGAAAAGACTAGTAGAAGTTAAGGTTAGGTATAAAATGCAATTTTGAACAATGATTTGCAAAGAATACGAGTAAGGATCCATCACCGAGAGTTGAAACAGTTTTCTTGAGAGAATCAATGTTATGATATACGATGGTAATTGACTCAGACTATGATATAGTAGATGTAGTAGATAGAAGGAATGAAAATGTTTTGCAATTTGTGTGACACTCATTGTGATAGATAGTGGATGAAGAAATAAGAGAAGTTGGCGGTGATGAACTACTTAGCACTTTTTGGAAATGACAAAAAAGCTATAAAAGATCATTTCTCACCGAGTTCTTATGAACTTACATGAGTTATACTTTATGTTTCAGGTTGAATGTGAATATGCACCAAAAAGGACGATGCCAAGACTATGCTGAACAAAGTGGTTTATCGAGTTATTATACATACAGAGCAAGTTTGGTGGCATGTTCAAAGTCTGAAATGTTACTTAGGAAACCATATTTTGGGGTAACTGTAATAAATTAAGATTTCAATATAGATTTCCTTGTAACAAAATTATCATGTGTTGCAGTTGTATCTACCATTATATATATATTTATGTAATTTAGTTTGAATATGTATGAAGTTAATGTGTAAATAAAATTTTAACTTGTATAAGTAGATTAAGCTTTGTTTGTATTCGTGAGGTAATACCCAAGATCCAGATCTGACAAATTGAATCGGGTTGAGGGTGTTACAAAAGCAAGAGTCGTTGATGAGTAGTTGTCTAACACCCTTAACCTGTATCTATCATCAGAACAGGGTTACGAGAACGCTACAACAAGTTAACAAAAATAAACAAGTAAAATCATGTTTCATTTCAATATAATTTCTCAAATACCATAAAGTAATTGAATTATGATAATAACTTACATTTACGAGGCTTAAATCAAACTTTAGGGACTAAAGAATTAATCTTAAATCCCTCAGGGACTTATTTGAAACAAATCAGAATATTTTAGGAAAATATGAAACATTTCAAAAATAGGGGACACACGGCCATGTGGTTAGGCCATGCGGTATGCCTTAGGCCATGAAACTTTTGAAATTGGGACACACGGCCATGTCCTAGCCTGTGTAACTCACTAACTTAGGTGACACGACCGTGTCGCATGTCGTGTGAGGTACATGGCCAAGTGGAAAGGCTGTGCCCTAGGCCGTGTACACCTAAATAAAACTTAAATGTCAAGTTTACCATTTCAAGATTTCTTGGACACTAAGTAACCCATTTACCAGCCATTAGACCTATTCAAAATGACACTAAACAAACTCAAATCATGCTATTTCAATCATCTTAAGTGCCTAACCAATATACCCTAATTGGTACCACAAGTATACAATCATACAACATTACAAATCATCACCAAAACATGCCAATTCACACAACTTAACTTCTAACCAATATGCCTATCATTGGCACCCCAATTCACATCAATGCAAGATAATATATTAGCCAAACATATGCTATTAATTTGTACCAAAGGCATCTTCCTCCATTCACATCTATCACATTAAGTTGTCTACTTGCACTTAGGCTCATTCTTTATATATATACATACCAAAAAACAAGTAATAACAAAACAAGCCTATTACATGCCATATAATCCAAAACAAATGTTCAAAAGCTATCGAGATCAGATGGATAGTGTGACTTGAGTGCTGACTCGATCGTACAACCTTCAAAAGTATCTATAAAAAACAAAAATTAACACAAATAAGCTTATTGAATCTTAGTAAGTTTGTCATATAGAAACAATAAATCTTATGAAGGTAAATATAATAATTCAATCAAAAGCAATTCAACAACAAGTGTTTCCTGTCATCCACAATACCAAACCGGTGAATTGCATAATTCAATTCAAAGCTTAAATAATAATCTCCGGGAAAACATATATGTCCACAACGGGTTAATTCAAGATATCAAATACATGTCATGCCTTTCAAAATCATTAAATAAGTTATAATACAATGATTTACGACCTGATTAATGACTAACAGATACGAGTACGCAAGTAATCCAATTGAAACATGCCAATCGGTCATAAGAGCTAATCCACCTGATAACACACCAAATGCTCATAAGAGCTAATCCACCTAATAACACATCAAATGCTCATAAGAGCTAATCCACCCTATAACACGTCAAATGCTCATAAGAGCTAATCCACCCTATAACACGTCAAATGCTCATAAAAGCTAATCCACCCTATAACATGCCAAATGCTCATAAGAGCTAATCCACGCTATGACACGCTAAACGCTCATAAGAGCTAATCATCCACCCCCATAACACGCTAGATCAGGGTAGTATAACAAGAGGGTTCACAACAAATGTTAAAATTCAGTATACTTGGGAATATATATATAACATACCACATCTATCTCCACTCCAACCCCAAGTGACACGCCGTCATTCAATTGTACTCTATCTCGCGTTCATTCGGCCTAATTACCGAAATTCAATAACATTTTTCCCAAACGACATTATAACAACAATTAAAATCAATTATTTCACATTATATCATTATAACAACCTAATTTAAGTGATATAAGAAACAGTGGTTTTGGGACCACAATTCCAATAAGTGAGTTATTTTTTTATTATTATTTTAATGTTTATGGGATTAATTAAGGTCGTACTAAAATTTCATTAAGAAATTTTAATATTTGATTAGTTAATTAGGTAAAAAAGACTAAATTGTAAATGGTGTAAAAGCTGAGTTCTATTAATAAAAGGGTCAAATGGCTATGAAACCTTAAACTAAAGGACTTGAATGATAAATAAACCATTTAATGAGTTAGTGGATATGCATGGATAGGTTTTAATGAAATTTTAATGAATTTTAAAGGTTAGTTTGGTAATTGGATAATTAAGTTAAAATGTTAAGTACATTAAAGATAAAAGATATCATCTTCTTGCTTTCTTCATGCAAAAATCGAAAATCACAATTGAAGGATAGGGTTAGGTTTGGCCAAGCTCTTTTTGGTGCATATAAGTTATTTTAACCCCATTTTGAATGATTTTTATGTTTTTGAGTCCATTTTAGCTTAATTTAGCTATCCTAAGGGTTAATTTGTAAAACTGTTAAAGGTTGAGGGTTATTCCATAGATGGATTTGAGTAGGTTTTGATGTTAAATTATAGATTATGAATCTTTGTTAAAAAATAAACAAGTTTTCTTAAGTGATTTTTAATGAATTTTTGAGTTAGGGATTAAATTGTTAAAAGTGTAAATTCTAGCGTTTTATTGTGAAATGATGGTTGATATGAGTTGTTTCAAAGTTCTTTGAACCTATGGCTAATATGGATATAGATTCAAATGGTTAGATTTTAAGTTATAAGTTTAAGGACTAAATTGTGAAAAGTTAAAATGTTAGGGGCAAATTTGTAATTTTGTATAAATATGAAATGCGGATTAAATTGAATATTAGAAGTATTTAGTTGATTGAAATTACCTATTTAGATCAAGATAAATCACAATCGGATCTAGATCGAGGAAAAGCAAAAGCGTCGTATTACTCGATTAAACTACAACTCCCCTAATTGTTGAGGTAAATTCATATGAACGGTAATTGTGTTAATATTATTTAAATTGAATGTTTATTATTCTATGTTTAATGTAAATGGGTCGATAGATAAATGTATCAATGCTATGACAAATTGACGGATATCTAGTCTCGGTTGAACCTTAGGAATTCTTAGGATACAAATGGCATGTCATTTCAGATTTCATGTTTTGGGTGTTGGTCTTGAATATCCTATCGATGGCTGTGGTCTTGCATTTCATTGCTCGTGTGAGCAATAATGTAAAGGAAATGTTATAGTTATATGTAAAGGCACACTTCGTGTGAGCTTTCCTGAGTATCCAAGGAAATTCTAGATGGTTCAACGGGTATGAAATGAATGAAATAGTAAGTGTTCAAATAAAATGTATTAAAAACTTATGAAAAGGAATTAGGAACTACATGATGAGATTATATGTGCAAATCTACTTGTTTATGGATGAATTCATTTGAACCATGTACAAGAGTACTAACTTGTGATTTTGAGGATGTTGTATAGGTTTATGCCAATCTTATGGTTTTGGTTGATTTTATACTTATGCTTTATATTATTTAAATGAAATGGTAAGTTATGTTTTGGTTTCTACGAGCTCACTAAGCATTCATTGCTTACGTAGTTGTTTTCCTTTGTTTTATAGATTATCGGAAGCTCATCGGAGATCTATCACACTATCCAACAGTTAATTAGGTTGGTTTTGAACATTTTGGCCAAGGTTTATAATGGCATATATAGGGTGTTTGTAATGCTATTTTGATGAATGAGTTAATGGTTTGGCATGTATAAGTTTTGAAAGTTATGTTGGTTTGGTACCATTTGATGCTTTGTCAAAACATGTCATTTTGGTTACCTTATTATGCATGTTTATAAAGCTCTTTATGGTATGTTTGGAAAGGTTTGATGATGGAAACTTTGTGGTATGTTTTGGTGAGCAATTGAACTAGGTTATGATGCTTGAAATAAGGAATTGTTGATTAGTTTTGGCATGTTATATTTTGATGTTAATTGTGGTACCTTTAAATGGCATATTGGTTAATTGAATTAGCAAATTAAATGGCCATTTTAATGTGTGCTTGGGTGATGTTTAAGTCCATTTAAAGTGTGCTTAAATGGGTTGAAAGGTTATGCATAAAATAGTTTGAAATGGCTAGATTTTAGGTAAATTTTTAGTTCACACGGACTGAGACACGGGCGTGTGACTTAGCCGTGTGAGGCACACGACTTGGTGACATGGCCGTGTGTCATCTGAGTATTTCAAAGGTTACAAGCCAGCCAGTGAGTTACATAGCCTAGCACACGGCCTGGCACACGGGTGTGTGACACGGTCGTGTGCCCTACTCAGTGAGTTACATTGGTAAGGACACGGGCGGGGACACAGCCGAGTGTCCCTATTTCGAAAGTTGCACGGCCTGGCCTCATGGCCCTATGACCACTATTTTGTAATATTTTCATCTTTTTCTTAAACTTTCCAAATTGTATTAAATTAGTCCCGAACTGCTTCTAAGCTATTTTTAGGGCCTCGAAGGCTTAATTGAGGGATAGTATGCATGTGAATGAATTGTTTATGATTTATTTAAATCATTGAATGATATGATATTTAAATTTTTACGATTATAGATAATGCTTTATAACCGTAATTCGTTGACGGAAACGCGTTAGGGGTGTTATATTTAGTGGTATCAGAGTTATAGTTTAGTCAGTTTTCAGACTGATCGTAGCACTTATGGAGTCTAGAAATACATGCCATTATAAAACCTGTGATAGTGTGATAACTCCTGACTCAAATTGAACTATGTTTTCATATAGATAAGATGTTTTCCAATCTAGCTGATTCTGATGAGGAAGAAAGTAACGCGTAAGTCCTCATTCATAGGGTAGCTTCTAATAGTAGTGGGCCTGTAGTTGAGGGCCGGGGAGATGAGACTAAAGAAGCCTTCTTCCAGATGATGTTTGAAGGTTTACAATGTTTGTGAGAATAAACTCATTGGCTCAACGACCTCCACCCCTATCCGTACCCCAACCTATTCCTGTTATTCCTCAAGGTTTGGAACCAATATGTACAAGCAAGCCTCCAGTTGATAAAATCCAAAAATATGAGGATTAAGAGTTCCGTGGTGCAACCGAGGATGATCCAGAGAAAGTCGAGTTTTGGTTAGAAAACATAGTGGGAGTTTTCAATGAATTATCTTGTACATCGGTTGAATGCTTAAAATGTGTTGTATTGTTACTGAAAGACTCAGGATATCATTGGTGGAATACATTGAGTGCAGTAGTACTGAAAGACTGTGTGAACTAGGAATTCTTTCAAACAGAGTTTAGAAATATATATGTTAGCCAACGATTTCTTGACAAGAAATGCAAAGAATTTCTAGATTTGAAACAGGGCCATATGATAATAGTTGAGTATGAGAGAGAATTTGTGAGACTCAGCAAATGTGCTTGAGAATGCATACCACCCGAGGTTGTTATGTGTACCCGATTTGAAGATAGTTTAAATGAAGATATTAAGTTGCTAGTTGGGATTCTTAAGTTGAAAGAACTTGTAGTTCTGGTTGATAGAGCACATAAGGTTGAAGAACTCAGTAAAGAAAAAAGAAAAGAAGATTCTAAGGCTTGTGATATGGGAAAACGACCTATGGTAAAATCATTCTCATCTCTATCAAAGAAATTAAAGGAATTTCACAGTCTTTCATCAGCTTCAGTAGGTTTCTCGGGAAGAGACAAAGGAAAGTAGCATTCGAGTTAGAGACCTCAAGCCACATCTGTAGCGAATGTGGGTAGTGTCAGGACAACAAACCCGAATGTCAACAATACAATAGGAGACACTTCGGTGAATATAGATTGAAAGATGGGTCGTGTTTTGAATGCGGTTCTTATGATCATTTTTCTCATAGATCAGATAAAGAAAAGGCTCAGAATACTCATTCGAGTAATAGGCTACGAGAGGGAGACTGCCCAAAAATAGTGGTAATATGGGTAACAGTAAGAGTGAAACGAAAGATTCTGCTGTCGGATTTGAGGCATGGGCACCAGCTAAGGCTTATGCAATTCATGCTCAAGAGGAAGCTTCAGCGCATGATGTGATCACTGCTACATTTTCTATCTTTGATACTAATGTTAATGCTTTGATTGACCCGGGGTCAAAGCACTCATATGTATGCACAACTTTAGTATTGGATAAGAGAATACCTTTTAAGTTTAATAAATTTTTGGTAAAGAAACGAATCCTTTAGGTCAATATGTATTAGTTGATAAAGTCTATAAAAACTGCCCTTTGATGATTCGGGATTGCAAATTTCTGACTGATTTGATGTTGTTGCCATTTGATGAGTTTGATGTGACTCTGGGTATAGATTGGTTAACTCTGCATTATGCTGTTGTGAATTGTAGACGAAAGCATATTGTATTGAAATGTCAAAACGGTGAAAAGATTCGAATTGAATCAAATAAATTGGATGTTACATCTAATGTTATCTCAGCTATGACGACATAAAAATATATTCGAAAGGGTTGTGAAGTGTATCTAGCTTACATATTTGATTCCAGAGTAGAGTCGGTTCCAACTATTTGTGAATTCACAGATGTGTTTCTAAAAGAGTTACCAGGGTTACCACCGGTCAGAGAGGTTGAGTTTGCTATTGAGTTAGTTCCAGGAACATCTCAAATATCGATAGGTTTGTATAGAATGACACCTATAGAGTTGAAAGAATTAAAAGCACAGTTGCAAGAGTTGATGAATAGGGGCTTTGTTCGGCCCAATTTTTCTCCTTGGGGTGCTCCGATATTATTTGTTAAGAAAAAGGATGGGTTTATTTGATTGTATATCGACTATCGATAGCTCAACAAAGTCACGACCAAGAACAAATATCATTTGCTACGTATAGATGATTTGTTTGTTTAGTTGAAAGGTGTGACACTGTTGTCAAAGATTGATCTCCATTATGGATATTATTAGCTACAGGTTAAAGACTCAGATGTGCTGAATATTTCATTTAGAACTAGGTAAGGATATTATGAATTTCTTGTTATGCCATTTGGTTTGACTAATGTTGTAACACCCTAAACCCATATTCGTCGCCGGAATAGAGTTATAGAGCATTACCAAACAAACAGAATAGTAAACCATTCAATTCATACACCAATGCAATACATATTCTAAATTCATTCAAATACTTTCATAATGTCCCTTAATCGTGCCCTTAAAGCCCTAAGAATATAATAGAATCAATCAAAGACTAAATCGAAAACATTTGAAAAGTTTAGGAAAAAATTTAGACTACAAGGGTCACACGGTTGAGACACACGCTCGTGCCTCAGGCTATGTGGACCCAAAATGAACCTTAAAACACAAGATTACCATTTCAAGTTTGCTTGGACCTTAAAAAACTCAAATAACAACCAAAATACCAAATCAAAATGACTTTAATCGAGCCAAAAACACACCAAAACAAACCTATTAAATGTCTAACCAATGTATCCTCATTGGTACTGTAATACCCAAAAAAAAAATTTACTACAGTAAGAAAGTAAAATAATATTCCTGATATAGTAAAAGAAGGAAATAAAGTGATAAAAAGGGTAATTTTGAGTTATGTCAACATTAAGAAGTATATTATAACATATTAATTCAAGAGATGATTAAATAGCAAAAGTGAGAAAAATTTTGTGGCCCAAAGTAAATACTCAAAATTTAAGGGGTTAAAGTGTAAATATAAAAAAGTTGAAGGACCAATAGTGCAAATATTTTAAGGATAGAATAATCTAGAAACTAAGGAAAATTGATGAATTAGGACCAAATTGAAAAGGTGAAGAATTTTGAGGGA
>CM025245.1:27669537-27681836 GCA_013677275.1 Gossypium schwendimanii
TTAAAGCTCAAGGACTACATTGTAAAATTCTAATCACTATTGAGTTTTAATTAATAAAAAGCTTGAGGACCTAGATACAATTAACATCGTTTAATGGACAATGATTAATTCCATTAAATTAATATTATAATTAAAATATATAAATTAATGTTTTAATTGACTAATTAATTAAGGTTAATTCAAGTATATATACCTTTGATAGTGGGGACAATATGAGAATTCATCATCTTCTTCACTTTCCACTTGAACAACAAAAAAGAAACCTCCATTGTTGAAGCTTAAAACATTCAGCTTTCAAATATTCAAGGTAATCAAACCATTTTCTTGTAATTTTTATAGAATTTTAACATAAGAGTTTGATTTAGCTGGCCCATGTATCACTTTGTTCAATTGTTAAGTTTTTAGTAAGTACCATTATAGAAAAATTGACAAATTAAGCTTGAATTTGATAGTTAATAAGCGTAGATCAGATAAGGACTAAATTGTAAAGCTAATTAACCTTGTTGATAACTTTGTAACATTAGGGACTAAATTAAAGAAATGGAAAATCTATTATGAAATTATACTATGAATAGAAAGTATAGGTCTCCTAATGAAAGAATGTGAAATTGAATTTTGATCTGATATTAGATATCGAAAAATATGCATATCCCAACTATAGGGACTAAATTGAATAAAATGAAAATATGATTTGCTATGTGTTTGAATGTGAATTGGATGAAATCTTATATTTATTTATTTATTTATTGAACGTAGCTAAAGATGACATTAGGCCATCAAGAGGGAAGGTAAATGCTATAACGTCCTAGTTTTGACGTGTACAACATTTGGCTTGTAGTCCTAAAATAGTTTGATTGGTGAGGTAGTATTCGCCCAAGTACATCTGTTGGCATATAGATTGGGAGTATTCCATTATGTGCGTAAGTTAATGGTGGTTTGATATTAGATTTTCATGTTTGTTGGGGTATGATGTCAGACAAGTGAAAAGGTATTGTAGAATAAGTTCACACTTGAAGGATAGTGTGCCTTTTTATCTATAGCATTGTACAAGTTAAGTTGCAAGGTAAGCTAGTTAGAAACCAACTAGATGTAAATTAAGGTAATGAAAATAAGGGGGTACTCACTTAGGTTTCTCGAAAGTTGTGGACCTTTGGAAAAGATAATTCAGTAAGGATGTGACGCATGTCAAGTTTCGCTATGAGAACATGGGTCATAAATATATATTATGATATGGATTTGAGAAAACGGGGAGTTTCTTTTCTTTCTTTCATTTAAAAACATTGTTGTGATTTCCTTGGAGATGAGTATAGTTCTTTCTTGTTAAGCTGAAACTAAGGATTTGAGTTCATTCAAAAGGTTGTTTCATATCTTGGGTAAGCATTACAGTCTTGCATGTTAACTTCTAAAAGATTAAGTCTATTTTAAGTAATTGGATACTCAAATGAAGAAATAAGGCTTTGCATGGGGCACTATCAGTTCTTGAAATGATAATATGTAGTATTTTAATGAGTTTTAATGATGTTCTTATGCTTTATAAGTAGTGATAGCTGCAGTTACTCGTTGGAGGTTGAATATGAAGTTCAGGTTATTGTCCATGGTGGTCAGGTGAGTTCTATACTGACTCTTGCATGTGTCCTGTTCATATTGTAAGTCATCTACGGAAAATTGATTGAACTATGAATCCAAAGTCATGAAAAGTATAGTATGTGAAGATTGGTGTACGAGTATTGAAATATTGAAGTATGGCTGAGTATGTATATGTATGAAATGTATGCTATGAGATGTGTGTTCTGTTTAGGTGAATGTTAGTGAAGTAAATGGTTGAATTTATATTGTGTCAGTGCATGAAGAGTCTGTCAATTGAGTCACTGTCTATTTTCCATGAAATAGTCAAAAAGGGGTCCGTCAGGACTTAAACACAAACTCTAAAATGAAAGTCTGAAGGAAAAGTCCATGGCCATGACTCCCTCTAAAAGGAACTAAAGGATGGTGATTACCCAATGGGGTTTCTGCATGTCCTAGTACGATGATGGGCAAATTTCACGTACTATGAGTTTAGGCAAATCCATGTCGTAAACACGTCAGGAAATAATAAACCTTTGTGGTGAATTATGAAAGAATAAGCTTTTGTGGCGAAGTATAAATCATTAGCCTTTATGGCGAACTACGAAAGAATAAGCCTTTGTGGTGAACTATGAAAGATTAGCCTTTTTGGCAGGCTTCGTATAAAGCAATATGGTGTATCTTGCATGACCCTTAATCACGACCAGAAAACTAGAATAAGCTAGAGTGCTTGATGATTTCAAGGCAAGGACCAAGTAAATTTAACAAACGGTTGAAGATGATAGTTTGAAAAGACAACGAGATGGATGAGCTTCATTGAAAGAACAAATCTGAATAAAGGTTGCGTCTGATATTTTGAAGAAGGGCATCTATCTGTAAACAGCAATAGAAAAGACTAGTAGAAGTTAAGGTTAGGTATAAAATGCAATTTTGAACAATGATTTGCAAAGAATACGAGTAAGGATCCATCACCGAGAGTTGAAACAGTTTTCTTGAGAGAATCAATGTTATGATATACGATGGTAATTGACTCAGACTATGATATAGTAGATGTAGTAGATAGAAGGAATGAAAATGTTTTGCAATTTGTGTGACACTCATTGTGATAGATAGTGGATGAAGAAATAAGAGAAGTTGGCGGTGATGAACTACTTAGCACTTTTTGGAAATGACAAAAAAGCTATAAAAGATCATTTCTCACCGAGTTCTTATGAACTTACATGAGTTATACTTTATGTTTCAGGTTGAATGTGAATATGCACCAAAAAGGACGATGCCAAGACTATGCTGAACAAAGTGGTTTATCGAGTTATTATACATACAGAGCAAGTTTGGTGGCATGTTCAAAGTCTGAAATGTTACTTAGGAAACCATATTTTGGGGTAACTGTAATAAATTAAGATTTCAATATAGATTTCCTTGTAACAAAATTATCATGTGTTGCAGTTGTATCTACCATTATATATATATTTATGTAATTTAGTTTGAATATGTATGAAGTTAATGTGTAAATAAAATTTTAACTTGTATAAGTAGATTAAGCTTTGTTTGTATTCGTGAGGTAATACCCAAGATCCAGATCTGACAAATTGAATCGGGTTGAGGGTGTTACAAAAGCAAGAGTCGTTGATGAGTAGTTGTCTAACACCCTTAACCTGTATCTATCATCAGAACAGGGTTACGAGAACGCTACAACAAGTTAACAAAAATAAACAAGTAAAATCATGTTTCATTTCAATATAATTTCTCAAATACCATAAAGTAATTGAATTATGATAATAACTTACATTTACGAGGCTTAAATCAAACTTTAGGGACTAAAGAATTAATCTTAAATCCCTCAGGGACTTATTTGAAACAAATCAGAATATTTTAGGAAAATATGAAACATTTCAAAAATAGGGGACACACGGCCATGTGGTTAGGCCATGCGGTATGCCTTAGGCCATGAAACTTTTGAAATTGGGACACACGGCCATGTCCTAGCCTGTGTAACTCACTAACTTAGGTGACACGACCGTGTCGCATGTCGTGTGAGGTACATGGCCAAGTGGAAAGGCTGTGCCCTAGGCCGTGTACACCTAAATAAAACTTAAATGTCAAGTTTACCATTTCAAGATTTCTTGGACACTAAGTAACCCATTTACCAGCCATTAGACCTATTCAAAATGACACTAAACAAACTCAAATCATGCTATTTCAATCATCTTAAGTGCCTAACCAATATACCCTAATTGGTACCACAAGTATACAATCATACAACATTACAAATCATCACCAAAACATGCCAATTCACACAACTTAACTTCTAACCAATATGCCTATCATTGGCACCCCAATTCACAAGAATGCAAGATAATATATTAACCAAACATATGCTATTAATTTGTACCAAAGGCAACTTCCTCCCTTCACATTTATCACATTAAGTTGTCTACTTGCACTTAGGCTCATTCTTTATATATGTATACATAGCAAAAAAAAAGTAATAACAAAAAAAAGTCTATTACATGCCATATAATCCAAAACAAACATTCAAAAGCTACCGAGATCAGATGGAAAGTGTGACTTGAGTGTTGACTCGATCATACAACCTTTAAAAGTATCTACAAAAAACAAAAAATAACATAAATAAGCTTATTAAATCTTAGTAAGTTCGTCATACAGAAACAATAAATCTTACCAAAGTAAATATAACAATTCAATCAAAAATAATTCAACAAGTGTTTCCTATCATTCACAATACCAAAGTGGGGAATTGCATAATTCAATTCAAAGCTCAAATAATAATCCCCGGGAAAACATATATGTCCACAACAGGTTAATTCAAGATATCAAATACATGTTATGCCTTTCAAAATCATTAAATAAGTTATAATACAATGATTTACGACATGATGGATGACTTATATATACAATTACACAAGTAATCCAATTGAAACATGCCAATCGCTCATAAGAGCTAATCCACCTGATAACATGCCAAATACTCATAAGAGCTAATCCACCCGATAACATGTCAAATGCTCATAAGAGCTAATCTACCCTATAACACACCAAATGCTCATATGAGCTAATCCACCCTATAGCACGCCAAACACTCATAAGAGCTAATCATCCACCCCCATGACACACTAGATCAGGGTAGTATAACATGAGGGTTCACAACAAATGTTAAACCTCGGTATACATGGGAATATATATATATATAACACACCACATCTATCTCCACTCCAACCCCATGTGACATGTCGTCATTCAGTTGTACTCTATCTCGCGTTCATCCGACCCAAGTACTAAAATTCAATAATATTTTTCCTAAAAAACATTATAACAACAATTAAAATCAATTATTTCACATTATATCATTATAACAACCTAATTTAGGTAATATCAGAACAGTGATTTCAAGACCACAATTCCAATGAGCAAGTTATTATTTTATTATTATTTCAATATTTACGGGATTATATTAAGGTCATATTAAAATTTTAGTAAGAAATTTTAATGTTTGATTAGTTAATTAGGTAAAAAAGACTAAATCATTAAAGCTGTAAAAATTGAGTTCTATTAGTTAAAAGGATCAAAAGGCTATGAAACCTTAAACTAAAGGACTTGAATGGTAAATAAACCATTGAATGAGTTAGTAGATATGCATGGATAGGTTTTAATGAAATTTTAATGAATTTAAAAGGTTAGTTTGGTAAAAGAATATAATTAAGTTAAAATGTTAAGTAAATTAAAGATAAAAGATATTATCTTCTTGCTTTCTTCGTGCCAAAATTGAAAATCACAATTGAAGGATAGGGTTAGGTTTGGCCAAGCTCCTTTTGGCGCATATAAGTGATTTTAACCCCATTTTAATGATTTTTATGTTTTTGAGTCCATTTTAGCTTAATCTAGCTAACCTAGGAGTTAATTTGTAACACTATTAAAGGTTGAGGGTTATGCCATGGATGTTTTTTGAGTAGGTGTTGATGTTAAATGATAGATTATGAATCTTTGTTAAAAAAATAAACAAGTTTTCTTAAGTGATTTTCAAAGAATTTTTTTAGTTAGGGATTAAATTGTTAAAGGTGTAAATTCTAGCGTTTTATTGTGAAATGATGGTTGATATGAGTTGTTTCAAAGTTCCTTGCACCTATGGTTAATATGGATTTAGATTCAAATGGTTAGATTTTAAGTTATAAGTTTAAGGACTTAATTGTGAAAAGTTAAAATGTTAGACACACTTCGTGTGAGCTTTTCTGAGTATCCAAGGAAATTCTAGATGGTTCTACGGGTATGAAAAGGAACGAAATAGTAAGTGTTCAAATGAAATGTATCAAGAACTTAGGAAAAGGAATTATGAACTAATGATGAGATTATATGTACAAATCTATTTGTTTATGGATGAAGTCATTTGAACCATGTACAAGAGTACTAACTTATGATTTTGAGGATGTTGTATAGGTTTATGCCAATCTTATAGTTTTGGTTGATTTTATACTTATGCTTTATATTATTCAAATGAAATGGTAAGTTATGTTTTGGTTTCTACGAGCTTACTAATCATTCATTGCTTACGTAGTTGTTTTCCTTTGTTTTATAGATTATCGGATGCTCGTTGGAGATCTAACACACTATCCAACAATTAATTCAATAGTTTTTTAACATTTTGGCCAAGGTTTATAATGACATTTATAGGGTGTTTGTAATGGTATTTTGATTAATGAATTAATGGTTTGACATGTATAAGTTTTGAGATTTATGTTAGTTTGGTACCATTTGATGCTTTGTCAAAATATGTCATTTTGGTAACCTTATTATGCATGTTTATAAAGCTCTTTATGGTATGTTTGGAAAGGTTTGATGATAGACAATTTGGGGTATGTTTTGTTAAGCAATTGAACTAGGTTATAATGCTAGAAATAAGGAATTTTTGATTAGTTTTTGCATGTTATATTTGGATGTTAATTGTGGTGCCTTTGAGTGACATATTGGTTAATTGAATTAGGATCTAGAAATGGCATTTTGATGTGTGTTTGGGTGATGTTTAGGTCCCTTTAAAGTGTGCTTAAATGGGTTGAAAGGTTATGCATGAAATGGTTTGAAATGGCTTGATTTTAGCTAAATTTTGGGTTCACAAGGCCTGGCGACATGGCCGTGTGTCATCCGAGTATTTCAAAGGGTACAAGCCAGTGAGTTACATAGCCTAGCACACGGCCTAGCACACGGACGTGTGAGACGATCGTGTGCCCCTAATCAGTGAGTTACATGGGTAAGGACACGGGCTGGGACACGACCGTGTTTCTCTATTTCAAAAGTTACACGGCCTAGGGCCATATCACACGGCCTTGTGAACCCTGTTTTGTAATTTTTTTCATCTTTTTCTTAAACTTTCCAAATTATTTTAAATTTGTCCCGAACTGCTTCTAAATATTTTTAGGGCCTTAAAGGCTTGATTGAGGGACAGTATGCATGTGAATGAATTTTTTATGATTTATTTAAATTATTGAATGATATGATGTTTAAAGGTGATGGATACGCATTAGGGGTGTTACATATAGTGGTATCAAAGTTACGGTTTAGTCGATTTCGGACTGAACGTAACATGTATGGAGTCTAGAAATACATGCCATTATAAAACCTGTGATAGTGTGACAACTCTTGACTCAAATTGAACTATGTTTTCATATAGATAAGATGTCGTCCAACTGAGCTGATTCTGATGAGGTAGAAAGTAATGCGTAAGCCCTCGTTCATAGGGCAACTTCTAATAGTAGTGGGCATGTAGTTGAGGGCCACAGAGGTGAGACTAAAGAAGCCTTTTTCCAGATGATGTTTGAAGGTTTATAGTGTTCGTGAAAATGAACCCGTTAGCTCAACAACCTCCAGCCCCATCCGTACCCCAACCTGTTCCCATTATTCCTTAGGGCTTCGAACCAATACATATAAGCAAGCCTCCATTTGATAAAATCCAAAAATATGGGGCTTAAGAGTTTTATGGTACAACCGAGGATGATCTAGAGAAAGTCAAGTTTTGGTTAGAAAACACAGTGAGAGTTTTCAATGAATTATCTTGTACATCGGTTGAATGCTTAAAATGTGTTGTATCGTTACTGAAAGACTCAGGATCTCAGTGGTGGAATACATTGAGTGCGGTAGTATCGAAGGACCATGTGAATTGAGAATTCTTTCAAATAGATTTTAGAAGGATATATGTTAGGCAGCGATTTCTTGACAAGAAGCACAAAATTTCTAGATTTGAAACAGGATCGTATGACAGTAGTTGAGTATGAGAGAGAAATTGTGTGACTCAGAAAATATGCTTGAGAATGCATACCATCCGAGGTTGTTATGTGTACCCAATTTGAATACGATTTAAACGAAGATATTAAGTTGATAGTTGGGATTCTTGAGTTGGAAGAATTTCTAGTTCTAGTTGATAGAGCACATAAGGCTGAAGAACTCAGTAAAGCAAAAAGAATAGAAGATTCTGAGGCTCATGATATGGGAAAATGACCTATGGTAAAATCATTCTCATCTCCATTGAAGAAATTAAAGGAATTTCATAGTCGTTCATCAGCTTCAGTAGATTTCTTAGGAAGAGACAAAGGAAAGCATCATTCGACTTTGAGACTTCATGCCACATCTGTAGCGAGTGTGGGTAGTGTCAGGAACAACAAACTCGAATGTCAACAATGCAATAGGAGACACTTTGGTGAATGTAGATTGAAAGATGGGTCATGTTTTGAATGCGATTCTTATGATCATTTTCTCATAGATTGCCCTAAAAGATCAGATAAAGAGAAGGCTCGGAATACTCGTTCGAGTAATACGGCTAGGAGAGGGAGACCGCCCAGAAAAAGTGGTAATATGGGTAACAATAATAGTGGAATGAAAGATTCTTTTGTTGGATTTGAGGCATGGGCACTAGGTAGGGCTTATGCGATTCGTGGTAAAAAGGAAGCTTCAGTGCATGATGTGATCACTAGTACATTTTCTATCTTTGATACCAATGTTAATGCTTTGATTGACCCGGGGTCAGTGCACTAATATGTATGCACAAATTTAGTGTTGGATAAGAAAATACCTTTTAAGTCTTCTAAATTTTTGGTTAAAGTAATGAATCCTTTAGGTCAGTATGTATTAGTTGATAAAGTCTATAAAAATTGCCCTTTAATGATTCAGGATTGCAAATTTTTGACTGATTTGATGTTGTTGTCATTTGATGAGTTTGATGTGATTCTGGGTATAGACAGGTTAACTCTGCATGATGCTATTGTGAACTGTAGACAAAAGCATATTGTATTGAAATTTCAAAATGGTGAAAGGATTCGAATTGAATAAGACATATTGGATGGTACATATAATGTTATCTCAGCTATGACGACACAATAATATGTTCGAAAGGGTTGTGAAGCGTATCTAGCTTACATATTTGATTCCAGAGTTCCAAAATTGAAATTAGAGTCGGTTCCAACTATTTGTGAATTCACAGATGTGTTTCTATAAGAGTTACCAGGGTTACCGCCGATCAGAGAGGTTTAGTTTGCTATTGAATTAGTACAGGGAACATCTCTGATATGGATAGGCTCATATAGAATGCCATCTACAGAGTTGAAAGAATTAAAAGCACAGTTGCAAGAGTTGGTGGATATGGGGTTTTTTTGGCCCTGTTTTTCTCCTTGGGGTGCGTCGGTATTATTTGTTAAGAAAAAGGATGGGTCTATATGATTGTGTATCGACTATCGACAACTCAACAAAATCACGACCAAGAACAAATATCCTTTGCTGCGTATAGATGATTTGCTTGATTAGTTAAAAGGTGCGACAATGTTGTCAAAGATTGATCTCCATTCTGGATATTATTAGCCATAGGTTAAAGACTTGGATGTGCCTAATATTTCTTTCAGAGATATTATGAATTTCTTGTTATGCCATTTGGTTTGACCAATGTTGTAATACCTCAAACCAGTATTCATCGCCCGAACAGAGTTACGGTGCATTACCGAACAAACGGAATAGTAAACCATTTAATTCATACATCAATGCAATACATATTCTAAATTCATTCAAATACTTTCATAATGTCCTTTAATTAAGCCCTTGATGCCCCAAGAATATAATAGAATCAATCCGTGACTTAATCGAAAACATTTGGAAAGTTTAGAAAAAAGTTAAAAAAAATTTGGACTGCAGGGGTCACATGGTTGAGACACATGCCTGTGCCTCAGGCCATATGGACCCAAAATGAACCTTAAAACATAAGATTACCATTTCAAGTTTTCTTGGACCTTAAGAAACTCAAATACCAAATCAAAACGAATTTAATCGAGCCAAAAACACACCAAAACCAACCTATTAAGTGTCTAACCAATGTACCCTCATTGGTACGACAAGTATATATAATTATACATCAACATAATCGTCAATTCAACTTATCAATTCATTCAAGCGATACCTATCCAAAATACCTATCAAAGGTATCTCAATCACAACATTTCTTTAATACATATCATTCATATTAGCATAGAAACTATACCTCATTCTCATAAATTATATATGTTAACCATTTAAAAAAAAAGATCATTCATAATTTTTATATAAACCAAAACATAACAATAAACACAAGAGCCTATACATGCCATATAATATGAAATAAGCATTTCAAAAACTATTGAATTGAGTTGGATAGTGTGACTTGAGTGCCGATCCGATCATCCAACCTTCCGAGAATCTACAATGACATTAAAAAACACAAGTAATCTTAATGGAGCTCAATAAGTTTGACACATTAAATTATAAATCTTACTGAATTAAATACAACAATTCAAACAATAATAATCAACCATGAGAATTCCCTGTCATCCACAATTTCAACCGATGAATTCATCTATGTTCAGATCAATATTCAACAAATAACAAATCTTTTAAATTTATTAAAACAATTACGTTACCAAGATTTTTCATTCAAAGAATGACTTACGGATAAGAGTAAATCGTCAGATCAACTGAACACGCCAGACAAAAGCTCACAAGAGCTAATCCAACCAAAACACACTAGACAGAAGCTTATAAGAGCTAATCCAACCAAAACACACCAGACAGAGAGTATAACAAGAAAGTTTGCAACAAATGCTAAACCTCCGTTTACTGGAGTAAAATACAGATATCTACTAACAATTGTACTCTATCACGCGTTCAATCCAAACTGAACATCAATTTCAATATTATATCTAAAATTACCATTAATTATCAACAATTAAAAATAAAAATATAAGTTGTACCATGTTAATCTACTAACAATTCATATTTATGTTAAATTCTAACAGTACGAACTTACCAACTGAATTGCAGAAATGTCAAAGTATAAGGGCATTTTGGTAATTTTCTATTCCCTCGATTTTCCACTCGATCTTGATCTAAATTAATAATTTTTTTCAATTTAGTCCCTAAGCCTAAAACATGCAAATTAATACTTTTACCCAAATTTGAGCTCAGTCGAATGTTCATAGCCCCCAATGCAGTCTATATTTATGAAAAATTTACATCAAATCCTTGTACTATTATTATTTTAATAATTTAGTCTCTAATCGATAAATTCAAAAAAATCACTTAACAAAATAATTTTAAATAAGAATTAATATTTCAAATTCATCATTTAACATAAAATATTCACTATATTTATCAATTACAACATTCAAAATCTTTAACAATTTCAAAATCGAAGGTACGGGTTACTTGGACCTAGTTGCAACGATCTCAAAAATATAAAAATGATTAGAAACAGGTGAAAAAGAGCTTACCATGCAAGGATTTAAGGATAGGCAAACCTTGAATAAACTTCCATGGAGGTTTGATGAAGAACAAAGTAAAATGAAGAAAAACATTATGTTTTCCTATTTTAATAATAAAAATAACATATAAACATATAAAACTTAAAGATTTTAAAGATTTAACCCAAAAAAATTTTAAAAATGGATAATTTATCCAATAAGGCCATCCAATTATGTTTCTTTAATAAATTAACACCTTTAAACGAATAGCGATTGACTTTTTTAACTTTTACGATTTAGTCCTTTTTAATTAATTAACTATCAAAATGTTAAAACTTTTCAACAGAACTTGAATACGGCCTTTACAGCACTCTTTAAATATTTATAAAAATATTTATAGCTCAGCTTATAGAAACGAGATCCTAATACCTCATTTTCTAAAACCACTTAACCTTAGGGTCTTACCACTTGAGCTTAATTAATCACTCGAATAATATTTACGAACTTACTTGTTGGATTTGTGGCCTCGAAACCACAGTTTCCAATACCACTAAAAAATAGGTTGTTACAAATGAACTTGTTGTGTTTACGGATTTGATGAATAGAATATTCAGGCCGTATTTAGACAAATTTTTAGTTGTGTTCATTGATGATATATTGATTTTTCTTAAGATAAATCAGAGTATGCCCAACTTTTAAGAATTATATTACAGACTTTGTGTCGAAGCCAAAAATCACAATTGAAGGATAAGGTTAGGTTCAACCAACCTCTTTTTGGTGCATATAAGTGATTTTAACCCCGTTTTTAATTATTTTTATGTTTTTTTAGTCTGTTTTAGCTTAATCTAGCTCGCCTGGAGGTTAATTTGTAGAACTGTTAAAGGTTGAGGGTTATGCCATGGTTGCTTTTGAGTAGGTTTTGATGTTAAATGATATATTATGAATCTTTTTTGAAAAATAAACAAGTTTTCTTAA
>CM025245.1:27694344-27709968 GCA_013677275.1 Gossypium schwendimanii
TATATATATATATATATATATGCGTATAGATTGCATGATTTACTACCAAGGTAAGCTTATATTGACTTATGAAATGATTTGCATTGAATTATTGTTCTACCGTAATTCGACTTAGCAAATTAAACTAGTTTTTACACTTTGAGAGCTTGAAATTAAGCATTATTGTTAGGATTTGTTTAGGATTTAATAGCTTTTCACTAAATTAATAAAATGTGAAAAAATTGCAAAAATGAGTCTTTTATTGACTTTAGGGCCGATTAAGGCCTAAATGTTAGCTAATCTACTCAGTGAGTGTGCAGGAGAGCATTAGAAGGCAATTTACATCAAGATTGATCACTGCATCACGACATGGAATAACAAATGACGCAAAATAGGGACCAGAACCAAGTAATCCTGAAGCTGTCTTCTTGGTCGCAACATGGCTTAACGGTGTCTCGACCAACCCTCAGAATGGACTTAAAGGAGTACATTGCCTACTATGTCAAGACACAAAACCTGAGTGTCGCGACTCTTGGACGCGAAATTACACCAATTGAGTCCCATTTTGGTCTTCACAATGCATCATTAAACCCTAGAATGACAACTGACCTAAGGCTGAGGACGACAACGATCAAAAGGCTATAAATAGGCCCCTTTAGCACTCAATTTACATACGCCAATTTCTTAGAAAATTCTTCATTTGTTAGATTTAGGTTTTATTTATTTTGTTTTGTTCTTTTTTTCTTCTAAGACATCATTTTTAGATGCACACAGACACTTGGGACTTATTTCCAGATCTTAATACAAATCAGGGAATTTCTTATTCTTTATAATTTTCATTCGTTCATTATGTTTATTCTTTATATTAAAATTATATTGTTAAAGAAAACCATGAGGAACTAATCTCTTTATGAGGGATTAGCAAGTGGAGGTATGATGATTTAATTATTGTGTAGGGTTTCTTAATAGATTTACTGTTCAGAAATGGAAGAACATGAACCAAACCCTAGGCCTGACAACCCTAGGAAGTCATCAAGGTGGGAATTAACCCAAAATAGGTATGACCCATTCGTGAACACCTTACCCCTGAGTCGACTTGGACTATGAGGTCGGAAGATAAGTAGTCTATGTCGGCTTATTACCTTAGTGGGAGATCAGAAGATCCTACTACGGTAATGATTAGTTTATTAAGGAGAAACCCAAAGCAACAAGTTGATGAAGCATGTCGAAACAAGCTGATCTCCCAGATTCAGATCTAGCAACTAATCAAACTGTGCTTTCGAATTACATTATTTATTTATTTTTATTTTGTATTTTATTTGTTTTCATTAAAAGCCCTAAAACTTTTATTCATATCTCGTACTATAGCCTACTTAGAGTATTAATTAGATCTCGTTAGTGTAAAAGTTAAAGTTAGTTAGTGCTACGCCTCCTTATGGTACAATCCTCAGAGTACTCACATACCTCATTGTAACTATATTACAACTTGACTCGTGCAGTTATGGAAGCCATAATTATGCTCTGGATGTTAGCATGCCTGGAGGAGGTCAATTATATTGAATGTCAAGAAATTGGACTAAATTGACTATAGTATAAAAGAGTGATATAATTGGTATGTGAAATGTGATATGGATATAGTATGAACCATGTTATGTGAAATTTGACATGCATGAATTGATGATAAAAGGAAATGAGATTATGATTTATGATTTTTTTTTTATATAATATGATTAGATTATTGGTACCCTATTAACTGTACAGGCAGAGTAGGATATAGATTGCATTCCATAGGATTAGGTTGTGTATGGGTTACTCCAATTATACTACTGAGCACTAGATGCATTTTACTTCAGACGTTCCGATGAGTGCTAGGCACACTTTTACTTCGATTATATGAATTAGCATCAGGTGCAATTTATATGTTTTGGATGCTCCAATAAGGCACTGTGTGCCAGATCGGTATGTTAGTTGGATGATCCATGTATTTGACCCAAGCCCAAGTCAAATTTATTGGGATTATAAAATGTGAATCGATTAAATGATATTTGAAATGATTTGATAACATGAAATGGTATTACAAGTGAATATATGTGAAATGTGATTTTTTATAACATGTGGAAGACTATGCGAATCAGTTATAAGAGCCTGGAGGGTCGATATGAAATATGGTGAATCAATAGATTCGATTCAGAAACAAGATTATGAAACAATCAAATTGTATGAATAGGAATAGCAACATATACATCCTTAATGGTAAAAAGTTGTCATGTTATGTTTACATTGAATTGCTAATAGAGATAGTCAATGAAATTGGCATTCGAATCATGAATAGATGAATTGAATTAGTTATAATTGAATTATGCATTGGTTTTGTTCTTATTATGTTAATGCTTTTGTCTATATGGCCTGAATCATGAAAGTACCACTAAGCTTTATTCTATGAGCATGTATAGGTGGATCTCATTATCACCCCCATTACTGGTTTACTCGCAAAACTTCAACGAACTCATACTCGAATACTTTATACCTTAAATAAGTTATCCCTCCTATTTCCTCTGCATTGTTAAGAATTTCATACACCAATTTCTTCTTTTTTTGTAACAATTTGACTAATTTCTTCATCAATAGGCTTATCCGCATTCTCAGGTATTTCTGCCAGCTTTTCTTATATTTGTAGTCAGGTGGATTCATTGACTATCTCATTTACCGTGTTTTCATATACGTCATATTCATCCAATCATGCTACACTCTGTGCGAGACATACAATGATTTTCCTTTTCTTGTTCTATTCACTTCTTAGTTCAACATTTTAGCAGACTTAATTTGACACCGTAGCCTAACTATGGTCTTACACAATATAAACTCATGTTTACTGTTTTGGCAGACTCTATATGTTTTCAAAGCCTAGCTATTTGGCAGACTCTACATATAATATAATCATGCATTACACACACAAGTAAGGCACTTATTTTAGTACACACAGTACTCCAATCATTTGATCACAATATATCATTGAGCAATCATCTTATACGATGTTTTGTATCCACAGCATACTCACTCACCATTTCCACTAATAATAACAGGTTCAGGTATCTCGAAATAATTATAACACATTTTTATCAACCACCCAAAGCTAGAATACAAAAACTCACATGAATTCCCTTATCCTTGTTAGCCTAACTTCTCCAAACACTAGCGCCTCCTTCGTCCTAGTAGCTAAGCTAGATAACCATTTATCAATTAAATTGAAGGTTTTCAAACCTTAAAACCCCATAATCTTTACTTATATACAAACTTTAAAGAATTCTCACTTCTCTTTTCTCTAATCCACGAGTACAGGGAAGCTTAGGGGCTTACCAGCTTATCGAATTATCTTTTTCTCAAACATGAATCTCATATTTACCAACTCATGCAAAGCTTTCTTGAACTTCTTCTTCCTTTCAAAGTAACCAAAGTAGAAGTTGTAGACTAAAGAGAGATCACCAGTTGATTCAGAAGAATTACTTCCTCTCCACATGTATATATATCCAAATTTTGGAAGATCTTATTTGTCCAAATTAGCCATTCATTGCTAATAATTTTTTTCTCCCACTAAGGATATAGTCGATTCCAATCTAACTAAACCAAAATTGAAATCCAACTATTTACAATTCAACCACTAAAATTTCTAAATTTTTAATTAAAGTCCGTGATTTTCCAATCCACTCAATTTAATCCTAACATTCTTTTAATTTTGAGACATGAGAGAAAATCGGTTGTGATAGATCTTTTGAAAATAAACAGTAACGTCGTGACGCTAGGCCTTTAAAATTACAAAGATGATAATTTAGTAAGTTACGTTGTGACTTGAAACCCTCAAAGTCGCAATGTCAACCCGATAATTTGAAATTTTTAAAATGTTTGAAAGGTCAAGAGTTTGACATTCAAAGTCGCAACTTCAGGAGTTTGAAAGGTTTCGATCCCTCTTTCGTCAAAATCTGGCTATAATCTATATAATAGATCCTACAACATTTAGAATGTTCACCGTCTGAGTGTGTTATGTACGTGGTATCTCTTCTAAAAAGAGAGGCTTACCAATGGTGGTTGACAGTTACCCAACATGTGTTAGCTAATCAGGTTACTTAGGCATTCTTCCAATCTGAATTTTAAAATAAATAAATCGATGAATTGTATCTTAAAGACAAAAGGCAAGAATTCATGATGTTAAATCACAGTGATAAATTACTGTTGATTATGAGCGAGAATTCTTGCGAATTAATAAGTATTCCTTCGGCTTAGTGCCGACTGAGGAAGAGAGTTGCAAGCGATTCCTTTAAGGATTGCGATATGAGCTTCAATTTTAGTTAGCTTCGAATAAGCTTAAAGAGTTTTTTGGTCAAACTAAACAAGCAAAGATGGTTGAACAAACCATGGGCCTAGATAAAAAAATCGAGCCTTCAAAAATAGATCTGGGTCTTCTAGTTCATAATGTTTCCAAAATGAGCGGAGAGTCTCGAGGACTTAGAAATCGAATCCAATGGGCAGTACTAGGAGTCCCGCAGGAGACTTATACATTCTAAATTTTGAACATTGCAAAAAGAAGCGTAAAAGTGAATGTTGGAAATTGACGAGAGCTTGTTTTTGATGTGGGTCCCTGGAAAATTTTGCCCGAGAATGTCTTAAAAATGATAATAATACTCTTGTTGTTAGTCAGAGATCTACTCCTATAGTTATAGGTTGAAAAAATAGCCACAGTGGATCAATAGCAGGGGGTAGTACGAAAAGGAAGCTAGTTTTATCGTACAACAATCTAAAGCTAGAGCTTCTTCACGAGCTTTTATGGTTCAAACTAGAGAAGAGGGTGATGCTACTAATGTTGTAACATGTATTTTTCTTTCATAATTTGTATCCATTCATGCTTTAATTGACCCTAGCTTTAGGCATTCATATGTTAATTCTAGCTTCTTAGAGTCGAGGAAATTGAAATCAAACTTGTCAAGTATAACAATATTTGTTTCATGTCCTTTATGACAAATTGTGCTTGTTGATCAAGTGTGCAAACATTGCTTATTAGAAATCTAGAATAAATCGTTCCCATTTGATTTGCTGATCAAGCCGTTTGGTGATTTTGATTTAGTTCTGATAAAGGATTGGTTGATTGAGCATACTATGATTTTGGACAACCCAAAAATAAATTCTTTATCTAGAGTCCTGAAGGTGATATCATTGAAGTTAGGGGCATAAGGTTGAGTGATTCTACTCATATCATTTCATCAATTTGAGCTAATACGCTTTTAAATCAAGATTGTGAGACATATTTGGTCTATATTATTAACTCAAACTCAAATGAAAGTAAAATGGGCAAGATCCAAACAATATGTAAGTTTTTGGATATGATTTCTAAAGAATTGGCAGGATTTCCTCTTAACCTTGAGGTTTAATTTGAAATTGAGATTTTACCCTGGTATAACTCTTATGTCTATTACTCTGTACTGTATGGTGCGAATGAAGTTAATGAGCTAAAAATTCAATTCCCAGATCTTCTGGACCGTGGCTTTATACATCCCAATATATCATCTTAGGGAGCTTTAGTATTGTTCATTAAAAAGAAAGATGGTATGATGCAACCCTATCTAGATTATCAGTAGTTTAATAAGTTGACAATCAAGAACTAATATTTATTGTCGCATATTGACGATCTATTTGACCATTTGAAAGGTGCTACAATATTCTCCAAGATCAATTTGAGATCTCGATATTATCAGTTAAAGGTGAAAGATAGTGGCATGCCGAAAATAGTATTCCATACGCAATATGGTCACTATGAATTTCTAGTGATGTCATTTGAGTTGATGAATGCTCCTAAAGCATTCATGGATCTCATGAATCACATTTTTTTCAATCATATTTGGATTAAATTTTGGTAGTCTTTATCGATGATATCCTAATATATTTGTAGTCAGAAGAAGAACATGATAAGCACTTGAGAATTTTGTTGTAAGTGTTGCGTGAAAACCAACTATACGGGAAGCTTAGCAAATGTGAATTATGGTTATCAAAACTTGTGGATCCCAATAAGATTGAAGTCATTCTGCAATGGAAATTACTAAAAAACGTGTTAAAAATCTGAAGCTTCTTAGGTCTGGCTGGTTATTACAAAAGATTCATAAATGGATTCTCTAAAATAGCTATGACAAAGCTTTTGTAACAGAATGTGCCATTTGTGTAGAATCGCCAGTGCCAAAAGAGTTTTCAGAAGTTGAAGGCCATGTTGACAAAGTGTCGATATTGACTTTGTTCAAATCAGGGAAGGAGTATGTGGTGTTCAGTGATGCTTCAATAAATGCTTTGAGCTATGTTTTGAAGTAGGATGGTAAGGTAATTGCCATGCGTCCCAATAGCTGAAGCCACATGAACATAATTATCTACGCTTGGTTTAGAGCTAGCTATTGTGGTCTTTTCTTTAAAGATCTAGAGGCACTATATGTATGGTGAAAAGTGTTATATCTATAAAGATCATAAGAGTCTCAGATATCTCCTCTCCCAAAATGAGTTAAATTTGAGACAGTGTCGTTTGACTGAGTTACTGAAAGGCAATAATTATATAATAGATTACTATCTTGGGAAAAGGAATATAATGGTTAATACCTTAAATCTAAACTCAACATTTGAATTGAGAGCAATGTTTGCTCAGTTGAGTATTTGTGATAATAGCAGCTTGTTAGCTAAATTAAAAATAAAGCCTATATTGATTGATCACATAAAAGAGACGTAATCTGTAATAACTAAGCTGGCAAAGAAAATAAAGCTTGCTCAACGAGATAATAAGAATTTCAGCATTGATGTGAATAATTTTCTTCGATTTCACAATCAAATTTTTGTACTTGGCAATGCTAAATTAAAGAAATTGATTCTGCATAAAGCTCATGATGGTTTTGTCGCTATGTATCCTAGTGGTGAAAAAATCTATCGTAACTTGCAAGAATCATATGGGTGGCTAGGGATGAAAAGACAATCATCACGTATGTTGTTAAATGCTTAACTTTCCAATGAAAAAAACAGAACATCAAGTTCCCATTAGGTTGCTTCAACCTATTTCGATTCCTTAGCGGAAATGGGAACAAATTGTAATGGATTTTATTGTTTGCCTGCAACTTCATTGAGAAAAGGAAATGCTATTTAGGTAATACTTAACCGATTAACAAAGTCTAGTCATTTTATGGTAGCAGAACCAATTAGTTGTTTTTGAAGCTTACTGAAGTGTATATCTGCAAGATAATAAGGCATCATGATGTACCTATGTCTATTTTCTTAGACCGAGATCATCATTTCACATTGAGATTCTAAAATAATTACATGAATCTTTGGGTAGGAGGTTGATTTTTAACACTGCATTCCATCCCCAGTCTGACGGCAAATTAGTGCATGTTATCTAGGTGCTAGAAGATATGCTTCGAGTCTGTACCAATGAACTTGATGCTAGTTGGCAGCATTATTTGTCTCTAGCCAAATTTGTTTACAATAATAGTTTTCAATCGAGAATTCAAATAGCTCATTATGAAGCTTCATATTGGCGAAAGTGTAAAACACCTTTATGTTGGTCAAAATAGAGTTAGAAAAATATGACTGGGCTAGAATTGATTTAAGAAATGAAAGATAGAGTGAAATTGATAAAAGGTAGACTGAAAGCAGCATCAGATAGGCAAAATTCATATGTTGCTATGGATCGAAAGGAAATTGAATATGCTTGGACAATAAAGTATTTTTGAAAGTCTCTTCATGGAAGAAAATCTTGCGCGTTGGCCACAAAAGGAAGCTAAGTCTTAGATTTATTGGGTCGTACGAAATCATTAAAAGAGTTGGACTTGTTGCCTACTATTTAGCTTTGCCATTGGAGTTACAAAAGATCTGTAATGCATTTCATATATATATGCTTCAATGGTATTGATCTAATCCTTCGCATGTGATTCTCGTGGAAGATATTAGGGTGCAACCAGATTTTTCATATAAAGAAAGGTCACTAAAGATCTTAGCTTGAGAAGTAACGAAGTTGAGAAACAAGCAAGTACCATTGGTGAAAGTCCTTGGCACAGTCATAGCATAGAAGAACAAGTACTTAGTAAGTGCATATGAAATTTAACTTAACTTACCTAAGTATTATATCATTTAATCAATAGGAATTCAAAGATGCACAATGTGATAATACTTTGACATCCTTAAACCTTTTTGTACAATTTCACAAAACCATCACCAAATTAATATATTAGTACTATGATTTCAAAGTGTTCAAATCAAACATATATACTATATAGAACTATACCATTACAACTTATACGATATTATAACCATGCTAACTAAGTTTCTTATTAGTCTTTCTAGCTATTCCTTTATCAAATTGTCTATATCTTTGCCAGAGAACTATGGTAATTTAGTTTTGGGTATTCAAGACTAGATTGCTCGCACAAGTTGTAACATATAAATTTGCTCACACAAGATGTTATTCAGGATTTTTTTATATGAGTGTTATTCAATGATACTCGTACAAGCTATAGAGAATCCGCAACATATGTCGGATCTCAGCCATCGATAACTAAGTCCCTAACCAGCACTCGATTTGTATCATTTGGGTCTACTTCCACAAGCAGTAGGTCAGGATTGTTCTGCTAACTCTATTCATTGCTGCTCACACAAGCTGTAGTGAATCTGTAACAAATGTCAGATCTCATCCATTGATAACGTAGTCACTGACCTGTACCCAATTCCTTTAAAACGATAACAGTTTGTTATTCATGCCGTAATATTTACTGAATTCTCATGAGTATTGTCTTGTATTCATACATCTTAGTCTCTCTAATATCATCATTCATACATATTATTTTACCATATAAACATTTCATAACTATCTATTGACAGGTATTTTTTAGAAACCTTATATTTTACATACTTTACAATTTAATCCATTCGGTATAAAAGCCTAATGTTTCCATAGCAACTCAACTAATAGACAAGATATTATAACCTTAAATGAAAAAAAATTAAAACAATAAGTTCCATTTGAACTTACTTGGTAAAAAAAACAACCAATAAGGTGTCAGAGACTATTCCACAATTTCCTTTTTTTTCGCGAATATCCTCCAATTGATTTAAATCCCAATCTAAATCATAATTTAATTCAATTATCAATTTCAAACATTATTTAACAACACATTATAATTATATATCAATTCAATTTCATTTATCGAATATTACCTCAAGTTTTGTATTTTATTCAATTTAGTCCCTAAAACCAAATTTGTCATAACTTTCAAATTTGAGCTTCAATTTCAAAACTTATCTCAATTTCATCCTTCTAAAACCCTATAATATAAAAAATAATAGAAATATAACCTTAATTTCGAAATATTTAAACTTTCATCTCTATGTTCAAAACTAACAACTTTCATTTACAACTTACTCATTTTTTTCATATCAAAGCTCAAAATCTATCAATTTAACACCAAAAGCTTTTATGAGTCAACAATCGAAATTTTTTTTGCAAAATAGTCCTTGGGCTAGCTAAATCAAGCTCCCGAGATCTCAAAAACATAAAAATTACAATAAATAGACAAAATTGAATTCACCAATCGAGATTTTAAAGCTTGGTTGAACCTTCCTCCTTCAAAAATGGTGAAACAGTGTGAAGATGAAGAAAAAGGTAAATGTTTCTGTTTCTTTCCATGTTTTCATTTTATTCACTTTTAGTATTATTATTTTATCATTTTCAACATAAAAATTAACATTATAATTAATATTTCTGAGCTTTTAATTGCCCGTCTTATTCTAATTTGGCTTAATTTTCAATTTGAGCCTTGTTCAATTATAAAATAAGCCCTTTAGAAATTAAAAATATATAACGATTAACTTTACTACTTTTATTATTTAGTCTTTGGGCCTTAATTAACAATCTAATTAACAAAATTTAAGGACCAAACCCTAATTAAACTTTATACTAACCTCGTAAACATTAAATAATAACATTTATGGCCTCACTCGTCAGAAATGGGGTTCCAAAACCATTATTTCTGACACCACTGACTTTAGGGTTGAAACACTTGTACCTTAACTAACTATTCCATTTAAAAAATTTCTTCAGACCAAATTTCAATATAATTCTAAAATAGACTCGTAAATATCAATAATAATGTTTACTAACTCAATCATAAAAAAAAGGGTTTCAAAACTATCATTTCTTACACCACTGAAAAATGGGTTGTTATAACTTGGGAACAAGAAGAGAAAATAAGACATCAATATCCCTACCTCTTTTTTAGGTAAATTTTGAGGATGAAAATTTATAAGAGGGAGAACTATAACGACCCGATTTTTAGTAACGTCAAAAATTGTAGTTTCAGAACCCCTTTTTTATAAACTGAATCTGTAAGGATGAAATACAAAGACTAATGAAGTTATTATAAAAATATATTGAAACTAGGTTAAGTAATTTAACTAAGAAATGGCTAATTAAAGTTGAGGGACTAAATTGTAAAAGTCCAATTGTTGTTGAGTTTTAATTAAAAAAGGCTTGAAGAACTAGATAGGAATTTTCTAAAGGGATAAAATGGTTATTTAACCAATATTTAACATGATTTAGTGGATGATGATGAATAATTCCATTAAGGAAAGATTATAATCAAAATATATAAATTAATATTTTAATTAACTAATTAATTAAGGTTGATTAAAGTTGACTCAAAGTATATATATACCTTAGAAAGTGGAAAAAAAAATATGAAAATTCATCTTGTTCTTCACCGTCCACATGAAAAACAAAAAACCTTTATTGTTGAAGCTTAAAACATTCGACTATAAAATCTTCAAGGTAACCATGTAACACCCCAAACTCGACCTAAACGTTATGGCTGAATCTGATGTGTCACATTAAAGTGTTTTTTGGAAATTAAACTCGTTGGTAAAATATTCTTGCACAAGTTTAAGATAAATCCCTTTTAATATTAATTAACAAATCAATTAGTCGAAATGTTTGTCTTGTTATCTGATAATGTGTAAATAAATTAGTCTAAAATTGCGAAAGTTTTTTTTTTAAATCCTACTGTTTAAAACTCATGTCTTTGAAAACGGTAATT
The DNA here is from genome assembly GCA_013677275.1 of Gossypium schwendimanii. NCBI lineage: Eukaryota > Viridiplantae > Streptophyta > Magnoliopsida > Malvales > Malvaceae > Gossypium > Gossypium schwendimanii. The sequence continues at coordinate 27,705,426 of CM025245.1, forward strand.
ATTTTTAAAAATTCGTCTTCTCCTAAACTAGCAGTGTAACATATTTAAGCAAAAGCCCAAATAAAAATTTAAACCAACTTAAAGGCCTTATTACAAAAAATAAAAACAAAACCTAACTTATTATTTAAATTAAACATAAAAGAAAATATGATAAGAAAAGATTGTGTGGCCATCTCCAAGTCCCTCGCAGCAGCGAATCGCCTGTGGCTAAGGATTAACTGCACAGTTAAAGGAAATGGTGAGTTTACAAAACTCAATGCGTAATCCCCTTCTCGGCAATCATTATGCAACATGCAGAATCAGTTTGGGCTTGAGCCCTAAATAGTATCAGTCCAGAGTGGCCTTAGCCTGGTAGAGTATCAGTGTGTGGGCCTTAGCCTAATACAGTAATCAATGCAATGCAGTAATGCAACCCATCCCAATCCAGCCAACACACCACTCCGTACCACTAACACACCATGTAGGTATAAAATCGACCCACCCAGCCAATACACCAATATCGCAGCAAAGCTGCCAGTAATAGTAACGCAGCAAGGCTGTCAGTAACAATAACGCAGCAAAGCTGCCAGTAACAGTATATGTGGCAAAGCCACTAGTACAATATACTTCCCCTATATTAGAATCCTAACCCAATGCAGTATGTCATGTCATAAATCATACCTGTATGCAGTATGTCATACTCATTAACACTCATATATATATATATCATAGAGCAAATCGATCATACACACATTTCAATTCCTAGGGATATAATAGTTATTTTACCCTTCGAGGGTATTTCGATCATTTTACCCTTTGAGGGTATTTCGATCATTTTACCCTTCAGGGGTATTTCGATCATTTCACCCTTCGAGGGTATTTCAGTCATTTTACCCTTTGGGGGTATTTCGGTCATTTTACCCTTTGAGGGTATTTCAGTCATTTTACCCTTCGAGGGTTTTTCGATCATTTTACCCTTCGGGGGCATTTCAGTCATTTCACCCTTTGAGGGTATTTCGATCATTTGCCAATGAATCACAAGTTGGGCTTACCACTCGAGCGATTGCACGCTCGTGGTCTCAAAGACTGTGTTTACAGGTTTTCAATTATTCGCCGATCTACGGTTGTAGTGGGGTGATTACACACCTGTTTGTGAAAACGCACTAAGATCCACAAACACCCAAAATCTGCATTCATACAAGATTTCCATTAGTTGCTAACAATAGGGTTAATCTCCTTCTTTTACACCCCTAACCAAAATTAAACTAATACTTGCCTCGACTGACGAAAGTGGCTTAGCCCACTTTTACAATCGATAAAGATTGACTTCAATCTTTTTTATGGATATCTGTAATACAACGAACTTCATTAAATAGTATTGTTTAATCATGTGGTTGAAATCCACACATGATCATTTACAGAGCTAGGAACAGTCGGCCAACACTTAAAAGAAAGACTAGCCTACTTACCCTGATCGAGGGATGAGAGAGTGGTTTCGACGACCTTAACAACACCTACACTGCACCACTCCTCGAGTAAAACTCTAAAATTGTAACAAGCAGCACATCGTAAGAAAAATATCAGCAGTTGGTAATCAAAGATTACGAAGGAAGGTATTCAATTTTCAGGAAAAGAAAAAGAAGAGAACAAAGTGAAGAGCATAGCACTTACCGGTAGTCGACAACTCTTGTAGCACTAGAATGAAAAGGAGTAGAAGAGAATAGAAGAAAGGGAAGAGAAAAAAAAAAGGATTCGACAACAAGAGAAGGAAAAAGGAAAATGCATTCGACAAAGGGAAAAACCATCAATATTCGACCAACAGCCAAATGGAAAAAGAGATGAGCAAAAACGAAAAGGCAAAAACCAATATTCGGTACCCAAAAACGAAAAAGGCAAAAATGCCAAAATTGACCGAAACCAAATTGACAGAAGAAAAACAACTTCAGAAACTGATTCCCTCTATGCCTACTGACCAAATCCGACACAAGCACCCTTCAACCAAAACCTCTAGCTAGAGTTTCCCCAAATGGCACAACTCTCCTCACAAAACAACTTATTGATTTTCTCCTAAAAGCTCTCCCCTTATCCCTCCTTGATTCACTCCACCCAATCACAATCCCACTATTCTCTCCACGATTCACTTATCCATTTAAATTCCACATCATTTCAGTCAAACTCTACCACTTCACAGAACAGGTGATAAAAATAAACACTCCACAATACAGCACAGGACTCCAACCTCAGACCTTAAAAGTACTTCACACGCCACTTACCACTGGACCAATAGGCTCTTTTTGTCATAAAACAAGCACTAATATAAATAAGGCCTATGTGCTAGTGTCCAGATTCAATTAAGAACAAAACTAAAAATTTTGCAAAAGCCAAGACTTGAACCCAAGTTTCTCAAACACTCCCATACACACCCAAATCACTTAGCTATTAAAGCAAACAAGAAATTTGTGACAAATCAAGAAAAAATTAAAGACTTGAATTTTAGAGCGTTACAACTCTACCCCCTTAATGAAATTTTGGCCTCAAAATTTACCTGGTCAGAATAGGCGAGGGCATTATTGTCGCATCGCCTCTTCGGGTTCCCACGTGGCTTCTTCTGAACTGTGGTTATGCCAAAGTGCCTTGACTAATGGAATAGATTTCTTCCTCAATACTTTAACCTCACGATCCAAAATCTGTACTGGCTCTTCCTCGAAGGTCAGATCTGGCCTAACCTAGATCTCCTCAACTGGTACTATGTGTGTGGGATCAGAGTGATAATGCCTTAACATGGAGAGGTGGAACACACCATGAATCCAGTCTAATTTTGGAGGCAACTCAAGTTGATAAGCGATCGGTCCCACACGCTTCAGTATACGGTAAGGCCCAATGAACCTAGGGCTAAGCTTACCCTTCCATCCAAACCTCAGTTTCTTTTTTTATGGGGAAAACTTGAGAAATACATAGTCCCCCATAGAATACTCAATCTCTCGATGTTTAAGATCCGCGTAGGACTTTTGTCTATCAGATACTTCCTTCAATCGGTCTGGAATTAGCCTCACCTTCTCTTTGGTATCAGAGACTAATTCTGGCCCCAGAACTCGCTGCTTGCCTAACTCAGTCCAACAAGTAGGAGTACGACACCTACGACCATATAACACCTAATACAGTGCCATTTGAATACTGGACTGGTAGTTATTATTATACACAAACTCTGGTAGCGACAAATAATCTTCCCAATTACCTCAGAAATCCACTACACAACACCTAACATATCCTCCAGTATTTGAGTCACCCTTTCTAACTGACCATCTGTCTGTGGATGAAACGCAGTACTAAAGTCCAGTCTTGTACCCAAAGCCTCATGTAACTTCTTAAACAAAAGTAGATTCTCAGCTTCCTAATTATGTTTGACCAAAATTAAGAAAGGAGAAAATCACCATTGAAGGTTAAAGGTTCGACCATCATATTTTCTTTACATGTGAGTGAAATATTCACCCGTTTCTTATAATTTTTATATTTTTGTGATAGTTGCAACTAGGTCCAGCTAACCCATACCTTCGTTTTTGAAACTGTTAAGGATTTTAGATTTTTTGGTTGATGATTTTTAATTATTTTGATGTTAATTGGTGAAATTGACATATTGATAGGTGGTTAGAATTAGTTTATTAAGGGATTTTTTTTATAGTTTTTAGCTAATAGGTTTAATTGATAAAATATTTAAAACTTTCTAGAATTTTTGTAAATTGTGAAGAATTGTGGACTACCCTAGCATAGGAAGAAATTCAATTAACTTGGGAAATTGTAAAATTTCGTTAAATTCAGAATTTTGGGTTTAGGGACTAAATTGTAAAAAATGTAAAAGTTTAGAGAAATGTGTGAAGAATCAAAAGTTAAGGGTCTTATGCATTAAATTGAGTGTGAAATGTATGTGAATTTAATAGATTAAATTTAATTACTATATAGATTAAGAATTGGATCAAAAAGACTAATTGAGGAAAGGGGAAAATTACGGTGTAGTTCCTACGCTTTAACCAGAAGTGGATTGTGGGTAAGTTCATAGTGTAATATATGTAGATGGATGTTTCTTTATAATTATATCATTGTTTACTAGATAATTTTATATATATGAAATTTCATTAGTTACCTATATACTATTAAATGTTGTAAATAAGTACATATGAAAATGAATAATTGGTGGTGGAAATTCTTGTGATTTTCACATTATTAAATTGAATGTAATAGTTCCCTAGCATGATTACGAAAATTAATAAATTGTCTCTCAATGATTAATATGTATAAATGAAGTGAATTTACATATAATGCCCGGTAGAACATAGTAAACGCTTAGGATACGATTGGTATGCCAATAGGGTTTAAACGCACGCTTGTATGGGTTGGCATTTTGGTGCATCTAACTGCACATTTGTGCCTCTATCTGTACTTCGGTGCCTTTGTTACGCATCTATGATGTCTCTAGTGTGGTGTAGTTACCCGAGTACCTGAGTCAAATTACTTAGTTCATCGGGCTATGTGTTAATTGAATTACAACTTATTTATGTGCTAAAATGTT
>CM025245.1:27710376-27736464 GCA_013677275.1 Gossypium schwendimanii
ATCTATTTCATTCATATAGTTTGCATACTTAGGATAATTTGCATTAAGGATCATTGCATTTAATTTAATATATTTTAATCATTACTTCTCAACTACATTGTGTTTTTTATTTACCAAATTGTTAATATAATTTTACAAATTAAGTGACTTAGCACCGTACAATCCCTGTGGAGTCGATAACTCGATACTTACTTATTACTTGATAATGACCGTGTACACTTACACAAACCCCAGCGTTACACGCCTCCCTAGGGTACAGTCCTCGGAGTACTCAATACCCCGTTGTAACTATATTACAACTTGACTCGTGCACTGGCAGAAGACATAATTACACTATGGATGTTAGTATGTCTAGAGGTGTTCAATTATATTGAATGTCAAGAAATTGGACTAAATTGACTATAGTATAAAAGAGTGATATAATTGGTAAGTGAAATGTGATATGGATATAGTATGAACCATGTTATGTGAAATTTGACATACATGAATTGATGATAAAAAGAAATGAGATTATGATTTATGATTTTTTTTAATATAATGTGATTAGATTATTGTTACCCTATAAACTATCCAGGCAGAATCGGATATAGATGCAATTCCATAGGATTAGGTTGTGTATGGGTTACTCCGGTTATACTACTGAGCACTGGATGCATTTTACTTCAGATGTTCCGATAAGTGTTAGGCACACTTTTACTTCGATTATATGAATTAGCATTGGGTGTAATTTATATGTTTTGGATGTTCTAATGAGGTACTAGGTGCCAGATCGGTATGTTAGTTGGATGATCCATGTATTTGCCCCGAGCCCGAGTCAATCTATTGGGATTATAAAATGTGAATCGGTTAAATGATATTTGAACTGATTTGATAACATGAAATGGTATTACAAGTGAATATATGTGAAATGTGATTATTGATAGCATATGGAAGACTATGCGAATCAGTTATAAGAGCCTGGATGGTCGATATGAAATATAGTGAATCAATATATTCAATTCAGAAACAAGATTATGAAACAATCAAATTGTATGAATAGGAATGGTAACATATACATCCTTAATGGTAGAAAGTTGTCATGTTATGTTTACATTGAATTGCTAATTGAGATAGTAAATTAAATTGGCATTTGAATCATGAATAGATGAATTGAATTAGTTATAATTGAATTAGGCATTGGTTTTATTCTTATTATGTTAATGATTTTTCTTATATGGCCTAAATTATGAAAGTACCACTAAGCTTTATTCTATGCGTATGTAAAGGTGGATCTCGAAGTTTTGAGAAGTAACTTAGCATCCAATCCATAGCCCTCGACTTAGCAACATTTTTATAATCCTGTTTTCATTTTGATATATAGCATGTACCTAGGGGTTAGAGTTGGTTTTGTATCGAAATGGCCATTTTGAATTCCAAATTGGAAATATGGTTTGAGTCAAGTTGATAACTTATTAAATGTATATATATGAAAATGGAACAAGTAGTTGAGATAACTTAAATGGTTGAACTTGTGGAAATTGTTAATTGTAGTGAAGTTAAAATGATGATTTGTGTAATGTATATGTATATATGATGCTAAAGGATAGAAATAGTGAGGATGGTTTAATTGTTGAATTGGTTGAATTGAGGTATTGTATTGTTTTGTATAGGTGTTATAAATTGGTACCATTTAGACCTTGTAACACCCAATACCTGACCCGATCTCTAGGTCAGGGTACCGAATGAAACAAATGACCCATTAAACCTAAACCAAATTTCTAGAATAATTTATTTAAGTGTTGTGATGTGGCCTTTAAAGGAACCCCTATAAATGCATGAATGACTCCTATGCTCGTCCCTCGAGTTTGGTGGTGTCTAACTTAGTCCTTCCACTCGATTCCCAAGTCAAAACATTTATCCTACAAAAAAGCAATAATTCATAAGTTCAAATGAACTTAATAAGATTCTATGAAATAGTGAAATAGGAATATTTCTAAATCCTCAAGAAATAAAATTTAAAGAAGAGATTCCAAACTCCCTGTTTATCCTTGGCTTTTCATAGATTTCATTGGCATGGTCAACTTCTTGCCCTTTTCGTCTACTCACTGTCAATGGGCTTATACTCTATTTTAGACATAAATGCGTCTTTTAATGATAATGGTTTCCTATGGTACTGGCTTGATTCCGTCTCATCCCAGATTCTTTTTTGCCGTAGCAAGCCTAACTCTCACTATTAACTATACACCTAAATATAAAGTTCGTTAACTACCATTGGTTGTCTTTTTACTTACGTTCTCTTTAAATTTAGATTCTACCCTGATCCGTTCATCGAAGTGTAGACTAAACTTAGGATTTTCCACCTTAACACTTTCTCCATTCCAAATTCAAAGTTCTAAACATAATGATAAGCTCACTAAATTGAAGCCTTATCATCATGGCAGATTCGTTTTTCACAACCTAGCCCTAAGATATTAGTTCTCCTTGTTCCAATTCTCTAAGAAATTGAAATTAATATGTCGTCCTCAATGAACCATCCATTCGGTTACTTTTCGATCGGCTATCCGCCCAAAGTGGCCCTTGTTAGCCCCGTAGTCTAACATGCGTTAGATAGTTCTAGTCAAACCTTCTTTCTCTCTGTAAAATTTTGATGGACTCTTCTAGTTAAACCATTTGGGTGATCATTATCTCCAATTAAACCTTGGAAGAATCACCCATTTCTGGTTGCCTTTTTACCTGCCGACCCTTAGGCTTAGGTTCTACTTGATCATCTCATTATCTGGTTTACTCGCAAAGCATCAATGAACTCATACTCAAATACTTTACACCTTAAATAAGTTATCCCTCCTATTTCCTCTACATTGTTAGGAATTTCATACACCAATTTCTTCTTTTTTTGTAACAATTTGATGAATTTCCTCATCAATAAGCTTACCTGCATTCTCAGGCATTTCTACCAGCTTTTCTTTTATTCGTAGTCAGGTGGATTCATTGACTATCTCATTTACTATGTTCTCATATACGCCGTATTCAACCGATCATGCTACACTTTGTGCGAGGCATACAATGATTTTCCTTTTCTTGTCCTATTCACTTCCTAGTTCAACATTTTGGCAGATTTTATTTGACACCGTAGCCTAGCTATGGTCTTACACAATATAAACCTATGCTTACTGTTGTGGCGGACTCTATAAGTTTTTAAAGCCTAGCTATGATCTTACACAGTATAAACTCATGTTTATTGTCATGGCGGACTCTATATGTTGTCATAACATAGCGATGGTCTTACATAGTATAAACTCATGTTTATGTCTTGACGGACTCCATAGGTTTCCATAGCCTAGCTATGGTCTTACAGAATATAAATTCAAGTTTATTGTCCTAGTAGACTCTATATGTTATCATAGCTTAGCTATGGTCTTACAAACTAAACCTCTTTCGAGGTGTCACCCTATAGGACCTATAAATCACTATCACAGTGTCACTCCAAAGAGTCGATAGACCATCGTCACGATGTCACTTTAGCGATCCAGTCGATAACATTCAATGACACTCCATACTCCCTTCTATTCCCATAACATTCCACCCATTCCTCCATTCCACTAACTATTCCTAACTTAACTTACCCCATTAAGGTAATTTTCGTTCGTACTCTACATATAATATAATCATGCATTACACACACAAGGCACTTATTTTAGTACACCCCGTATGCTAATCATTTGATACAATATATCATTGAGCAATCATACTTATAGAATGTTTTGCATCCACAGCATACTCACTTACCATTTCCACAAATAACAACAGATTCAGATAACTCAGAATAGTCATAACACATTTTCATCAACCACCCAAAGATAGAGTACAGAAACTTACATGAATTCCCTTATCCTTATTAGCTTAACTTCTCCAAACACTAGAGCCCCCTTTGTCCTAGTAGCTAAGCATGATAACCATTTATCAGTTAAATTGAAGGTATTAAAACCTTAAAACCCCATAATCCATACTTATATAAAAACTTTTCAGTAATTCTCACTTCTCTTTTCCCTAATCCACGAGTACAGGGAAGCTTAGGGGCTTACCAGCTTATCGATTTATCTTTTTCTCAAACTCGAATCTCACATTTACCACCTCATGCAAAGCTTTTTCTTAAACTAAAGAGAGACCAACAGTTAATTCAGAAGAATTCCTTCCTCTCCACACATATTTATATCCAAATTTTTCAAGATCTCCTTTGTCCATTTTAGCCATTCATTGGAAATGATGTTTGTCTCCCACCAAGGATATAGTTGATTCCAATCTAACTAAACCAGAATTGAAATCCAACTATTTATAATGCAACCACTAAAATTTTTGAATTTCCTAGTAAAGCCTGCCAATTTTCAAATCCACTCAATTTAATTCTAGCATTCCTTTAATTTTGAGACATAAGAGAAAATCGGGTGTGATAGACCTTTTGAAAACAAATGGTAACGTCATGACGCTAGGCCCTTAACATTGCAAAGACAAAAATTTAGAGTAATGTCATGACTTGGAACCCTCGAAGTCGCAACATCAACCCAATAGTTTTAAAATTTTAAAATGTTTGAAAGTCAAGAGTTTGACATTCGAAGCCGCAACGTCAAGAGTTTGAAAGGTTTCGATTCCTCCTTCATCGAAACCTGGCTATAATCTATAGAATAGATCCTACAACATTTAGAATGTTCACCTCCTGAGTGTGTTACGTGTGTGGTATCTCTTCTAAAATGGGAGGCTTACCAATGGTGGTTGATAGTAACCCAACATGTGTCAGCTGATCAGGTTACTTAAGCATTCTTCCAATCTGAGTTTCAAAATAAATACATTGATGAATTGTATCTTGAAGACAAACAACAATAATTCATGATGTTAAATCACAATGATAAATTATTGTTGATTATGAGCGAGAATTCTTGTGAATCAACAAGTATTCCCTCAACTTAGTGCCGATCGAAAAGTAGACCTACAAGCGATTCCTTTAAGGATTGCGATATGAGCTTCAATTTTAGTTAGCTTTTGAATAAGCTTAAAAAATTTTTGGTCAAACTAAATGAGTGAAGATGGTTGAACAGGCCATGGGCCTAGATAAGAAAATTGAGCCATCAGAAAAAGATCTAGGTTTTCTAGTTCGTAACATTTTCCAAAGTGAGCAGAGAGTCTCAAGGACTTAGAAATTGACTTCAATAGGCAGTACTAGGGGTCCCGCAAGAGACTCATACATTATGTATTTTGAGTATTGCAAAAAGAAGCACAGAAGTGAATGTTGGAAATTGACGATAGCTTGTTTTCGATGTAGGTCCCTAGAAAATTTTGCCCGAGAATGTCTAAAAAATGATAATAATACTCTTGTTGTTACTCAGAGATCTACTCCTATAGTTATAGGTCGGAAAAATAGCCATGGTGGATCAATAGCAAGGGGTAGTACGGAAAGAAAGCAAGTTTTACGGTACAATAATCTAAAGCCAGAGCTCCTACACGAGCCTTTATGTTTCAAACTAGAGAAGTGGGTGATGCTACCAATGATGTAACATTTATTTTTCTTTCATAATTTGCACCCATTCATGCTTTAATTGACCCTGGCTTTAGGCATTCATATGTTAATTCTAGCTTCTTGGAATCGATGAAATTGAAATCGAACTTATCAAGGATAACAATATTTGTTTCATGTCCTTTAGGACAAATTGTGCTTGTTGATCAAGTGTGCAAACATTGCTTAATAGAAATCTAGAATAAATCATTCCCATTTGATCTGTTGACCAAGCCGTTTGGTAATTTTGATGTAATTCTAGGAAAGGATTGGTTGATTGAACATAGTCTGATTTTTCACACCGTAAAATAAATTTTTTATCTAGAGTCTTAAAGGTGATATCATTAAAGTCAGGGGCATAAGGTCGAGTGATTCTATTCGTATCATTTCATCAATTTGAACTTATACTCTTTTAAATCAAGGTTCTGAGACATATTTGGCCAATATTATTAACTCAGACTCAAATGAAAGTAAAATGGGCAAGATCCAAACAATATGTAAGTTTTTGGATATGATTTCAGAAGAATTGGCAGGATTTCCTCTTAACCATGAGGTTGAATTTAAAACTGAGGTTTTACCCTGGTATAACTCTTATGTCTATTTCTCTGTACTGTATGGCACGAATGAAGTTAAGGAGCTAAAAATTCAATTCGTGATCTTCTGGACTGTGGCTTTATACATCCCAATATATCATCTTAGGGAGCTTTAGTATTGTTCATTAAAAAGGATGCAGCCCTGTATCGTTCAGTATCGCATATCAACAATCTGTTTGATCATTTGAAAGGTGCTACAATATTCTCCAAGATCGATCTAAAATCTGGATATTATTAGTTAAAGGTGAAATATAGTGACGTGCCAAAACTAGTATTTCGTAAGCAATATGGTCACTATAAATTTCTAGTGATATCATTTGAGTTGATGAATGCTCCTAAAGCATTCATGGATCTCATGAATCACATTTTTCAATCATATTTGGATCAAATTTTGGTAGTTTTTATCGATGATATCCTAATATATTTGTAGTTAGAGGAAGAACATGATAAGCACTTGACAATTGTGTTTTCAGTGTTGCGTGAAAACCAACTATACGAGAAGCTTAGCAAATGTGAATTCTAGTTATCAAAACTTGTATTTCTAAGAAATGTTATATCAACTGAGGGTATCCATGTGGATCCCAATAAGATTGAAGTCATTTTGTAACGGAAATCACTAAAAAATGTGTCAGAAATCTGAAGCTTCTTAGGCCTAGCTGGTTATTACAAAAGATTAATAAATGAATTCTCCAAAATAGCTATGACAAAGCTTTTGTAACAGAATGTGCCATTTGTATGGAATCACCAGTGCCATTCAGAAGTTGAAGGCCATGTTAACAAAGTGTCGATATTGACATTGCTCGAATTAGGGAAGGAGTATGTGGTGTTCAGTGATGCTTCACTAAATGGTTTGGGATATGTTTTGAAGTAGGACAGTAAGGTAATTGCTATGCGTCCCAGCAGCTGAAGTCACATGAACATAATTATCTGACGCTTGATTTAGAGCTAGCTATTGTGGTCTTTTCTCTAAAGATCTAGATGCACTATATGTACGGTGAAAAGTGTTATATCTATACAGATCATAAGAGTCTCAGATATCTCCTCTCCCAAAAGGAGTTAAATTTAAGACAACGTCATTTGATTGAGTTACTGAAAGGCATTGATTGTATATTAGATTACTATCTTAGGAAAGCGAATGTGGTGGTTAATGCCTCAAATTGAAACTCAACATTTGAATTGAGAGCAATGTTTGCTCAGTTGAGTATTTGTGATGATGGCAGCTTGTTAGCTAAATTAAAAATAAAGCCTATGTTGATTGATCACATAAATAAGACGCAATCTGTAATAACTAAGCTGGCAGAGAAAATAAAGCTTGCTCAACGAGATAATAAGAATTTCAGCATTGATGTGAATAATTTTCTTCAATTTCATAATCAAATTTGTGTACTAGGCGATGCTAACTTGAAGAAATTGATTCTGCATGAAGCTCATGATGGTTTTGTCGCTATGTATCCTAGTGGTGAAAAAATATATCATAACTTGCGAGAATCATATGGGTGGCCAGGGATGAAAAGAGAATCATTAAGTAGGTTGTTAAATGCTTAACGTTCCAATGAAAAAAGTTGAACATAAAGTTCCTACTAGGTTGCTTCAACCTATTTCGATTCCTTAACAGAAATGGGAACAAATTGCGATGGATTTTGTCATTTGCCTGCAAACTTCATTGAGAAAAAATACTATTTGGGTAATACTTGACCGATTAACAAAGTCTAGTCATTTTACGGTAGTCAGAACCAATTAGTCGTTTTTGAAGCTTCTTGAAGTGTATATCCACAAGAAAATAAGACTTCATGATGTACCTATGTTTATTATCTTGAATCGAGATCCTAGTTTCACTTTGAGATTCTGCAATAATTACATGAATCTTTGGATATGAGGTTGATTTTTAACACTGCATTCCATCCTTAGTCTAACGACAAATCAGTGCATGTTATCCAGGTGCTAGAAGATATGCTTCGAGTCTGTATCAATAAACTTGATGCTAGTTGGAAGCATTATTTGTCTCTAGCCAAATTTGTTTACAATAATAGTTTTCAATCAAGAATTCAAATGGCTCATTATGAAGCTTTATATGGGCGACAGTGTAAAACACCTTTATGTTGGCCAAAATTGAGTTGGAAAAATATGATTGGGCTAGAATTGATTCAGGAAATGAAAGATAGAGTGAAGTTGATAAAAGGTAGACTGAAGGCAACCTCAGATAGGTAAAATTCATATGTTGATATGGATCGAAAGGAAATTGAATATGCTGTGGGCAATAAATTATTTCTAAAAGTCTCTTTGTGCAAGAAAATCTTGCGTTTTGGCCACAAAGGGAAGCTAAGTCCTAGATTTATTGGGCCGTATGAAATCATTAAAAGAGTTGGACTGGTTGCCTACTATTTAGCTTTGCCATTAGAGTTACAAAAGATCCGTAATGCATTTCATATATCTATGCTTCAATGGTACTGATCTGATCCTTCACATGTGATTCTCGTGGAAGATATTGGGGTGCAACCAAATTTTTGTATGAAGAAGGGTCACTAAAGATCTTAGCCTGAAAAGTAAAGAAGTTGAGAAACAAGCAAGTACCATTGGTGAAAGTCCTTGGCGTAGTCATAGCATAGAAGAACAAGTACTTAGTAAGTCTATACGAAATTTAACTTAACCTACCTAAGTATTATATCATTTAATAAATAGGAATTCAAAAATGCACAATGTGATAATACTTTGACATCTTTAAACCTATTTGTACAATTTCACAAAACCATCACCAAATTAATATATTAGTACTATGATTTCAAAGTGTTCAAATCAAACACATATACTATATAGAACAATACCATTCCAACTTATACGATATTATAACCATGCCAACTAAGTTTCTTATTAGTCTTTCCAGTTGTTCCTTTTATCAAATTGTCCATATCTTTACCAGAGAACTATGGTAATTTAGTTTCGGATATTCAAGACTAGATTGCTCGCACAAGTTGTAACATATAAATTTGCTCACACAAGTTGTATAACTCGAGCCTACTCATACAAGATGTAGGTCAGGATTGTTTATATAAGTGTTATTCAATGATACTCGTACAAGCTATAGAGAATCCGCAACATATTTTGGATCTCAGCCATCGATAACTAAGTCCTTGACCAGCACACGATTTGTATCATTTGGGTCTACTTCCACAAGCTGTAGGTCGGCATTGTTCTGGTAACTCTATTCAATGCTGCTCACACGAGTTGTAGCGAATCCATAACAAATGTTGGATCTCATCCATTGATAACGTAGTCCCTGACCAACACCCAATTCCTTTATTGACATGTATTTATTCAGAAACGTTTTATTTTACATACTTTACAATTTAATACATTTGGTATAAAAGCCTAACATTTCCACAGCAACTCAACTAATAGACAAGATATTATAACCTTAAATAACAAAAATTAAAATAATAAGTTCCATTTGAACTTACTTGGAAAAAACAACAACCAATAAGGTGTCAGGGACTATTCCACAATTTTCTCTTTTTTTTTCGCGAATATCCTCCAATTGATTTAAATCCCAATCTAAATCATAATTTAATTCAATTATCAATTTAAAACATTATTTAACAACATATTATAATTACATATCAGTTTAATTTCATTTATAGAATATTCCCTCAAGTTTTGCATTTTATTCAATTTAGTCCCTAAAACCAAATTTGCCATAACTTTCAAATTTGAGCTTCGATTTCAAAACTTATCTAAATTTCATCCTTCTACAACCCTCTAATATAAAAAATAATAGAAATTTAACCTTTATTTTGAAATATTTACACTTTAGTCCCTATGTTCAAAACTAACAACTTTCACTTACAACTTAGTCATTTTTTTCATATCAAAGCTCAAAACCTATCAATTTAAACCAAAAGCTTTATGATTCAACAATTGGAAACTTCTATAAACATTAAGAATTTTGCAAAATAGTCCCCGAGCTAGCTAAATCAAGCTCTTGAGATCTCAAAAAAATAAAAATTACAATAAACAGACTAAATTGAATTCACCAATTGAGAGTCCAAAGCTTGGCCAAACCTTTCTCCTTCAAAAATGGTGAAACAGTGTGAAGATGAAGAAAAAGGTAAATGTTTCTCTTTCTTTCCATGTTTTCATTTTATTAACTTTTAGTATTATTATTTTATCATTTTCAGCATAAAAATTAACATTATAATTAATATTTTTGAGCTTTTAATTGTCCAACTTATTCTAATTTGGCTTAATTTTCATTCTGAGCCTTGTTCAATTACTAAATAAGCCCTTTAGAAATTAAAAATCTATAGCGATTAACTTTACTACTTTTATGATTTAGTCATTGTGCCTTAATTAACAATCTAATTAACAAAATTTAAGGACCAAACCCTAATTAAACTTTATACTAACCTCATAAACAATAAATAATAACATTTACGGGCTCACTCATCAAAAATAGGGTTCCAAAACTATCGTTTCTAACACCACTGACTTTAGGGTCAAAACACTTGTACCTTAACTAACTATTCCTTTAACAAATTTCTTCAAACCAAAATTCTATATAATTCTAAAATAGACTCGTAAATATCAATAATAATATTTACTAACTCAATCATCAAAAAATAAGGTTTCAAAACCATCATTTCTGGGACCATTAAAAAATGGGTTGTTATAACTTGTGAACAAGAAGAGAAAATATGACATCAGTATCCCCATCTCTTTTTCAAGTAAATTTTGAGGACGAAAATTCATACGGGGGAAAATTATAAAGACCCGATTTTTAGTAACATCGAAAAATATAGTTTTAGAGCCCCTTTTTTATAAACTGAATCTGTAAGGATGAAATACAAAGACTAATGAAGTTATTATGAAAATATATTCAAACTCGATTAAGTAATTTAACTGAGAAAATGGTTAATTAAAGCTGAGGGACTAAATTGTAAAAGTCCAATCGTTGTTGAGTTTTAATTAAGAAAAGGCTTGAAGAACTAGATAAAAATTATCTAAAGGGATAAAATGGTTATTTAACCAATATTTAACATGGTTTAGTGGATGATGATAATTAATTCCATTAACAAAATATTATATTTAAAATATATAAATTAATGTTTTAATTAACTAATTAATTAAGGTTAATTAAAGTTTAATCAAAGTATATATATACCTTAGATAATGGAAAAAAAATATGAAAATTCATCATCTTCTTCACCGTCCACTTGAAGAAAAACAAAGAAACCTTTATTATTGAAGCTTAAAACATTCAACTATCAAATCTTCAAGGTAACCAACCATTTTCTTATAATTTTTATAGATTTATGAATATGGGTGTAACACCCCATACCCGATTCGATCGTCGAATTCAAACTATAGGGTGTCACATTCGTTGCTAGAGTAATTACGAATAATTTATAAACTATATAAGTGTCGTACATTCATTTTTCAAGTTTTATACAAGTTTACAAAAGCTCTAATGCTAACCCAAGATCGAATTAGGACTAAACTGTAACAATTATAAAGTTTCAAGTTGACTTCGTGACGCAACATACTAACTAGTCTCATCGCAACAACCTATGCTCAACATCACATCGTGGCATGGTGTCATGATCTTATCACAACAACATACACCCGATGTCACAACGTAACATCCTGTTTTTGCAATTTCCAAATGAAACTTCAACCTACACTTTCCAAACTAATACATATGGAAAATAAAACCACATTTTTGGCAAAAACATAGGATAGCTATGTCACAAACATGACAAACACCTTTGACAATGGTATACCAATACTATCTTACCTATAAGTTAACTAATTAGTATAATTCATTCCAAACCTTCAACACACATACTTATTTATCAAGGTCATTGGCATTTACAAAATTTTATTCCATTTCAAACCATATTTTAATCCATTTACAATTTGTATTCTATTAATCAAGTTCACACATTAATGTTCTAAACCAAAATGGTGTATAAAAATAGGTTTTTTGCCAAATTTGACTCAACCTAGGTACATGTCATACTTGACACCAAAACAAAACTTATTCAAAATTTGTTGAGTCAAGAATTGCTTTTAGCGTACTAGGTCAATTGCTCAAACTATCGAGAATCTGCTATACCTATGCACAAAGAAAACAAACCTATGTTGAGCAAATACACTTTGTGGTATTTCCACGATTCAAACCAAAACAAAATAAATTTAAATCAAATGTATACATTCAATCCAATTATAATTCATAGAACATTCTTATATAAGTTCATACCAACAACTTATAATACATTATGCATGCAAATTATCATTTGAATATATCAACTAACCAAATGCCATACCTTTCACATGATACCTAATCAATTCATAATACCTAATTGACGACTTTCGATTTTCCTTTCCTCTTGTCAATTCCGTGTCAACGTTAGCTACATAAAATCATAACACATATAATATTATTAAATTCCATTTAAATCAAAGCCAAAAACACTATCAAGCATATTTTACAATTTATTCAATTTAGTTCCTAAACCTAAAACAATCAGAACTTTCGATCTAGGCCTTCGGATTAAAATCCGATTTCATATATATTCATTAGGGACTTATACTTTCTATTCATATAGAAATGTCATTATAATTTTTCATTTTATTCAATTTGGTTCTTAATGTACCAAACTATCCATTAAGCTTTACAATTTAGTCATTTTCTTAAACTAAGCTTAATTTCTATCAATTTAACATGTAAATTATTCAATTCTCAATAATGGTATCTCATCAAAACTTTACAAATTAATCAAATTGATCCTTGAGTTAGCTTAATCAAGTTTCCAAGATAAAAAAAATCTATAAAAATAAAAGAAAAATTGCCAAGGACTTAATTGAATTAAAGACCAAAAGCTTTAGAACCCTAAAAATGGCATCATGCTCTTCCTCTTTTCTTATAATCGGTTGGAGAAGATGATTTTAATCATGCTCTTCCTCTTTTCTTATAATCGGTTGGGGAAGATGAGTTTATCTCTCCTTACATCGAAATTCTACTTATTTATTAAGATTAATTTTCTAATTAACTTAATTAACTATATTTTAATTAAACAAATCTCAATTTACTTAAGGTAATGGCCATATAATCATACTGTCCTTTAACACTCACTTTAGTATTATCTAATTGTTTTTTTGAACCTTTCATTACCTACAATTTAAATCCCTAAGCCATTTTCTAATTAAAGATTTATAGCAAATAGACTTTACAATTTAGTCCCTAGGTCCTATTTAACCATAATTTTGGCTAAATTGACTATCCAAATTTTAACTCATCTACATAATAACTCTATAAATATGTTTATTTAATATTTACAAACTCGGTTTAAGAAAATGAGGTCCCAAAACTGTAATATTTTATACCACTAAAAATTGGGTCTTTACAATATGAGCTTGATTTAGCTAGCCCATGTATCCATTTGTTCAATTGAAATGTTTTTTAGCAATTTGCCATTATAAATTTTTCTGAATTAGGCTTGAATTTGATCGTTAATAAGCTTTGATCATTATAAAGATTAAATTGTACAGCTAATTAAGCTTAGATAAATTTGTAACATTAGGAACTAAATTGAATAAATGGAAAGCATGTCATGAAATTATACTATGAATAGAGAGTATAGGGTCCCTAATGAAAGAATGTGAAATCAAATTTTGATCCACTGTTAGATATCGAAAAGTATGTCCGTCCTAAGTATAGGGACTAAATTAAATAATTTGTAAAATATGAGTGGCCATGTATTTGAATGTGAATTGTATGAAATCTTATTTTTTTATATTTAATTATAGAACATAGCTAAAGATGACGTCAGGTCGTCGAGGGGGAAGGGAAAGGCGAGATTCGTTGACAAGTAGCTAATCTATCGGTTTGTACTTTTATGATTCGAGAGTATTATATATACATATGCATGTTGATTGCATGATTTATTACCAATTTATGGTTATATTTTAGTATGAAATGATTCGTACTGAATGATATTGAATGTCAAGAAATTGGACTAAATTGAATATAGCATAAAAGAGTTATATAATTGGTATGTGATATGTAATATGAATATAGTATGAACCATGTTATGTGAAATTGGAAATACATGAATTGATGATGAGAATAAATGAGATTATGATTTCTAATTTGGTTTATATAATGTGATTGGATTATTGGCACACTATAAACTATTACAGCAAAGTCAAATATAGTTGGCATGTCATAAGATTAGATTGTGTACAGTTTACTTAGGTTATACTGATGAGAGTTAGGCACATTTTACTTTGTATGTTCTGATGAGTGTTTGCAATTCTTTTACTTTAGTTATATTGATGAGCATTAGGTGCAATTCATATGCTTAGGACGTTTCGATGAGGCATTGGGTGCCATATTGGTATGTTGGTTAGATGATTCGTGTATCTATCACGAGTCCGAGTAAGGTTAATAAGGATCATAAAATGTGAATTAGTTAAAAAAATTTGAAATGATTTGATAACACGAAATGGTATTACAAGTGCACATATGTGAAATGTGATTATTGATAGCATGTGAAAGACCATGCAATCCAGTTATACAAGCCTGGAGAGCTTATATGAAATATGTTAAATCAATAGGTTCGATTCGTAAACAAGATTATGAAACAATCAAATGGCATGAATTTCAATGGTAACATATACATCCTTAATGGTAGAAAGTTGTCATGTTATGTTTAAATTGAATTTCTAATTGAGAAAGTAAATGAAATTGACATATGAATCATGAATAGATTAATTGAATTGGCTAAAATTGAATTATGCATTGGTTGTATTCTTATTATGTTAATGCTTTTGCTTATATGGCTTGAATCATGAAAGAATCACTAACCTTTATCGCTCAGCATACAGTTTCTTTATTTCGTGCAAAGGTATAGGTTGATCTCGAAGTTCCGAAAGTTAGCTCCGCATCCAATCCATAGCCCTTAACACAACAATGTTTGTATAGTCCCTTTTACATTTTGACATTTGGAATGTACCTAGGGTTCGAAGTTAGTTTTGTATCGAAATGGTCATTTTTAATTCCAAATTAGCAATATAGTTTAAGTCAAGTTGATAACTTGTTAAATGTACATATATGAAAATGACGTAAATAGTTTAGATGCTTAAATGGTTGAACTTCTCTATATTTTTATTTGTATTGAAGTTAAAATGATGATTTGTGTAATGTATATGTATATATGATGCTAAAGGAAAGAAATAGGCATATGAAAATGGTTTAATTGATGAAATGGTTGAATTGGAGTATTATATTTTTTTGTTTAGGTGTTATAAATTAGTACAATTTGGACCTTTTGAAAATAAGCAGCCACGTCACGATGTCAGGCCCTTAACATTGCAACAAGGACAAGTTAGTGAGTTGGGTCGTGACATGGAACCCTCAAAGTCACGACATCAACCCCATGGTTTGAAAATTTTACAATTTAGTCTTTATTCAACCTCAAGTTATCTAAGGAGCTTTCATAAGCTTGTATAAGGATTGTATAGCATGTAATAATGATGTTTTGAACTTAAAAATATGTAATAATTGTTATATTGAATTGCAATTCGATCGCAGTTGCTCCGATAACGAATGTGACATCTCGTAGCTTAGACTTGGTGATCAGGTCAGATATAGATTGTTACAACAAGATTACACTTCAATTTATATCGATGAGGTAGAGAGCACACATTACTTTGGTTTATACCGATGAAGTGCAGAGCATATATTATACTTCGAATGTTATGATGAGGTACTGGGTGCTAGATATATTGATGTAATGGTTGGATGATCTGTGTATCTATCTTGAGTTTGTGTTCGATAAGAGGGAAAATAAAAAATTTACCTTGCTAAATGAACTTTCCTATGGAAAGCTATTAGTAAGTGATGCATCTTGTATATTAATGTTAAAGTATCAAAAGATGACATGTGAAGGATCATGTGAACTGGTTAATGTTGGAAAATACATGTTTTTAACACAACACTTTATATTTTTCCAAACAAATAATTTAATTTCAATAACGAATTCACAATGACTAATTAATTTAAATATATTTTGAACTTCAATTTATTTAGTTAAATAATAATTCTAAAACCTTAAATTAATTCTCAGGTCATTTCTATACTTAGTGAGAAAATACATACATTTGCTAATGTCATTTATTTCTCTAGCTTTATCATTTCCATTCATTTTTGTTCATTTGGTTCTACATGCAATTCATTTCTAGTTTCAATGAGTTAGAGAAGGGATCAATTGGAAATATGTAATTAGAGCTCAAATAAGTTATAATTAAGTTTCATCTTTTCGCCTCTTAATTATAAACGTATTTAATTACGAAGTCAATCCACTATAGTATTGTGACTAAGCTCAAATGATACGTTATAAGTCTAAATAATTATAATGAAACTCTTTTTACACTCAAAAAGTTGAATTATCTTCGAATTCGAAATAGAAATGAGTACGCAACTCAAGATAATCTACTTACTTAGGGACCATAAATATATAAATACGATGATCTAGAGTAATAACAAAAAAGATTACGATATTAGAGAATTGTAATTTTGATGGGATAGATTGAAGCAAAATATCTATTAAACGATAACTTTTATTTACTAGAGACATTTACATCTTATTTTAGCTCGATAGAAACACAATGCTTTTGCTAAGGATTTTCTCAAATATAAATAGAGAACGAAGTAACTAGAAAAATTGTTCTATTCTAATCCCACTCTTTTAGAAGGATCATCTAGAAAGCAAATTGTTTTGAATGCATTCAAATAGAAAATCTAACATAGATGTTATGGGCCAAATTCTTATTTCATTTCCACAAACTAATCTAGAATCTACTCTACTCGAGTCTTGTTCGATGTACTAGCAATCCAATCAATCACATCTATGTCTCTATCTTTTGGAAGTCATCTACTCCGATGCTCAAGACAAAGCATCTATACAATTGGCCGTGATAGATGACATATTAGTCTTTCAATCGATTTGCTTATTTTTTATTAAACTAAGGACATGTTTAGGTTCATCTACTAATAAAAGTTGTATTTCCTTATTATTTTTTATCTCATAATACCGCTTAGTATTAGTTAAATGTTAGATAACCAGTGAGCCAATATTTGCTTCTATTTTGCTTTGAGTGCAAAAACCATTAAGGAAAATATACAAAGAATATTAATATAATTAATGGATATTATTGTTAAACTAATTAGTTCAAAAAATAGAAGTGAACATAAACAAAAAATACTACATTTAGGGCACCAGATCCAACAGTTAAAATGAGCCTTGAGGGCTGATATAGATATAAAATGAATCTATGGATTCAGGATAGAAATGAGAACTAAATGGACTTGTAGTATGCTATGAAATATATGAAATTGAGATATGAAGAAAATAATTTATGTGTTCATGAATGAAATGTTAAATGAAATTTGGTATTAGGCTATGTACTTGAAACATGAGAATGTAGATTGATTTAGTTCATAGTTGAATCACATATTGGTTGTATTAATATCTTGTTTCTATTAATTATTGATTTAAATCATGGAAGCATCATTAAGCCCTATCGCTCAACATACGATTTTTTTATTTTCGTGTGTAGGTTTTGTAGATCTCGAAGTCACTAAATGGTAAGCAACATCCAAAATCAACTCTTGACTCAGCAATTTTGTACATTTGTTATGCTAATTACAAGTGGCATGTACCTAACATTTGAGTCGGTCCTTAGGTTCAAGTTGTCATATTGGTAAATAAGATGGAAAGGTTTACATTTTAAGTATGTACATATGTTTGATGTTCAGTATATGTATATCTCTAGTGAGTTAAATTTTACTTACCAACTTAGCCATGTTATACTTATGATGAAGTTGCTTCTTGCTTTCCAAATAAATGAATGCATTATGTACTTTTGATCACATATTGTAAGGTACTTGTTATGTCAAGTACGGTGGTTTGGTGTTTAAACATATGCCTAAATTGTAGTGTATTGCATTTTGGGGTCATTTTGACCATTTGGTATTTGTGCTTAACAAATTTAAGATGAATGAAGTAAAATTTTGGGGAAACTACCTTCAAAGTTATGACACTCCCTTATTGGTTTCAAGCAATCGAGTGTATATTTCTATAGTTGTGATTCTCCCATGATGAGGTTGTGACATCAAGTCCCCTGTCCTCAAGGTCACAACATTCCCCTACTAAAGTCAAGATGTTAATTTCTTGTCCTAAAGGTCATGACTCACATTTGTTGAAGTCACAACATCATGCTTCTGCCCTCAATGCAATGACATGCCTTCACGGTTGCGACATTACCCCTATATTTTGAAAAATTTATGCTTTAGTCCCTCAATATGTTTTGTAAAGTATCAAAACTAAATTTTTTGTATGACTCATTTGTTAAATATAGAAATAGAATCATATTTGATTCGAAAACAAATGTGACATCTTGGATTCTGAGATCGGGTCAGTATGGGGTGTTACATTCATGATCATTATGTGCCCAACCATTACCTTTCATTAAAAAAATTCGAAACTAATAAAAGTTACATGACATGTGCAAATATAGAAAACTTTTAAAACTCAATTATGCATAACAAACAAAGTCTTATAGGAGGTTTTAAAGGAGAAAACAACATATCAGTTATGGAAGAAACTAGAAACCCTATACATAATGAAATACTTGGCCAATTTGTTAGTATTAAAATAACGTCTCTACATGTTTAAAATGGTCAAAGGTGAGTCCATTAGATATCATATTAGTAAGTTTGTTACCTTTCTTAATGATTTAAAAAATCTCGAAGCATATATTAGTGACGAGGATCAAGCTATGTTGTTATTATGCTTTTTGCCCTCTTCTTATAAAACTTTTAGGGGAATTTTGATATGGAAGAGAACATCTCTCATATGAGGACGTGAAGGGGAATTTTCTAAGAAAAGATAAACTCGACAACGAGTTACGCCCAAACAAAAATTCAGATGAGCAAGCCTCAGTTCTAGTTGCAAGAGGTAGACAACAATCCAAAAATATAGATTTTAACAGGTCTAAAGCAAGACCCAAATCCAAGAACTGTGACAAGTTCTGTAGTTATTGTGAAAAGAAAGGCCACGTTAACACAGAATGTTGGAAACTGCAAAATAAAATTAAAAAGGATGTCGAAAGTGATGAGAGAGATAAACAGAAAGTTGATGTTGTTGATGTTCATGTAGCCAAAGATAGAGATGACGATTTCCTATTGGTGTCAATGAGTGAAATCTCCATTCATACTTCTGAACGAATCCTAGATTTAGGGTGCTCCTGTCACATGTGTCACAACAGGGTTCTCCACGTGCAGTACATTTGAAGGTGGAGTTGTGCTCATGGGGAATAATTTTCCATGTAAAATATTCAGTATAGGAACTATTCAAATTAGGATGCACGAAAAAATTATTCGGACACTGTCACATGTCAGGTATGTTCCTGATTTAAAGAAAAATCTCATATCGTTGGAAATTTTGGATTTTAACAGTTGTAGGATAGTTTTTGAATCAAATGGCTTGAAAGTCTCTTTTGGAGCTCTCGTCGTGATGAGAGGATGGAAAAAAGGTAGTTTATATGTTCTATAACGGTCTACGGTAATTGTTACGACAACAATTACCATAGAATAGCCAAAGTCATCACCACATCAAGATGAGAAAGATCCTGATATCGTGATAATGTGACATCCCGACAAAAATGCATCCTATGTCCCGACGACGTGATCTGCAGTTTTCCCCATCAATTCTAATTCAACAAACTTTGGCACATTCGACTGGGTCATATGAGTGAGAAAGGTATGACAGTCTTGTGCAACAGAGGTCTTCTCAAAGACACTGGAGTTGGTAAGTTAAGTTTCTGTGAGCATTACGTTTTCTGTAACCAAACCCGAGTCAACTTCGATTTAGCAGTGTATAGAATAAAAGGATTCTTGATTATATCCATTTTGATTTATGCGGCCCATCTCCTCACATCTCAAAAAGAGATAATAAATATTTCCTAACTGTTATTAATGATCACTCCAGAAAATTTTAGATTCAATTTTTGAAACAGAAAAGCGAAGCCTTTGGAATTTTCAAATAGTAGAAGACATTGTTATAGAAACAACCTAGAAAACCCATGCAGCAATTAGGAATGGATAATGGCTTTGAGTTCTATTTAACTAAGTTTAACAATTTCTGAAAACATGAAGGAATTGAGAGACATCGAATAGTCATTGGAACTTGACCGCCTCCGGACATACAAACTATAACACCCATAACTTGTCTCTGTCGTCGGATTTGGGTTACAAAGTATTATCGATCAATCGGAGAACATTTATCATCATAACATTTAATAAAGTAATCTCAATCAAAACCATATCAAACATATACATTTGGTCCCTAAACCAAGCCTTCGAGGCCCTAAAAATAGCATGGAAGCAATTTGGGACTAATTTGAAGCAAAATAGAAGTTTTAAGCAAAAGATTAAAAAATGTGAAAATAGGAGTCACACAGTCATTTGGCCATGCTGTGTGACATAACCCAGGTCATGTAACAATTAAACAATGGACGCATGGCCATGTTCCATCCCGTATCCTCACCCGTTTAACTCAATAGGTAGGGTCACACGGCTGTGTAACTCTCTGAGTTGCCACACATGGTCATCTCGCATGCTGTGTGCCAGGCTATGTAAATCATTGACTTAAAACATTAAAAATTTCAAATCACACACGGCCATGTCTCCAAGACGTGTGTGTCACACGGCTGTGTGACAGCTCGTGTCCTAGGCCATGTGATCCATAATTTGACCCTAAATTCAAGCCATTTCAAGTCTAATTCATAACTAATCATGGATACCATTTGGGCACACATCCAAGGGACTTAAACATCCTTCAAGCACACATAAACATGCCTTTTAAAACATCCTAATTCATCTAACCAATATGTCATTCAAAAACACCACAATTGTATCATAACATTATGGATCAAACCAAAGCAATTTGACCATAACTCAATCACACAACCTAGTTCATTTAGTCACTACATTATACCACAAATGACCATTTTCAAACCACCACATACATACTAAAAGGGACTTTTATACAAGCACTTATATATAACCAAAATGACACTACTTGGTAAGGCATTGAAGTTCACCAAATCAAACATAACTTCAAAAGCTTAAACACACCAAAACATCCATTCCATATTCAAGAAATACCATTACAAAGTTCATATACATGCCATTATTAACCTTGGCAAAAAATACTCAAAAACTACCAAAATGGTTGTTGGATAGTGTGATAGGTCTCCGACGAGCTTCCAACCGATCGAGCTTTTGATTATCTAAAAAAATAAAGGAAAATAACTACGTAAGCAATGAGTGCTTAGTAAGCTCGTATAAACTTAAACATAACTTACCATTTCATTCGTGTAACACCCCTAACCCGTATTCGTCACTAGAATAGGGTTACGGAGCATTACCGAAAAGTCAAAGCCTAATACATTTGATTTTAAACATTTCATAAATCATGGCAATTATTAATCAAACTTATACACAATGTCCCTTATTCAAGCCCTCGAGGCCGCCCGAGAAACACTTTAGAAATGATTGAGGACTAAATCAAAAACATTTAGAATTTTATAGAAAAAGATAAAATTTTCCACATTGCAAGGGTCACACGGCCATGTGGCCAAGCTGTGTGACTTACACGGCTGAGACACACGCTCGTGTCTCAAGCCATGTGGACATTCAAAGTTGGGACACACAGTAGTGTCCCAGCCCATGTCCGTGCCTGTGTAACTCTCTGACTTGGGTCACACGGCCAAGCCACACGCCCATGTGCTAGGTTGTGTAACTCTCAAAATACCACCTTTTAAAAAACCTATAGGGGACGCACGGCCGTGTCGCATGGCCATGTGTCACACACGACTGAGACACATGCCCGTGTCTTAGGCCATGTGGACAAGAAATAGGCCGTTTTCAAGCCACTTCTCTTACCCAAAACAAGCTTACACATACAAGCCATTTGCAACTATATTCAAGCATTCAAAATGTACTTAAAACATGCATAATAAAACTAGATCATTATGGTATTTATTCATACAACCAATATGCCCAAAAGGCGCCTCAAACATAAATCTTAAAATCAACCTAAACACATACATGTTTTGGCATAAATCAACTATACACAACCACAAATCATCATGCCAAGATATAACACAATTGACCATATGTCAAATCTAAAAAATATATACCAAATTGATCATTAAAAACATACATCTACTTGATCATTTTAGCATCAACCATAAAAGCACCAAAATACCTCAATATCATCAATCATAAAACTACATATATATATGTTATCATGACAACTAGTTCAACAACCAAAATACCATTTTTACAAGCCAAACATAATGGCTATGTCATCATGCACAAAACACCTTTACATGTGCATATTTAACAATTTATCAATTGACTTGTTTCCATATCAAAACATATCAAAATGACCTTACCATTTGGAACACTTCTCACATGCATCAAAACTATTTAAATTTCACCATTCAAGCCATTTCCAAATGATTCCATCAACCAAAATATACTTGACTAAATTTCATATCAAAACATGCCTTAAATGATCACCTTGCAAACATGCTAACTTTTACCACTTTGGCCATAAAACCATGCATCAATTTGATCTTATAAATACCAACCGTTAGACATTAAAGTGTCAAAAGCACACCAACCATCAAGACATCAAATATCATAAGTTTCACAAATTCAAAGCAACCACAAATCACCATGCCAAGATATAACACAATTGCCCATATGTCAAACCTTAAAAAAATATACCAAATTGACCACTAAAAACATACTTCCACTTGATCATTTAAACATCAACCATAAAAGCACCAAAATACCTAAATATCATCAATCATAAAACTACATATATATATGCTAGCATGACAACTAGTTCAACAACCAAAATACCATTTTACAAGCCAAACATAATGGTTATTTCATCAGGCACAAAACACCTATACATGTGCATATTTAACTATTTATAAATTGACTTGTTTCCATATCAAAACATACCAAAATGACCTTACCATTTGGATCACTTCTCACATGCATCAAAACCATTTAAATGTCACCATTCTAGCCATTTCCAAATGATTCCATCAACCAACATATACTTGACAAAATTTCATATCAAAACATGTCCTAAATGATCACTTTAAAAACATGCCAACTCTTACCACTTTGGCCATAAAACCGTGCATCAATTTTATATTATAAATACCAACTTTTAAACATCAAAGTGCCAAAAGCACACCAATCATCAAGGCATCAAATATCATAAGTTTCACAAATTCAAAGCAACATTACATTCTAAAATCATTAACTAATCATTAGACATAAGTCCACCTATACGTGCCATTATAACCACGACCAAAGCATTAAAATCTACAGATAAAATTGATGGATAGTGTGATGGATCTTTGACTAGCTTCCAACCCAATCGAGCTTTCGATAATCTATAAAGTAAGAGAAAGATAACCACATAAGCAATGAATGCTTAGTAAGCTCATAAAAACCATAAGCATAATATTACATTTTAATAATGAAATTTTTAGGTTAAAAATAAACCTATACCAATTCCTTGAGATTTATCAAGCCTTAATCATCAACTCACAAATGAGTAAGTTCATTAATGTCACATATACATTGACCATTCATAACATGATAGGATTTCATGAGACATAATATATAATCATTAGCCATTTTATAAGATTATATATCTTTCTATTTACTTACTTTCCAATCCGTCCCCAATGCTTATCATAAGCCTAAACAACATTATTAATTCCCAACTCGGTTTATTTATCCATGATTTAGGTAGATTCATCTATAGTATAAGCAGTTTGCTCACATATAAGTACATCATTTATCACATTAAACCTTTTATAACATCATAATACATCCCAATTACGTACTTATTGTTTCATTCTCTTTTCTTACCCATTTCATATGCATAGCACAAGCATAACCATAACATCAATCATATCCATAAGCTTGGCATAAGTCTAAGCATATCAACAACATAAGTTAGTTCATTTAAACATGATTCATATGAATTTGACATGGATAACCATTATACTTAAGCATGATTCAATTTGATTTATCATCCATCTCAACATAACATATTTTCCATGTAACTCACCATTTCATAGTCTCTCATACATACATATCTTGGTTCATATAGAATTTTACCATATCCTTGTAAATTCATGCCCGTTGAACCGAATAGAATACTATTGGATACACGGAATAGCTTACACGAAGTGTACTAAACATATAACTATATTATGTCCTTTCCTTTACATATATGCTCACATGAGCTATGAAATGAGCATGCTCAGACGACCTGTCAGTTGTAATGTAGCTACACGGTGCTGCTCTACAAGTGGTTGAGTATCCGCAACAAATGTCGAAACTCAGCCACCGGTAGGGCATTCAATAATACCAGCACCCAAAACATGTAAAACCTAATTACATGTCATTTATATCCTAGGAATTCCTAAGGTTCAAACGGGGCTCGATAATCGTCGTACGTCGTTGCATTTACATCGTTTCATAACATGAAAAATTTCATAATAACATATATATATTGATTCATATTCAAAAAAAGCATACATTAATCATTCAATTTAATCAAACATTAGATGATAATCATTCATACGAACTTACCTGGCTAAATCGCAGAAATGTTAAAGTACAGGGGCATTTTGAAAAATTTTCATTCTCCTCAATTTTCCACTCAACCTTGATCTAAATTAATAATTTCAATCAATTTATTAATTTAGATAGTAAAAAAATTTATTTTATGCAATTTAGTCATTTTTGATATTTTTACAAAATTGCCCCTAACATTTTACTTTTATTCAATTTAGTTCCTAAGCCTAAAACATGAAATTTAACTATTTTTTTCCAAAATCAAGATTAGCCAAATGTTTATGGCATCAAATATAGCCCAAATTTGTAATAACTTCACAAAATTCCTTGCATTTCTACTATTTCAACAATTTAGTCCTTAATCGATAAATTCATCAAAATTACTTAACAAAATATTTTTAAATATCAACCAACACTTCAAATTCATCATTTATCATCTAAAATCACATAGATTCAGTAATGGCAAAATTCAATATCTTTAACAGTTTCAAAATTGAAAGTACAGGCTAGTTGGACCTAGTTGCAACGATCTCAAAAACATAAAAATTATTAGAAACGGGGCTAAAATAGACTTACATGCTTCTTCAAAGAGAAAGCTGAAGCTTAAACCCTTCCATGTATTTTTTACTCTTTCAATTTAGGTGAAGAAGACATGAAAAATGATGATAATAACTTTTATTTTTATTTTATTTAATTTAATTATAAAATTACTATTTTAACCATATTCAAAATATCCAAATTTCATGGTTTTAGTTGCCCAAAACCGTCCACTAAATTCTTATATGGTTTAATTACCATTTAAGTCCCTTTTCCTTTAATCTATAAGCCATTTAATCAATCAAATTAAATAGTGATCAATTTTTACATCTTTTATGATTTAGTCCTTTTTAATTAATTAACTATCAAAACATTGAAACTTCTTAACGAAACTTTAATACCACCTTTGTAATACCCCAAACCCGACCCAAACGTTATGGCTGAATCTAACGATGTCACATGATAGGTGTTTGAAAACTGTGTCTGTAACATCCTGATTTTGGGCCTAGTCGAAACAATGGTTTTGGGACCACAAATCTGAGGAGAAAAAATATTATTTTATTATATTTTTATCGCCTAAAATTTCATGGAATGATTTCGTGAAAATTTTGTTAAAAAAATTCGACGTTTGGGCACTCAATTTAATCAAAAGGACTAAATTGTAAAAAGTGCAAAAGTTGAGTTCTATATGT
>CM025245.1:27821910-27837763 GCA_013677275.1 Gossypium schwendimanii
TAGAAGAACCTAGCTCAAATCAATGGCCTCAACTAAGTGGGTCGTTTAAACTTGATTGTTAACTCCCTTGATGAATCCAACCACTCGCTCAATTAGTCACGTCAATTTGCTCTTCGGTGGGACAAACACAACAATTACAAATCATATCAAATTATCAATAGTTTGCTATCCAACACGAAATCAAGGGGTACCCTTCTCAATTTGATGTTAAAATGACATTATGAGATGACCAAGTCTATCTCCTAAATTGGGGAATTAACAAATACGGAAATGAAGAGTGTTGGTACATTTTCAAGCCTCACAATTCTAACTTAGAATAATTATCAGAATAAAACCAAAATTGAAATTTAGTTACTCATAATAAAAATCAATCAAAGAAAATAAAATAGAATTTAATTAAAAAAACTGAGGACTTAAGAGAACAAAATGGCGGTGGTGAATTCCACAGTTCAGTGCGAAAACAAAGAAAAATAATAAAACAAAATTTAACTATTTACTCCACTCAAAATCAAAAGTGTCGTTCCTATCTTTAGCTTTTTAAAACTAAATTAAAACTAAGTATTCTACTCCTAATTAACTTCGTGAAGATAAAATTCAGCATTTATAGAACCAAAAAAAATAAATATAAATAATGAATGATAAAACCTAATCCTAATTAAACTCTAAAATATATTATTTTTACAAATAAAATTTAAATAAAAATATCCTAAAAATTGTGTTCTTTAATTTCTTTCCCATGTCAAATCTTACAAGTAATTCACATTTCAACTTGTATTCTAACACTTTGGACATGCGCCTACATAAGAAGTAATTGATAAAGTACCAAAATTAATAGCAACAATATCCCAAATTAATTAGAATTAACCACCAAAAATATGTCAATTAAGCTCATTTTCATCGTGTATCATTACTATGGTGCCTTAAGTTATATTAGGCCAAGATGATACAAGCTTCGAAAGGATCTAAGAAGAAAACATCCATTTACATCTCACATTGCAACTCGAGTTTCATTTGATAGAAGGCAAAAACAAAAGCTTGTATGGAGAAAAAAGGACCAAAAGTGTCTCATTGTTACACATTAATCTTTAAAGGCTACCACTAATCATATTTGGTACTTTGATAGTGGGTGTCCCAGGTACATGACCAAAGATGGTAGCTTCCTTAAAGGATTCCAACAGAACCACGAAGGTGGGGTTGTAAATTAACCGAGTTTGAACAAACAAACAAACAAAAAAGTTTGTTTATGGTCATTTGTTTATTTTTAAGCTTGTTCGTATTCGATTCTTGTTCATTAAGAAGTTTAAATTTGTGTTTGTGTTTGTTTATTTTAAATTATGTATATTCATGTTCATTCGTTTAAGTTAAATGAATGTGTTGGTGAACATTAAACGAAAATGTTCGTGAACATGTTCAAGAACATATAATTGAACATGTTCACGAAAATTTTTCACAAATAATAAACAAACATAAAATAATCAAATATAAGTATTAATAATTACATTATAAATAAAATAAAATAAACACACAAATAATAATAATTTTATTAATATATAATAATCAAATAATAAACGAGTTTTAAACAAACTTTAAATGAATATAAATGAGCTTGTTCACCATAAATGAACTTAAAAATCTTTATTCATGTTCGATTTGTTTAATAAATGAGCCTTAAAATATCGGTGAGATATGATGATGTAAAGCGACTACCAGAGCTAGGGGGAGTCATTCCAAAAGTTTATGGAGACTGTATGATGGACATGAATGGCTAGGTTATGTCTGTTTCAAAGGCCTTCAAATATCGGTGAGATATGATGATGTAAAGCGACTACCAGAGCTAGGGGGAGTCATTCCAAAAGTTTATGGAGACTGTATGATGGACAAGAAGTAGTGTAAGTCACATCCTCAATTGTAACTAATCCAAACATCTGGACCTCTTGAGTTATTGCATATGGATTTGATTAAACCTATACAAATAGAGAGCTTGGGTGGGAAAAAAATGTCTTGGTTTGTATAGATGACTACTTCAGGTATACTTGGGTAAGGTTTTTAATAGAGAAATAAAAAAAATTTGAAATATTTAGAGAGAATAATCGTTTGATCCAAGATATGGCCGGAATAATGCTTAAGAAGGGAATTTCAACAGGTTTTGGGCAGACATTGATAACACAACTATTCACATGATTAACATCGTGTTGTTAAGGCAAAAAAAAAAAATGGATGACTCCATATGAAATATGGAGAGGAAAGAAGCCAACAATGAGCTACTTTCATATTTTTGGGAGTGCATATTATATTCTCAGAAATAGATTATTAGGGTAAATTTAATGCATACATTGATGAGAAGATTTTCCTTAGATACTAAACTAATAGTAAAGCTTACAGGGTGTGCATCAAACACACAAGAACTGTCATGGAATCTTTCAATGTTGCTATCAAAGATAAGCCAACCAACTACCTATCTAATAAATATGCAAATGAAGAACTTGTAGCATTAAATGTAAAGCTAGTTGCAACTAGCTCTGTAATTGAACCAAATCCTAAGTTACTTATGATTAATCAACCAGTTGAATTGATAATGATGGTGACCATCAAGTGGATGATATTTCTCAACCTCAACCATCCTAAAGAGAGAAAGAACAATTCATTGGATAATGTAATTGGTGATCTAGACGGAGGAATCAAGATTAGAGGTAAGTCAAGGCTAAACTATCATGGTATGGTTGGATTTACATGTTATACTTCCTCCATTGAGACTAAGAAGGTGGAAGAGGATTTAATCCAAGCCATACAGGAAAAACTAAATAAGTTTGAAAGGAATAATGTGTGGAAGCTTGTTCCAAGACTTACTAATTGTAATGTAATTAGAACAAAGTGAATATTTAAGAACAAAACTGATGATCTTGGAAACATCACCAAAAATAAGCTTAGCTAGCGACTCAAGGTTACACTTAGTTGGAAGGCATGGACTTTGATAAGGCATTTGCACTAGTGACAAGCTGAAAGCAATCAAACTACGACAAGTATTTGCAACTTATATGGATATCAAGCTATTTCAAATGGATGTGAAAAGTGTATTTCTAAATGACTTTATTAATGAAGAAGTGTATATGAAATAACCTAAAGGATTTGAAGAACCCAAGCATCCTGATCATGTCTATAAACTCACTAAAGCACTCAATGGTTTGAAGTAAACTCCAAGGGCGTAGTACAAGAGACTTTCAAGGTTACTAATCGAGTAACGATACTAAGAGGGAATGTTGATAAAACCTTGTTAATAAAAAAGAAGACATGTAACATTACAATTTCTTAGATTTATGTAGATGCAATTATTTTTTGCTTAACTTCTCAATCGACGAAAGAGGATTTTGTAAACATGATACAATTTGAGTTTAGATAGGCATCATGGGGAGGGCAGTTCCCCTATTTCTTAGGCTTCCAAATCAAGTAGCTAAAGGAAATTATTTTCTTATCTCAAGAGAAGTAAGCATGCAACTTAGCGAATAAGTTTTAGATTGGAGAATTTAGGAATTGTAATAGCTCTTATGTCAATTTCTGATATGATTGATAGTTTACTCTACCTAACTACTAGTAGCCTTGAACTTTTCTTTGGTACAAGTGTTTATGTAATGTATCAACCAACTCTTGAGGAGTTGCATTTAAAAGTTGTGAAGATGATACTTCTATATGTGAATTAGACATTAGATCTTGGTTTAAGGATAAAAACATGAGCCTTGTTGGTTTCGGTGATACTGATAGGCAAGTAATGTGGATGATAGGAAGAGCATGTCTAGTGGGTATTTTTATCTTGGCTCGAAATTAGCATTTTGGTACAGTAAGAAACAACCTTTAGTATCATTTTCAATAACTGAACCTGAGTATATAGATGCTAGAAGCTATTGTGTATAACTATTATGAATAAGGCAAATGCTTGAAGTTTTTTTGGAATTGCACTGCCAATTGAGACTACTCCAGTCGAATCAATATCTCAAAGAACCATTTTCTTCACTCAAGGACTAAGCATGATGATACAAGGCATCACTTAATTAAAGAGTTAGTGGAGAATGGAACCATTGAATTTATGCATGTATCTACTAAGAATCAACTGGTAGATTTATTTACCAAGAGCCTTGAAGTTGTTAGGTTCAAAAAATTAAAGAATTTAGTCGAGATGTGCTAACTCTGACTTGGCACCTAAGGAAAAGCACTAAAATTCAAATTCCAAGTTTCATTTTGCCATTTATTATTTTTGGTAATTTTTTTGTTCCTGTTTTTATTTTTAAAAGGTTATTTTTACACCAAAATATTCAGTTTCCTTATTTTTGGAGGGAAAAAATTGCAAAAAATTTAGGTATTTAAGTTATGAAATTGAGTTGTAGTTGTTGTTAAACTCCCTTAACTAATCCTTCAACCTTGAAGAAACATTACTCTACAAGAAAGCTTTACTGCTACTGCAAGAAATCTATGGCACAAGTTAAACAAACCAACTTATCATGCAACCTTTGAGGAATTTAATTTGAGTTCACCTTCACTTAAATCTTCATTCAGAGAAGAATGACAATAGAACCTTGTGAAGTAACATCTTTTGTGATGCTTTGAGAAGACACCTAGGAGTAGCTAGTTCGAGAAGCTCAGCTAGATGTACCACTAGTTGCAACTAAGTAAAGCGGTGCAGTTAAACACTGTTGGTACTAAGAATGATAAGAATGCAGAAAAAGATGCTGGAGCAATTTTCACTGCGAAAGCTACAAAGAAGTGTTAAATACTTAGATAGTAGAATTCACGTGAGTACCAAATTATTTATAAGACATGTTACAAGTATTAAATAATTTATATATCTTTTGAAAAAAGAACTAGTGTAACTTAATGATATTAATGTTAAAAACTTAGATAAATAGAATTCACTTGAGTACTTACTAAGTTTTCGTAAAGCTAAACATGTAGTTTTCAAACATGTAGTGTACAAAAAGTAATCGTGTGTGAAGAGTTCGAATGGGACAAATCAAACCACATCTCATCAAAAAAAGGTTTGGGAATTAAGTATTTGAATTATGGGCATTAGAGTGGAAGTACATAAGTGTTCAATTGGTATGAAGGTGGAAGATAATGCATTAGTTCATACAAAAGTTAAGTTGAAGTGGAAAGATTTTGAGAACAATGTGGTTTTGTGTTAGTGAACGAACATAGATGAACATGTGATGCTTTAAATGGTATTTTTGTGTAATTAAGGTTGGAAAATGATTAAGAATGATTGGAATTGAATAGAGTATGCTTAGGGAAGTCTTTGGGTGTGTTTAAGCTTGATTTTTGGCTCCCCTGCATCCAAGTACCAATACATGAAGGACTTGTATTGATACTTAGGGGAGTTGTACCGATACAAATGCCCTATTTTACCCTAATATAAATGTTTTCTCACCAAAAATACCTCGAACAACCTCATATTGAAGTCAGATTGTAGAGTAAGCTTAGAAATGATTTTAAAAAAAAAAGTCTTAAAAGACCTAAAATTAACCTAAAGAATGAATTGAACTTGAAGGTCATGTTTGGTACTAAAGTGACTTTGAAATATATCATTTCCTGCTTGAGTTTAGGTTCGGGCTCAAGTAAGAGGTGTTACAATATTTCATATTTTGGTTTTAATAATTAACAAAAATAAATGTTAAAATTTAATATATAATTAATCAATCTAAAATGTATAATTTGCAGTACTTGTATTTTGATTTTGGTTATTTGTTTAGAATAAAAGTATCTTTTATACTCGTTTTACAACTTGTGTAAACTAATTTTTTCGAGGTTCGTGATTGTCCTCTCAATAATGTCATCTCCAATGTTCAAACTTGAGCTTTCTCATTGGGGGTGTAAGGTGCCTTACCATTGGCATTTTAATTATGTTTCTTACTTTAATATGTCGGACTTAATGGCTTTATTTGTTAAAGTCGATATGGCTAGATTTCCTATGTTGTTTATTGTTATTTAATCTATGAAATGCTCTTTTATGACATTTAAAAATTTTTTTTATTCAATTATATATATAAATAAATTAATCTAATATTTTTATATTGAATAAATATAATTATTTAAGTAATGAAATAAATAAATTTAAATTGGTGTCACATTGATAATAGTGTTACGGATTCCAAAAATTAAATTGAAATATTTCATGTTTATAATTATATAAAATCAAATTTATAAATCAATTTATAATTTTTTTTCCAGAACATCAAATTACATTACATCGAAATTCATCTATAATTTTCATATTTATCAAAATCATTAAAGTTAAAGTTAACTGAAAAAAATTACAAAATTAAAAATTGTTAATTACAAAAAAAATATCCTAATAAGCGTTATTAGTGAGAAGAAGAAAAAATGGTAAGACATTCCTTCCAAAAAAGGTTCACCTGCTCAAGTTTACAACCAACATTCTACTCGCCACCCTTTCACACTTTTCTGTCATTGCAACAATTACAATTTCATACGTGGCATTCCCACTCAGCGAGTACCAACAAGGATACAGACAGGTGAGAAGATAATTTTTTTTCCTTAAAAACGTTTAAGAAAGACGTTTTTAGAGGAAATAAATCATAATAATATTTCCCTCGTTTTGTGGTATTTCAAATTTCAAAAAACGACCCAACAACTCTCTCTTCTCCTTTTCTCTGTTAAATCACCGATTCTAAAAAATAATCCAAAAAACCAAGAATCCGATCAATGAAATGGTATGCGATTTTTTGAATCGAGACTCAGGGTTTGGGATAATCTCGAGATCAGTGCTGAGGTTTCTTGATTTGACGGTGTGCAGAGCCATGGGATGTTTCTTCCACTGTTTCGGCGTCAGAACCGATCGTTCCCGCCCTCACCTCGTCGCTTCCTGTTCCAAATCCACTGTAATTTTTTTTGTTTGTTTGTGTTTTTGCACTTTCATTTCCAGTTTTCTTGTACCTGCGTTTGGTTTCTCGGAAAATTCAGTTCAAGAAACATTTTCTTTCTTAGTCTTTTTCTTTTCATATTTCTAAAGAGAAGACAAACTTGAATAAAGCTAGCTTCGTTTATTTTCGTTTTGGCTGAGCAGGAACGTACTGTTTCTCGAAATCGATTATCGTCTCTATTTGTTGATGAAGGTAACTATATCTGGATCGATTATCTAGCTTATAAGTCGATTTAGCTTATTTCAACATTTCCTTTTTTTTTGTCCCCTCAAATTTGATTTTTCCTTTGTTTGAAAGTGTAATTATTTTGTTTTCTTGCTTTGTTTCTAAAAGAGAAAGGAGATTCTCCATCCAACGATTTGGAGTCTCCACAAATTAATAAAGGTCTCAAGGATGAGGTATGTACATCGAGCAAATCGATTTAGATTGGTTGCTTTGTATGTGCAATGCGAATTACAATTCAAATTTTTTACCTTCCCGTAGGCAAAGTTCCTTAAATCTTGTGGCACAATACCAGAGACTCCGGTTGAAATTCGCAAAGCATCTAACAAGTTTAAACAGTCCCCTCCTTGTGGTAGAGATTCAGAGACTTCGAAGTATCGTTCTTGGCTTCCAAACACATCCATTGATAAGCTTCAGTTGGATAAGAAATCTGACCAGCCACCCACTCCAAGTAAACTTTTCGAGGTGTTGGGGAGGTCAGATTCTCCTGATAATACACCTAGCAGGTTATCAGATTTAACTTCAGACTTTAAAAATTTTAATCAACAAATCGAAACATGTAATTGGCTTCTCACTGAATTTAGAATTGCTTTGCGGACAATAGTTTTCTTCTTAGAAATGAAGCAACAGTATCTGCAATTTTGTTGTGTGATTTTGTGAATACATTTTCGCATAATTTTGATGTCTACCTGACAATTGACTCGTGCTATTTCTTTTTTAGTTGTATATCGAATGCAGCAAACACTGGGATGTCCTCCATTTGTTCTACTGAAGGTAGTGAGGCGACGACTGCTGATAAAACAGCCAAGACTGGTATCTTTTCAACTTCAGCTTATGAAAGGAACAAGTCTGTGCGATTTGAATGTGAATCTGATGCTTCTTCTGAATCTGAAAATATTGGTCAAAATCCGGAGAAACTTGAAGCACTAGGTTACCAAAGTGCATCAAAGTACTCGCCAAACCCAACCCCGTTAAAGCTTTCTGATGAAATGCAAACCCCAGGAACTGTTTTTCCCTCAAACGTGGGAATCTTTGCAAATGGGAAGACTCGGATCCGGTCTGAATACGTTCATTTAGTTTTGAATCCGGTTGGGAATACCTCTCCGTTAAATGCAATGAAGAAAGAGCCATTGAGCTCCAAAGAGATGTTTAATGAGCAGGAAGATTCTCCTGAACGATTAGAAAATGGCACCCCCAAGCTAGGAGTAAAACAAGCTTCACTTGGTAAAGATTCAGAGGATGAAGGAAGCTTGTCTTCTTGGCTGAAGCCAAAACAGATTACCATAGATGATCCTGATAAGAATATTCATGTTACGTCCAGCAAAACCCCTCAATTTAATAGAACCCCAGGGGATAGACCCATCATTGGTATGGTGGCTGCTCACTGGAACGAAGATGAGTCTTCCCGCATCTCACCCAAGTGGTGGGATGGGAATGGAATCCCAAATTCAACTAATAAATACAAGGAGGTAAATCTTTTATTTTTCGGCTGCATTTCTACTTGCAGTTTGGACACCTATGCTTGATGGATCCTTGTCCTGTTTGCAGGATCAGAAAGTGAGTTGGCATGCAACCCCATTTGAAGAGAGGCTGGAAAAGGCTTTATCGGAGGAGAGTCTTATCTCTCAGAGGCATGTTTAATTTTCCCTTGCTAAATTCAATACCTATGATGCTATTTTATGTTGCTCTAATTTGGTGGCAAGCAGTAATGACTCAAAAGTATTTCACCTCAAAAACTCTTAGGAGATTACCAGGCGTGATTTAGTTGTGTGAAGCACAGTTTAACATAGATTTTATACATTTGCAATATGCAAGCATCTTTCTGGTAATACTTTCTGTAACTCAACACCAATATCTGCTTTCTCTTTTCTTGTTTTCTATTTTTCCTAAATATCTTGGGGGGCTGAATTGATTTTTAGAATCTATACGCAAAAATGTAAAGGAGATTCTCATTGATCGACACCTTTTACTGGGAAAATAATTCATTCACTTTGCTTTGACATCTTTTGTCAAAAGTGTACAAACATCATCCTAAGTAGCTAGATCACAATCCCCTATGAATTGTGATTCAAAATGCTTTGCAGAAGCATTTACCTACGTTTGATATGAACTATTTTTTAGATAACATTGACCCCTTTTGATACATTCGGATATCCGTGTGGGGGATATCCATGTTCGATGCTTACATCCAAATCCGAGTAGCATGTTTCAAATAGATGACAGAGGGTTATTTCGATCTGATTTATAATGTTCGGAAGATTCTAACATGCCCCTTCCTTATATGATCCATTATTGAGATGGAATTTAAATTGTGTTATTATTAATGCTAATTCACGACTATATCTAATTGCTAGTTTTAATTACAGGAAGCCTGTTGACCGAGCACTCATGTCTCTTGATGAGATTGATGAAAGCGACACAGCACTGTCTCAGCTGCGACCTTCCTCACATGCCAAGTCAGTTGTTTCATTCTGATTACAGTAATTTCTTCCGTTTTCACATTTGATGAACCCAGATGTAATTTTGAGTCCTTCAAAAACCTGATCAATGGTAGAAAATCATGAATTGTGATTCATGGTTGGTTTGGCATGAGCCATCTAGTGGAACTTTTCTAGGGATTCCATTGTAATCCAGCAGGATAGGAACACTGCTTGAAGTGCAAACCAACGATTTTTTTAAAAGGTTTTATATCATTTTATAGTACTTGGCACCGGGCATCACTCATGATTTTATGCATAAGTTGGAGCACATTGTCCTTGTAACTTGGCTCAACTTTTTCGAGTCTTTATTTGCTTGCTCCCATTTTTGTCTGATAAAGATGTGAGGGGAGCTTTGGTGCATTTCCATACATTATTTCTTTTACTGATAAAATAACATGTAGTCATCGATATTCAAGATAAAGTATCAGTTAAATCTTTTAAAAAAAAATATTGATTGAAGCTTCCAAAAATGGTTTATTTAATTTTAGCCAACCATGGGATATAATTATAAATGTATTCATTATCCATGTAAAAATTTTAAATCAATTTGACTCTACAATATAATTGAGGATACCATTTCTTTAATATATAATACCTAACCATTTAAAATTTTTGGACACCACATTGAACAACATAATTTAAACAATAGAGGGCATGATTTTCCACCAATATCAGTAGATACCTATTTTAATTCACTTTTAAGCATAGTGACAATAAATAATAGTACAAGTGAAAAGAAATGCTTGGACACTTCATTATGTATTGAAAATCAATAATTTAATAAAATGAAGTTCTATGCAAAAGAGGGAATTAAATTCCCCCTATAATGTTAAGAGACTAGAGCTCCATATTGCAAATGAAAAACCCAAGTCTTCTTTGTGAGAATTCTGTTGGGAAAGTTTGAAGCAATATAATTTTGTAGTCTACAAATTCAAATATTATTTCAAAGTCCTCTAATGACTCCCACTAGAAATACATGGTTAAGCCAAATTACCAAATTTTGTGATGGTACAATCCAACGGCTCACTCTCGATATATTCTTTTGAAGTATGCAAGTTTTGCACAACATTTAGATTGTTAAATATAAAAGAAACTTTAGAATGGTTATACACATAGAATTTGATGTCAAGACAATTATTCATTAAACAAAAACAAGTAGAAACATATTAGTAATTAGCTTGTAGCTTTGTAATACCTTGATTTCTAATGATGCTCCAGGAATTGAATTGTATAAAGAAATTGAAATCATTACAAACATCTGGAATTGTAGAAAGGATAGATCCTATAATCTTTAAGACA
The DNA here is from genome assembly GCA_013677275.1 of Gossypium schwendimanii. Classification (NCBI taxonomy): domain Eukaryota; kingdom Viridiplantae; phylum Streptophyta; class Magnoliopsida; order Malvales; family Malvaceae; genus Gossypium; species Gossypium schwendimanii. The sequence continues at coordinate 27,832,838 of CM025245.1, forward strand.
ATCCATTAATAGCACTGCTTTCTCATAATTCAAANNNNAAAAAAAAAAATGCTATGAAGGTGCAGAATAGCAGGCTTAAAACAGCAAGATTGAATGCCCAATTCATACATAAGACCACCAATCTTTACATTTCTCCTGTTTAACCGACCACGAAATCCCTACAATCGATATATGTGTGCGTGTATATATATATATTTGTCAAGGCTGGTGGAAAGTGTTTGGTCCTTGGTCGTGCTGGTTATTGACTGCAGGGCTCACAACAGAAATATCATGGCTGCTTCCCTCTGCCTCAGGGGCTATCTCTCTTACATCAGCTATTCTTGCATCTGTTGCCTGAATATCACTCCATTCACCTTCACCAACTGGTTGGATGTTAACTTCATCCGCTGCCATGTGGACTACGCTCTCCTCAGGTACCGACGCTGTTCTCGAAACACTAAGACAAGCTTTGTCTACATTATCTGACAACTCAACGTCCTTTGTATCAGGTGGACTGTTGCTAGTATTTGACGACTCCATCTTTTCCTCGAAAATTTGCTTCGTGTCACTCTGTTGTCTGCAAACAAAAATAGAAGACAAGATCAACTTCCGTTGCACTGCAACTAAGGATATTTATGCTAGCTTCAGTTCTATGACAAGCAACTCGATAATTCTGAACCAAGATTTATTGTTCCAGTATAAAAGTAGCAGCAACAAACCATGTCAACAAATCAACTAAAAATGGAACGTATCTGACTAAATGATTGAATTAACCTGGATTTTAAGTAATTTACAGATGCTTAAAGTACATGAAGAATGGATTAATCAACCAAAAGGGGGAGTAAAATGAAAGTGTTTGCATTACCATAGTAAAATAATAATAATCACGGACACAGTTCTTCTCTCTTAATTACCAATGATTTTGTCTTTGATTTTGCATTTCTAGATCAAAGAAGTGAGGAGAAGGAAGTTGGATGAAAGCAAACACATTTCTAATCAGCCGCAGAGGTAGATTTCTATCCAAATATCCCCCTAGAGCAAATTAAAGATGGCCATGAAATACACTATTTTGATTATGTGAGATGTATAGAGGGATCTGCATTCCCCAGAAGCAAGATTCCGTTAGTATATCACAAAATTAGCTTGTCTTGTCAATTATTTCTACAACTTGTGTTGCTGTATCAAGTGCATGAATGTATGAACCACGGTTCCAAGGTTTCCAGAAAGGGTAAAAGCAGGATGATTATGATAATGCTTAAAAATATAATAAGTCAAACCTTTGGAGATGTGCTTGTAACGCATTCACATATGCAAGAAGGTCTTGCTTTTCCTTCACAGCGGCTGCCTCTTTCTGCTCTGCTTCTTTTATTCTTGCTTCAGCATCTGTTTCTGCAACTCTGACCTTCTCCTCTGCTCTCAGAACTGCTGCTTCTAATATTACAACACGCTCTCGAGCCTTTGCAAGCTCATTACGCCACATATGTGCCTCCTGCATGGCAGAGTCTCTCTGCTTGATCAATTGATCCCTTTCTTCACTTAGGAACCCAAGCCTTTCTTCGGACTCACTCAGCTATAAACACCAAGGAAAAACTTCAAATAAACACAATTATGATGCTTATATTTGGACATAGAAATCATGGCTACCTAAATAACAACTTGGTCAAGACAATTAAAAGTAACTTCTCAAAAGTTAAAATCAACATGACAGACTTATGATTCTTGGATGAGAATTCTTTTAAATTCAAAACTCTAGCCACACCAAGTGAGCAATAAGATTAGAGTTGCACAATTCCAGTTTTAGCTATACCTTCAACATGAATGCTTCCCTTTGTTTTTCTGAATCTTTTGTTAAGCGCTCAATTTCTTCACAAGCAATCCTCCTATGTTCATCCATTGCATGAGCTGCAGATGCTGCAGATTCAGCAGCTTCAGCAGTCTCAGAAAGTTTATCTGCTATTTCTCTTATTGTTGAATCACGAGCACGAAGATCTCGAGCCAAGTTCTGCAGTTCCTCATCCTTGACTCGTAGTGTCTCCTACAAGAATTAGCTACGACTCAGAAAACAAACTCTAGGAAGAATGAAATGTCCTTAATTGACTAAGCACTAGCCACAATATAGAGACAAGAAGTCAAGTGAGAAAGCAGATTGAGAGACCCAAACAACACAAATTATACACTTATAGCTGTCAAGACGGGAACATCCAACAGGTTTAACAGCCCAGATTGGCATAAAGGTATTCTTAGGCACCATTATAGTCAGAATATATATCAGCATCCAATTTGGCCCATTTCAACTAGCCATCATAATCATGCTTCGAAATCTAGATTAATATAACAAGACATGCACATTATCTAAGTGCTAGCTAGAGTTACTCTTGCAAACATTTAGCATAAATGTGCACATTCACATATCTGAATATCAAAGCATTTGCCCAACCAGAAACTACACAAGGATGAACCTAGGACCCAACAGCTAGAGGAATCACCTCGACATCCACTTGTATGTTCAAATAACTTAAAAGCATATGTTCAAATAACTTAAAAGCACAGCATACAAGCACAATAGGTTGAACAGATAAACTGCTCATAGCATACCTTCATAATTGTAAAATCATCCATTGGACCATCAGTGGGTCTATTTGCCACCAATCCTAAAACATTTCTCAAGGATACCTGCATTGCGGCTTCAATTTCTTTAGAACATTCCTTGGCTGTTGAATTGGCAGCTGCAACTACTGTTGCAACTGTACCTAATTTTGCAGAGCCGTTGCCACTTAAGGAATTGACAGCTTCTTTGTGAGCCTTTAGAACCAATTGTGTCGCACTAGTTTTTGGAAAGGAGAAGAACACCGAACAGATGACATCAACCATATATATAAAATTAGTTGCCAAAAGACGTCCATAAAACATATGGCAAGATACTTTTCAGACCACAAGCAGATATCCAGAGTCAACTTTAGACAATTGGAGAGAATGCAAAGAGTAATAAGAATTTATGCTTTTCTTTGAACATGAATCTCTTACCATTTCAGGCATTTTGGCCTCTTAAATACAACCAACCAAAAACTGACAAGTGCAAAAGGACATGTGAAATGGTTCTTATCAAGAAAGCAAGAAGAGTGTTACAAGAGAGTTAGAAGCACAACATAAAATCCTGACCCTTAAACACGAACATATATATTCCCTCCCCATAAGTTTGATTGATCCGTCACCTTTGAAGTTCAAGTACCCACCACATATCACCCACAAGACATCATAGCATAAACTTGTTCAATCAAACTTATGGAGAGGGAATACATGTGTGTGTATCACTTTTGAAACAGAAAACAGAATAATAAAAAGACTGATATAGTGCAGCACATTGTAAAAAACTTACTGTAAAGTTGATACCCAAGCTCTAGCAGCACCAGGCGTCTCTGCACAAAGAAAGTAGTCCTTTTTCTGGGGTGTCCCAATATCTAAATGGTACAGTTAAGAAGCACACAAGTTTAGCAACTGAGAACTTCTTCCACAAACATAAGCAAAAAGACCGTCGAAGCTTTTCAGTTTCTTAACAATTTATTGGATACAGAAACAACAGCCATCATACTTTGGAAGTCCACTGTAATGAAAAAAACAAACAAACAGAAAAGATAGGTTAATAACAATTCCCAGCTAAAGAATCGAGACTCACAGCAATAACTCGGAGGTGACAAATATGGATATATGTCAACATTGGCATGATCATTTCTCTTTTCCATATATTTCAAGGATCATAACTCTGTGCCTATGTCCAAATATATATCAAACACAAGTGCCTGTGTACTTTAGGGAAAATGAAGTCCAGGTAACAGACAGCAACAATCAACCAAACAAGGAACAAGAAAATTGTCTTACTGAAAGTTAACAGGAGACATAGAGATGACGCTGTTTTCATCAAACGTGATGATTCCCTTAATACTTGGCTCATTCCTCCTAGTCCTACAAAAACCAAAACAACAGAATTTCTAGTTTAATTTTCAGTGTTTCGAAGAAAACCAAAAATAATTAAGGAATGGAAACACACTTACTTGTATTCCATTTTCCCCGTCGTAGGGTCTAATATCACCCACCTTTCATTCCATTTCCTCAGCTGTTAAACCAATGTACAGTATATACACTAAATCATCAAATTGCTTGAAAATTCATGAATTTAAAAGAAAAATACAAATTTATGAAATCCATAACTGATAATAGAATCGGAAAACTAAATGAATTTTAATACTGCTTAATTCCAGTAATAAAATTAAGAGAGAGAAGAAGAAGATCGTACGGTCTCAGATCGCTTGAGAAGTGGACCTTGGAGCAAGTTCCTACCGGAGCCAGAGGCCAGTTGCCGTTTGATCTTTTCCAAACTGTTTTCCGTAGCATCCCTAACTCCTTGTTCCTTTTTTCCAAAATTAAATACCAAAAGGAAAGTCAATTCCAATCACCACAAATGGAGGAGGAGGAGAAGAAGAAGGATTTACCGTAGAAGCACCATTGGAAGCCATGAGAGAAGAAATCCAATAGAAAAGCTTTAATCTTCAGCTCAATGAAAAAAAAAGAGAGAGAGGAAAAAAAATGGTTAGGGCGAAAGGTGGAATATATTTGAAGGGAAATTGGGGGGTGGTGTTGAAACTGAGAAGGGCTGTTAGGTTTAAGGCATAGACTAGCAGTTAGACGTAATGCTCAAAAAACTCAGATTGAAGACGAAATAGTTGATTCACTTCTGTCGGTTTTTTTATTTTCAGGAGTTTACTACCTGTCATAAAAATATACGCACTTTTAATATTTAATAAATATATGTAATGATTTGATAAAATAAATAATTTAAGAAATTAAATTTTAATTTTTGTAAATCATTAAAATCGATTGGGTCTGACCTCGATTGGCATTGTATTAAAAAAATATGATAAAAGAAATTATAATGAGATTAATGTTTTAAAA
>CM025245.1:27863552-27875775 GCA_013677275.1 Gossypium schwendimanii
CTTGGATGGTCCCTCCCTCCCTCACCACAGCTGAAGGTCTCCCAAAAAAAACCCTCCCTCAACACAGCCGAAGGTCTCCCAAAAAAATAAGTATGTATTTTTTTCTAATAGTATATTATTAATAGTTTAGAATTGTGTTAAAAGTTTAATTTTTCCTGTAATAATATGTTAACTTAGAAAGAAATTAGAATTGTGTTAGTTTAGATATTTGTAATATTATATTAAAAAAAATAGAATGGTGTATGCCAATTTTGTAGTGTATGTATGTTTATTTTATTTTGTAGTGTATTTTTTTTAAGATAAGTTTGGTAGTGCATGTTTATTTTAGTAGAAATGTTAGAATTTTATATTAAGATAGATTTGTGTTGAAAGTAATAATAAGATTGGTTTGACTAGTGGATTTTTTATTTTAATAATAATTTGTATCTTTTAAGATATAAAAGTGAACATTATATGTTCGTTTGAGTAATTAGATTTTTGTTGATTATGAAAATGAGCTTCGAAAAAAATAGTTGTTGTGACTTTTATATTGTTTATTTGTTAAGTCTCAAAATTTAAATTGTTTGTGCAGATATTGATATGCATTCTTTAATTACTGCAGAAGTTCATACAGCTAAGACAATCCATTTACCGGTAAGAGATGTTCTAAGGATGTCACAATGCAATTAAGGCTCCTCGTGGATGGTGATGTGGTAATCGATTCAAGCCACATAGCAGATCCTGCAACGCTCTGCTATGACTTGCTTGGACCTCTCTCGGTAATGATACCATAAATTTACGGGTTTAAAACTTTTGTGGTTGAAGGCAAATTTTGAAATATTATTGGATTATGAGACTCAGATAGAGAAGATACAGGCTGCTCAGGCTTATATACTATAGCTTATAAGGGGTACTTATGTCGGATTCCAATAGTAATAGAGTTCACTTGATGTACCTACCTTTACTGACTAATTTGCAAGGTGCCCATTCCTACAACTAGATTCGGTAGTACTAGTGACGCTATATTGTGAGCTTTGTTGGGGAAAAAGCACAGAACAGTCGACATAGGTGGCTGCCTCATACTGCAACAATCTTGGGCGCTATACAGGATGTCATTTTTGGCATCAGTGGGTCACCAAGTACATGTGTTCCCACTTGTGAATAAGTTAAAAAAAATTGAATTAAGATTTTTTTCATGAAAATATGTTCTAACGAATTTGGTTTATATTTTTAGATGATATATTTGTCTGAATATTTAGAAGTCGGAAACACTCATTGTATACTGATAGATGATCGAGGCATACGTCGTGGACGAGGTAATTTATTTTCAAAAAATTAAATAATATTAATGTCATGTAATTAGTTTATTTATTAAATTATGTTGTAATTAGTATTTTAATCATGTGTTTAATTGTGTAGTTTGTGTAGATGCCATATATTGCACCAGACGTTGCTTCCGTCATTCCTCTGTCAGCTAGAGCCAATGTAATCATGTGGTGTATTAATGCACCCGTGATAAATTTTCAAATGGTGGAGTGGTACACCGGGGATCGGGTGCTTCATCAATTCAAGTGTTATCAACATATTTTGGACATTACTATACAATTGGGCAAAGAAGTCTACGGAATTGACAAGAAGGAGAAACATGGAAAGAATTGGGCATTAGAGCATCAACCATAAATTGTGTTGTGGAACGTCCAGTTGGAGAGAAGACCTTATTTGGAATCATGTTTTCCTGATTTCACTCCCTTGAGGGATTATTAGTAGTGGTACATGCAGAATGGGTTACCCTACTTATATGGTGGCCAATTGATGGTAGTCCCTCTACATATGGAATGACGAGGTCCCCTACAAAGTCATTCGCGTTAGCCGTCTCCTCCACCACCACCCGAGCCCAAGCCGACACTTTTATTATCATACACACACTCAAACGGTAGTTCCTATCATCTGAAAATAGGGGTTATAGTTTTGCCCTTAAGTACTCGGGTTACGCAATACACTTGAAAATGGGCGATTGTAGTTCCTATCAGCAATCACCAAGATGTTTGACATATTTAGCCCATTGTCACCCCAATACGACACCTCTCTCGAGCAAACATTTGTGACCAACGATTTTTCGAGTTTGCTCAGTACACCCCGAGGATCGCTTATGGGTGATGAGAATGTCAGTTTGAGTGAGATGGACATTGACTGTCAGGAGCACCTACAATGCGAAAGAAGGCCACCACAACGATACACCCCATGGCCAACCCCATCAAACCATAGATTTTGATGGTTTTAATTTAAATAATTTTGATTATTGTAATGTTCAGTTTATTTAAAGTTTGACATATTTTATTTCAAGCTAAAGTTTATCGCATGTTAGTGAAATATTTGAAACAAGTTCATGCAAATATACGTACTCATCAAGTTCATTCAAAATTTTACAAGTTCATGCAAATATACATACCCATCAAGTTTGTTCAAATATTTTACAAGTTCATGCAAATATACATGACAATCAAGTTCGTTTAAATATTTTACAAGTTCATGCAAATATATGTAAATAATTAAAGTCGATACAAGAATGGAAATTCTAAACATAATTTACATTTTAGTCGACCAAGATAACTCTTCTAGGTGGTCATTTTGATACTGGCATTTGCTTCGATTATAACCAATTGATCTACTCACGCCACAATGTTTAATGTCAACCCTCTCCCATATGTCCATGTCTTTTCTTATTCGAGTAACATGCAGGTGACCTCTGGGCTTCCTACAAAGACTACAGTCTGGGACCAACTCGAAAGTCGGCGATGGAACTTCCCACGTTGACACATCCCACATTGTTAGGAACTCGTTTCCCTAAATACGTAACGTGCGTTCCAGTATGTATACCTCATTAATATATTGTTCGACATTGATAGAGGCATCAGCACATGCTGCAATGACACGCTCACACGGATAATGAAGCGTTTGGAATTTCCCACAGTTGTATCGCATATTTAGAAGATCGACTCTGTATGACCTAAGCGGGATACCTGGTCGACAACCGACGGTTTCTATTACCCAAAAAGTTTTAAAATGTCGATAATATATTTTAATATTCATGGTCCTCGCTCTTCGGATGTTGACCGCCATTGCCTTTCTAATCACCTCGACATGCACGAACCCCGCATTCATCTGATTTACTTTTCTAAGCCCCATTATCGGCATCAATGTGGCCATCTGGTAGAAAGTAGCTGGAAATGCATATGTAATTGGGAAATGTCATATACACCTCAATACCATGTTAATGACCTCTGCTAGGTTGGTGGTCATATGACCTTATCGCAAACTGTTATTAAAACTTTGAGCCCATTGCCAAGGCTTCATACTCTCAAACCACTCTTGTAATGTAGTATTTGTTTGACCTTGCATATCAGCTTCGAGGTTAGCTAGTCTCCATCTGAACTGATGTGGTTCTAGCTTGTACCCTGGATCATTACAACATGTTATATGTCATTTCACAAGCTCTAAACATATGGAAAAAAATTAGACAGATAATTTATATTTTTTAATTCCTTGTAGAAGTGCACTGCAATGTGCTTAATGCAATAGGTGGATCTCCATTGAACACTCAAATGCCTAGTTATGTATATTAACCTCTTTGATCTATCGAAAATTATGCAAACATTTTCTTGAGTGACAATATACCTCCGAAAGTTCTTCAAGAAAATTTTTTACGACTCCATGTTTTCTTCCTCAACAATGGCAAACGCTATCGGTAGCAAGTTTTGATTCTTATCTTGTGCAATCGTAGTGAGGAGGATCTATATATATTTCCCTATAGCCAAGTCCCATCTACTTGCACAAGCGGCTTAAAGTAGGAAAAGGCCCGAATGCATGGATCGAATGTCTAAAACATACGGTGAAAAGTTATTTTCTCCGAATGTTGTTGGTTGTCCTAGTCGTAATAAGGCAACATTCGTTACTAAAAAAAAGTCACTGAAACGTACTTTTGCATTGCAATAATCCACCATTGGAGTTCCTTGTACGACGCATCTCAATTTTCGTACAACTGATCCATAGTCATTTATTTAGGCAACCATGCATTCCGGTATAAAACTTGGTACTAGAACCGTTCTTGCATTTCGGTAATCAAAACTGATACAAGAATTGTGGGCATGTCTTTAACCATTGCCAATATGCAGTTGCATAGGGTTTTTGAATCAAGCTTGCGGTGGTATTGCATCATACGTGCAAAAGTGCATGTATGAAGCCCAACATATTTCTATATCTCCAACCGCTAAGACCTTTGTATAAATGTAGCTCGTACCTACCACTTGCACCCTTTTGTCAACTTCAAACACTCACCAACATAGATCGTCAGTTTAGAGTCAGCTACCTTGTAGTCGACAAACACTTTCATACTATAGCGCTTGATGACATTGACACAGTCGTCTTTGCTCAAGAATCTTTGACCCACGAACAACTCTTTTGATTCAAGATATACTAACATCAAGTGAGCAGGGATTATGTCCGGGTACTCGTGTAATATTCTTAAATCGGGTCTAGTAGTTTAGTGTAACAGCCCAATTTTTAGTGGTGTCAAAAATAGTTGTTCGAGACTACTAAATCTAACGAGTGAGTTTGAAAATTTTATTATTTATTTATTTACGAGTCAAGTGTGATTTTAAAAAGGTCTTTCAATTGACGATGTGTGTTTTAGAAGGATTTATTAAGTTAAGTGGTTTCAAAAATGAGGTACCAAGACCTTGAGTTCATAAACCAAGCCGTAAATTTTTTTATAAATATTTACGAAGTGTCATTAAGTTAGTATTTAAGATTCGTTAGAAAATTTTAATTTTTTGATAATTAATTAATTAAAAATAACTAAATTGAAAAGGTGCAAAACTTGCTAAAGTGATAAAATAACTTAAATGTTGAATGAGGAAGGACTTAAAGGGTAAATAAGCCTAAAACATGAGGCTGGATGGCATGAGTGTAGAAAAATCATGAAATTAGTGTGAACAAGGGGTAAAATTGGAAATGAAATAAAACTTAATGGTTAAAAATAGGATTTAATTGAATATCTAGACATATCTTAAAAATTCTCAGCTAAAAACACCATTGAAGAACCCTTAAGAAGCTGGTTTTTCATATTTTGCTACAAGTGAGTTCAATTCTTGCTCTTTTCTTGAATTCATTTATGTTTTTAAAACGTTTACAATTTAGTCCAACTATCTATTTCATTAGTTTTTTTATTTTATGGGCAATTATGAAAGTTACCATTGATGAGTGTTGGATGTTTGTGATAAATTAACATGGATTTAGAGTTCTAATTTTGTTATATGATGATTTTATCAAGTGATTTCAATAGAAATTGATTTTAGGACCAAATTGTGAAGAATTAAAGAATTAGGGTTTGCTATTAAATTTCTAAGTATCAAAGGCTGTAAGATAGCCTAGAATAATTAGATAGTTGTTAATTGAGAAAAATTAGCTCAATTGATAGGATAATTAGTAAAGGACTAAATTGTAAAAATTATAAAAGTTGGGGTAAATGTGTAACTTTGAAAATTGAAGGGTATTGATTGTGAAGTGAATTGAAATTGAAATATATGCTAATGCATGAATTATTTTATATTTTAGATCAAGAGCTTGTAGATCAACGAGAAAAAGGGAAATTAACAGAATAGTCTTTAACTACTACAAACTTACAATTTAGCCTAGGTAAGTTGGTATGGTTAAATTTAATGTTATAAATTAAATTGATGTATAGTAATGTGCATTTATTTATATCATTGTGAAAATAAAATTATTTTTAAAGTTATGAAATTGAATTGAATGTTCGGAGAGAATGGAATGCGGGATTGAGTACAGTCGTTCAGTGTGAAAGAGGAATTGACGGCAAATTACCCAAGTAAATCGGGGTTTAGCATTTGTTTTGAACTTCCGTGTTTGCTTTCCTTTTAGCTCTCATGAGCTTAAGTTAACTCATATGAGTTTCAGTTTAACCTTTCTGGGTTTCAATTCAACTCTTTTGAGCTTCAGTTTAACCCTTATGGGTTTCCATTCAACTCTTATGAGCTTCTGTTCAATCCTTACGGGTTTTCGTTTAGCACTTATGTGCTTCTATGCAGCATTCGGGCTTCTGTATACGATGTACTCATATCCTTAAGACGTTCACCGATTTGACAAAGGTTTGTAATTCAGTAAGTGACATATAGAATTATTATTCGTAGACTCAATGATATTATTGAATTTGAGATGGAACAAGTGAATTCATTAATTAAAGTTGGGGTTGGCAGGAAATATGTAATGAATGATTTATTTAAATGAATTGTTATAGTATGTTCGGTAAGATTTATGTTTAAAGCCAACAAACTTATTAAGCTTCATTAAGCTTACTTGTATTGTTTAATGTTCTTTGTAGATTTACGAGAAGTTGGGAGGTCGAATCAACACATCGAATCACACTATCCAAGTTGCCGATAGATTTTGCTAAATATACTATGTTTTATATGGCATGTATAGGGATTGAAATGGTTGTGTAAATGTTAAAATTACATTTTGTTTATGTTTCATGTTAACTTATATATGTATGGTTTGTCATGTTTGGTATAAATGTTGGTATGGGTATTGAATGGATTGGTAAAGCATGTTAATATAGGTGGTTGCATATGTGAATTAATTTATGTTCTAGCTTAGATTGTTGAAATATATGTGATAATATAATGATATTAAAGTTAGGAATTGGTTATTTTGGAGATCTTATTATGGTCTATATGTATGAAATTGGTATGTGTAGATTAAAGTTAAGAATGGGTGAGAAAAGATGCCTTAAATGGCCTATTTTCGTCCACACAGTAGAGACAAGGGCGTGTGTCTTAGCCGTGCATCACACATGGCCGGCACATGGGCGTATGGTCTGGCCATCTGTCCCTTGCACCTTAAAATTTAAAACAGAATGCTCAGGTTTTTGCACACAGCCTAGCACACGGGCATGTGTCCCCTGCTTCTAAGAAAATTTTTAAAATTTTGGGGAAAATTCCCTGAGTATCCGGTTTAGTTTCGATTCACTTCTAAGGTGTATATTAGGCCTTGAGGGCCCATCTAAGGGACAATATGAGTGTTTTATAATTGACTCTTGATATGTATAATAAAAGTTGCGAAATGTCCGTATTTAATCTGTAAAGTCTGGTAATGCTTCGTAACCCTATTCTAGCGACGGATAAGGGTTAGGGGTGTTACGTTTCGGGTATATTTTTCGGGTTTCGAGTGTGAAACTAGAAATTTATAGGGTTTCTTGTAATTCTTAATTTAATTTAGGAGGTTAATTTAATCTAACATCGATTAAATAATAATCTAAAAAATTAAAAATAAATTAATGATATTTTTGAAAAATTAATTTTAAAGATTTTAAATAACTATTAGTGAAAAAAAATCAATTTGGGTTAAACAAAATTTTAAAATAATTTTAATTTGGGGTAATTTGAGTAAAATTTAAATATTAATTAAATAGGATTTAATTGTAAAACAAGGGAAAATTTAGAGTATTTATATGGCAAATAAACCTTAAAATTCTAAATTTTAGAGGGAAATGATTAAATGATAAATTAAGAGAAATGTGGGAGTGACCATTAGGCAAATTTTCCAATTTTTTAATTTCTAGTTGGTGGTTTCAATTTTAAAGCTAATGTATCTAGCCCACTTTTCACATATTTTAGAGCTTTAAAATTCGTTTCCTTTACATGATTTTAAAGATGTATCATCAAAGAATAGATCCAACCAATTTCCTCCTCAAAATACTATTTCAATTCACCCAAAATTATTTTCAAAGGTAGCAAAAAATATTATGAAATTTCTCAAGTTTTTTGAATCATGATTTTCAATCAATGAATTAGAGTGAATCAAAGGTAATCTTCAATCCTAAACCTATTTTTATGATGATTAGAAACATTTTTACATGATTTGAGAATCAACTAAAGGATTTTTATCAATTTCATCTTCTTCCACAAACACATGGTTCTTTAATGGTGGATCTTGAATTTTGAGAGGAAATCCACAACTCAATGGATGTTCCAACTCAAAATGGATCTATTAAAAAGTCCAACTCAAAATGGATCTATTAAAAAGTTTTTTTTATCTTATTTATCAAGATTAAACATGATTTGTGAGGTAATTTAAAGAAATTTGAATTTCATCATCTTCATGAACCAATTTTCCGGAACTTTGTGAAATTGATTTAAATATGAAATTGATGCTTAGTATAAGTGTATTTGGTCTAGTATTGATGATTGAAGTGTTTAGGAGGGTTGGACAGATCGATTTTGTGAGGAATCGAGTTTTCGACTTGATGTTACAAATCTAGTAAGATATCTTTGTAAGAGTATTTCAATTAGTATAATTAATTAAAATTCGTGTTTATTATAGCATTGGAAAGGTGGTAATTTCTACTTTATCTCTATTGAAGCTCTGAATCTTGAAGATGACCGAGTTAACCAAAATTGAAGCTTGGATTTGCTTGGTTGATCACTAGATTGTGGTAGGGAAAATTGAGTGGTGAGTGTTTCTAAGAGAAATTTGGTAAATTGACCTTCAATTATGTTTAATTAGTAGCTTAATTGATTATTTCAATTGATTAATTATGGTTGACTGGCTAATTTTCATAATATTGATATTAAATGTGCAAGAATTGAATTTTTAAGGAATAATGGTAAGTGAGCTTTTAGGTGGTGTTGTATTATTTGATTAGGTTAATTATGTGGACAATTAAATCATGTTTATTGGAGTTTTTGGTCATGATATAATAGTGTTACAATTGGTAATTGAATATTGGAAAATGGCAAATGAAATGCTTGATTAAATTGGGGTGTTAAATAGCTATGTTACATGTTACACATAAGCATCTTGTCACATTAAATTGAGTACAATAATGACTGATTTAAATTCTATGTTTGATTGAATATATTGGCAACATGCAGGGTGGATCCATTGGATATAGTTGGCATGCCATAGGATTTGTGAGTACTCACATTTATTTGTGACATTATGAGCATAAGGCTCTAGGTGGACTGATTTGTTTGGAGTAGATAAGGGAGTGTTGAGCATGAGTATCCACTCATTGGGTTATTTGAGGCACTATAAGGGAGCGTGTGCTTCAGCCTACTCAACTCGGTGGACTGTATTTGATATTTGTGGGAGTTCAGAGATATGTTTATCCAATGTATGATCACCCAATTAAGCCATGAGAAGTGTATGTCAATATATTTATGTGATTATTGTTATATCATTCAATGTTTGTAAGCCATGATTAATTGATTCTTGATAATGATTAAGCATATGGAAATTAAATTGACATGTTTCTTAATTATGGCTGATAATTAGTGATTGATCGGTTGTCATTTAAGCATGATTTGGATGTTGATTTATATGTCGTTTTTATTAACATTCACCGAGCTTTTTAAAGCTCACATCCTCACAATTGGTGCAGATAATTGTCGAGCTTGAGGAGCTGAGGAGCCGAGCAAGATAGTTCCAAGAGACTTAGGCTTGGTAGAGACTTTATTACACGTTTTAGAGACTGTAATTGGGCATTGTGGAGCTCCTGGGAATTAGTTTAATTTTGGTTGTAATTGGACTTTAGACCTTAGACATTTTATTTTGGATGGTTTTATAATAATTTTGAGTCATGTTTGAGTTCAATTATTGAATGATTTATGGTGTATTGTTTCTTGATAACACGGTGATTGATAACACAGTGTGTAAGGCATGAAATTTACACTAACAATTGTTTAATTGAAGCTTCTATAGAGTGGTTTACTAGTGACTAAGATACGCCACTTGTTTGATTTATTCGATGTTTGATATGCATGAAATTGATTGCCTAATTCTATAATTGAGACTTAATTGATGACAATAAATTCAATTAAATGTGTATGTATATGTATGTTAATTAATCGTAGTTGAATTGGGTTTAATTGGCCATTAAAATATGCAAATTCCTATTTTAAAATGAGTTTTTCGCAGAAATAGGTGCAGTGGTTTTCACACGGGCGTGTGCCTGTCCACACGGGCGTCTAAGAGGTTGCATACAGGTGTGTAGAGACTGGAGCTATCGCACACGGGCGTGTGGGATTTCCACACTAGCGTGTGCAATCGATCTAAAAGTTTTTCACGACACGAACACGGGTGTTTAATGACACACGGTCTGTGGATTTTGGGGGGTTTGAATTTTTGTCTCTTTTAATTGGTATTCTAATTGGTTTAAGTTACAATTTAGTCTTGGAAATTGACTAGTCTAATTAGAGCATTAGATGATAAGAAAACTTGGTAAAATTTTAGGATTAGTCTCGTAATGGATAAAATTCGATAGGAACGCACTTAATTTATAATTCGGAATAGGTACTGCTAGTGTGCATTTGCTACAATTTAGTTCTTAATAATAAATACTTGAATTAGACATAGTAAACAAACTCAAGTTAAGCTAGAAATTTTAAGGCTTGTATAATTTGACTAAAAGAAGGTCGGTAAACACTTAGATCTAAAATCAGGTTAGTTTTACTATAGGTGGTAAAATGACAAAAATGCCCTTAGGTTAAATTACCTAGGAAAAGTTCAAATTTAGCTTATAATTTGCTTTTGCACTAATAAATAACTAATAATTAGATAAGATTGGCATGTTATAAGGTCGAGGTGTGTCTTGGGTGGTCGTTAGCCAGAGAGTTACTTAGGTGGCTAATATAATGTTTCGAATTAGAGCCGTGTTGGTTGGGTTTAAGGTGTCACAACTCAGGGAACTCAAAAGCATGCATCGCATTGGGATCGACGATCAACATATGGGCCTCGGGATCATTGCTATGACATTGCCATGACTAGGGTTTCGGACCGAAGGGGCGTGATCATTTCCATCATCTAATCCTTCACCGTCGGTATTGTCTGGGACATTGTCTATATCGGGGTCACTAAAATTTTCACACTAAAATTTTCACATTCGTGATCAGAATAATCATTATTATCAAATTCATCTTCACCAAGCGCATCGGTTTCAATAACAACTATGTGTATTTGTAATCCATCACCGTATTGATATGAATATCCACTGTTGAGATTGATGTCAAAATCGCGCACAGATGACCTCCTATCAACAGATGCACTAGGAACCTCTGTACACGGGTCTTTAACTACATATTGTTGACTTAACTAAGTTACATTTTCAACGGATTCCACATCTGCTAACCCAACAAAAAATTGAATCGGTTCAGTGTTCACCCTTTTTGGCGGGCAATACAATGCGACCATTGTCTCGACGTCGTTATCATCTAAAAGTTCCATCTCGGTAAATTTGATAGGATTTGACGAAACTAGAAATTTGTAGAATAGTTTCGTCATTCTCTTTCCACAATGCCAAGACTTATTTTCACTGACCTTCTCTTTCATATCACCGACAGACAATTTTGTATCGAATCTTATTCCTATTTTCTAGCGAGTTTCAAAAATACAACCAACAATTTTTTCTAAAATAACATCATCGAAATGAATGACCGCAAAAAATTGATTCTCTATTTTTTTCTGAAACTGCAAAAATACAACCAAACATCTTAGTACTAATCTTAACACTAAATACACTTTTAACACATAAACTACTACTCAAAAAATAACTAATTTTACTAATAAAAACAGTCTTAAAACTAACTAAATAAACTAACATTTTCTTTCTTCTTATTTCCAGTGAGGAAAGCTTCAACTCTGTGTGCTTAAATTTTTTTTTACCTTTGGATGTGTTGGGGGGTTGGGGGACCAAACCAACCCCCTTTTATAATAATAAAAATAATATTTATACAATTTTTTTTAAATCGAAAGCTAAAAAAACTGATATAATTAATTTTATCAGGTATTGGAACCCGAACCGTGATCAACGAGTCACATCGGTGGATGCTCCACCTGACACATCAACTTTAAAAAATATTTTATAAAATATTAGGATGCCGCTTGACACATCGGCGGCCCCAATAAAAAAATATTTTTTTTCCGTTTCAAATGTATAAAATATAGTGTATATTTGGGTGTCCAATACTGGTGCCACTGATTGATTAGACGACACCCAAAATATTTTTTTTTAAAAGTGAGGTCATCAATGGCAGGGGAGAAGGGTGTCGCTGATTGGTCAGGGGCATTGGTTTTACATTGTAATATTTGCCTAGATTGATAAAATATTAGGGTCCTTATCCTATTTCAATATTTATTTAATTATTCTATATTATTTAGGTAAAAAAAAAAA